>CM076572.1:294664748-295118829 GCA_034641835.2 Pinus albicaulis
GTCGAGTTGTTGCTGGTCGTTGTTACGGGCGCCATTGTGAAAATCTGCCGGGTAATTCTGTTACATCCGCCATCGTGAAAATCTGCCAGGTAATTCTGTTACGTCCACCATCGTTAGGCTTCAAATATTAGCTTGACATTTAAAAATGAAAATGCACTGTAAATTTAGCTTTTCACAGAGAAAAAAAACAACATATTTTGCATTAATATCCCGGGATATCTACTACCGACATGTATTTTTAATTATTGTTTATAATTTTTCTGTTTTTGTTAGTAAGCTAAGCACCGAGCTTACTAAGTAGCTTTTAAATTATCCCTGAAAATATGTATATTTCTGGGACTGATTTCATATCTGCTGGATGGCATGTATTTTTTTGACTGTTTTTATAGTTTTTCGACTGATACAGTTCTTGCACTATACAGATATATGTAACATGTAATCTCTCTTAATGAAAGTTTACGAATTTTTTCTCTCTGAAAAAAAAAATTGCTCTATATCCAACCCAGAAATAGAGTTGCAATAGCCACTAAACAGGCCCTGAAAATTTAGCTTGTTTTGACAATTGTAGGGATATTGTGGCTTATTAAAACTTTCCTTGTAGTTTTCTTTATAAAAATTTGCTTATTCCTCGGAGCAAAAATTACAATAGATTTTGATGGGCAGTAACGTTGCTTCAGATTTGGGCTAAAATGGCTTATGCACGCTCTGCTAAAATGGCTTATGCACGCTCTTCTATCACTGAATTAGAAAGTTCAACAAAACTTCCCTTCAGTTAAAACTGAATTTCAACACAATAGCTTCTAGATTAATTGGACAGTTCAACAAAACTTCCCTTCAGTTAAAATTGAATTTCAACACAATGTTTACTGATAAAGATCTGATTCAACCATAACTACTATTTCCTCTCAAAGGGGGCTGGTCTTTGAACTTTATTTGTGCTTTTTGGGTGGAACTGATCATCAGGGTGTCTGATGTTTTTTTCTGTATCATCCTACCCTCGAGTTATATGCATCATTCCTGTATTCTGCTTTTGACTTTACAGATTTCCTCATATCCCATATGAGGGTCATACTGTATATTTCTGTTGATTCTGTATCTTTTTGATATGGGGTTTTTTACCACAATTGGCCAGGGCTGAGTCTTCCTTTTATCCTGTTTGGATAAACATGGGCTCTCCCTCTGTGGGTGGACATATGTAATCGGTATATAGACTTTTTTCCCCTTTTAATATACTGGAAACAGTGTTTTTTTTCTCTTGAAAAAAAAATCTTGTAATATTATGTTTTTATTCACATTTATTGTTTCCACATTGCTATTGAATTAACCTTTTAATACTCTTCTTAATCGTGGACATGTGTTGGTATATTATGGTTTTAGGAGGAAGTTTTCTTGGCCAATTATGCCATCAAACTGAAAACACATCTTGGTATATTATGCCATCAAACTGAAAACACGTCATTTTTCTCCTTCAAAGAAAAAAAAAACACATGTCTCGGTATATTATGCCATCAAACTGAAAACACATCATTTTTCTCCTTCAAAGAAAAAAAATTAAATTTCAATAGGCTTTAGGAAATTTAATTTCAAGTCATTTAATTTCACTACATTAGAATTTCTTTCAAATTCAAGAGCTTAGAATTTCTTTCAAGTTCAATAGATCAAATTCATTTCCAAGTCCAATAGAATAGGATTTACCTTTATGTTTGATAGAATCAAATTTCAAAAAGCTTTCATAGTATAGAATTAGAATAATTTTTTTCAAGTTCTGAATTCGATGCTTTGATATATGTAGTCTTTGATAAATAACGTGTTTGTGCTCATTGATATATTTTCATTAATTGGTTTTCTTTGAGTATTGCAATCATTTCCATAGGTTAATTTCCATTTTTGATTGAGAGTTAATTTCTTAGCATATATTGTGCAAGTGTACTTCAGAAGTATAAGAACTTGGATTGACATTTAATGCAAGTAATTTATCTCACAATTAATTTACCCATTAGGATGCTTTGACCTAGTAATCAATAACTTGAGAGATGAAAAAGATCCTATCACATTAACGTGAGGATCCATTTTCACAATGAACATTAGGAAAAGACAATATTCATTGCAGTTGGTAATATAGTCAACTAGTATACTATTCAATTATTAACAAAGTTGATGAAAGAATGCAAGGAATTTAAGGTTGCATTTCAATTTTGAAAATTTTCTACAATAATTTTTGTAGGATAATTTGTTATACAATATCATTTTCATAGTTTACTTTTATTTTTATTTTTATAATAAAAATTCTCATACCTGTAATTTCAATTATATGGTTGGTTGTATTTCACAAATTAATTTTGATTATATATTTGGTTATATTTTCCAAGTATATTTATTCTTGTTGGACTAAGTATTTTTAGGATCACACACACACACACACACACATGTTAATGTAAGTTTCCATAGTTATTTATAATTTTTATTTTAGAAAGAGCCTTCAACCAAAAATACCCCTAAGGTTAGTCCCCCGTGTGCCCTTTGAGACACATTAGGTCATCCCACCAATTCATGCCCCATGCTTCATGAGTTGAAGGGTATCCTTCATACCCCTTAAGCACCCCCATTTCTCCCCACTCCATCATGTGATGTTGCCACCTCATCACGTAATAAGGGTTTGAGAACCAACGACCTCTTGTCTATTTATGTGAAACACAAACATTATACACAACATTGTCTCAATCTCTGACGATTTCAAGATGTGTTGGTCACCATACATCATGCCTCAATAGTAGCACCACCACTTACACCAACCTCATATGTTGATGATTCCTCTTCCACCATTTATTATGTCACGAACTCGGCTAATTAGTATATGGCATGCCCTTGAGTGCTCTATGTTAAAGACACTCATCTCATCTATATGTGTCCTTTACTCATCAAATACCATCATCACTGCATGCATCAAGTGACATATCCCCCTCATCAAGATCCCAATCCGCCCAATTTTGGATGCTCCTCATACACTGAGTACCTTGACCATATCAATGGAATACCCAACTCCTAGCATGGTTCCCACCACACCAACACAACTATTGGAGATTCCAACGACCTCACCACTTAGAAAATGATAAGAAATTATTTCACCCCCTTGTACTAACAATACATAGAAAGAATAACATAATTAATAGAAGAGATAAAAATCTGAATTAGAGAAAGGGATGGATCACATATTAAAGGAAATGTAAGCCAACCTAGGAAGAAACCAACTCTTCGCTCCCACTTCAAATAATTTTTAAGAGTAAACAATGAAAACAACAAATTGATCTATGTACCAGATGTACAACATTCAACCATACCTATATAAAGTGTGTATAATGAAATTAATGTTGGTTTACTTCAACACTTGGAAAATATCTTGTTTCTATCCCATTTGTGGAAGTTATGCAAATATGAAATAAAGATATAAGGTTAAGAAGTTCTTAAAATTTGATGAAGTAGATGACCCTACTTTTGAGGATTATCCTATAGAGTTATAAAAGATGAATCAAGGGAATAAAAATGTAATTCATAAACATTTTCCTATATTCCTACTAATAAATAAAATATTATTACACAACTATATGCTAGATTTAGGAGAAACAACTGATGTAATTCCTTTGAAAGTGATGAAATAATTAGGCCTTACAACAACTAGGGCATATAGAAATGTATGTGCTATGGATCCTATGAAAATCGGGATGGGTAGAGTAATAAATACACATGTTTTGAAATTTTTTGAGGAGTAACTCAAAGCATGCATATATACAAAATGAAGTGGCTACTTTCTTCATATTCCATGAGGGACTATTGTTCTTCCTAAATACTATTCATTTCATGTACCTCTGAATTATTTCTAGTGAAATTAAATGACTTGAAATTAAATTTCCTAAAGCCTATTGAAATTTATCCTTCAAAATAAGGATGCACTCCCATTTGATTCTCACGGATAGGTTGTAATCATGAGGCTCTCGCTCAAGAGTGGACCTTCGCAAAATCTTGTGACGTCTTGTCACAAACAAAACAATCAAACTGAAAACACATCATTTTTCTCCTTCAAAGAAAAAAAAAATTCACATCATGTGAATATGTCCATGTACTCTTACATATTGGTGTACAAAACCATCAACCAAACACAAGTTGACAAAACATGCCTCTTCAAACAACTGACTCTTAAGTCAAATAATATAGCTCATGTACTTTCAACATCTTGCTTCATGCAACATGCACCATACTTTGAATTTGCAAAGAAATTAATGAAACATCAAAATACATGCTAGGCCTTAATTGGATAAGAAATCTAACCATTTGTCAACAAACCATTTCAATGGCGCTTCTTTTTCTTTCAACTATGTTGAATTTAGTTTTTAGTTATATTCTTAATTTTGGAGAAAATAACTATTTATTTCATGTGTAATTAGATTAGTGATTTCATGTGTTAGGGTTGTGGATTCAGGCATTGAAACAACACCATTATATTTCACATTTAAAAATGATGGTTTGAGTCCTAGGTAGCTTAGAATCCTACTTGTTTTCAAAATAAGGATGCACTCCCATTTGATTCTCACGGATAGGTTGTAATCATGAGGCTCTCGCTCAAGAGTGGACCTTCGCAAAATCTTCTGACGTCTTTTCACAAACAAAACCATCAAACTGAAAACACATAATTTTTCTCCTTCAAATAAAAAAAAAATCACATCATGTGAATATGTCCATGTACTCTTACATATTGGTTTACAAAACCATCAACCAAACACAAGTTGACAAAACATGCCTCTTCAAACAACTGACTCTTAAGTCAAATAATAGAGCTCATGTACTTTCAACATATTGCTTCATGCAACATGCACCAAACTTTGAATTTGCAAAGAAATTAATGAAACATCAAAATACATGCTACGAATTAATTGGATAAGAAATCTAACCATTTGTCAGCAAACCATTTCAATGGCGCTTCTTTTTCTTTCAACTATGTTGAATTTAGTTTTTAGTTATATTTTTAATTTTGGAGAAAATAACTATTTATTTCATGTGTAATTAGATTAGTGATTTCATGTGTTAGGGTTGTGGATTCAAGCATTGAAACAACACCACTATATTTCAAATTTAAAAATGATGGTTTGAGTCCTAGGTAGCTCAGAATCCTACTTGTTTTCAAAATAAGGATGCACTCCCAGTTGATTCTCACGGATAGGTTGTAATCATGAGGCTCTCGCTAAAGAGTGGACCTACGCAAAATCTTGTGACATCTTGTCAAAAGAAAAACCATCAAACTAAAAACACATCATTTTTCTCCTTCAAAGAAAAAAAAATTCATATCATGTGAATATGTCCATGTACTCCTACATATTGGTGTACAAAACCATCAACCAAACACAAGTTGACAAAACATGCCTCTTCAAACAACTAACTCTGAAGTCAAATAATAGAGCTCATGTACTTTCAACATCTTGCTTCATGCAACATGCACCATACTTTGAATTTGCAAAGAAATTAATGTAACATCAAAATACATGCTATCCCTTAATTGGATAAGAAATCGAACCATTTGTCAGCAAACCATTTCAATGGCGCTTCTTTTTCTTTCAACTATGTTGAATTTAGTTTTTAGTTATATTTTTAATTTTGGAGAAAATAACTATTTATTTCATGTGTAATTAGATTAGTGATTTCATGTGTTAGGATTGTGGATTCAGGCATTGAAACAACACCATTATATTTCAAATTTAAAAATGATGGTTTGAGTCCTAGGTAGCTTAGAATCCTACTTGTTTTCAAAATAAGGATGCACTCCCATTTGATTCTCACGGATAGGTTGTAATCATGAGGCTCTCGCTCAAGAGTGGATCTTCGCAAAATCTTGTGGCATCTTGTCACAAACAAAACCATCAAACTGAAAACACATCATTTTTCTCCTTCAAAGAAAAAAAAAATTCACATCATGTGAATATGTCCATGTACTCTTACATATTGGTGTACAAAACCATCAACTAGACACAAGTTGACAAAACATGCCTCTTCAAACAATTGACTCTGAAGACAAATAATAGAGCTCATGTACTTTCAACATCTTGCTTCATGCAACATGCACCATACTTTGAATTTGCAAAGAAATTAATGAAACATCAAAATACATGCTAGGCCTTAATTGGATAAGAAATCTAACCATTTGTCAGCAAACCATTTCAATGGCACTTCTTTTTCTTTCAACTATGTTGAATTTAGTTTTTAGTTATATTTTTAATTTTGGAGAAAATAACTATTTATTTCATGTGTAATTAGATTAGTGATTTCATGTGTTAGGGTTGTGGATTCGGGCATTGAAACAACACCATTATATTTCAAATTTAAAAATGATGGTTTGAGTCCTAGGTAGCTTAGAATCCTACTTGTTTTCAAAATGAGGATGCACTCCCATTTGATTCTCACGGATAGGTTGTAATCATGAGGCTCTCGCTCAAGAGTGGACCTTCGCAAAATCTTGTGACGTCTTGTCACAAGAAAAACCATCAAACTGAAAACACATCATTTTTCTCCTTCAAAGAAAAAAAAAATTCACATCATGTGAATATGTCCATGTACTCTTACATATTGGTGTACAAAACCATCAACCAAACACAAGTTCACAAAACATGCCTCTTCAAACAACTGACTCTTAAGTCAAATAATAGAGCTCATGTACTTTCAACATCTTGCTTCATGCAACATGTACCATACTTTGAATTTGCAAAGAAATTCATGAAACATCAAAATACATGCTAGGCCTTAATTGGATAAGAAATCTAACCATTTGTCAGCAAACCATTTCAATGGCGCTTCTTTTTCTTTCAACTATGTTGAATTTATTTTTTAGTTATATTTTTATTTTGGAGAAAATAACTATTTATTTCATGTGTAATTAGATTAGTGATTTCATGTGTTAGGGTTGTGGATTCAGGCATTGAAACAAGACCATTATATTTCAAATTTTAAAATGATGGTTTGAGTCCTAGGTAGCTTAGAATCCTACTTGTTTTCAAAATAAGGATGCACTCCCATTTGATTCTCATGGATAGGTTGTAATCATGAGGCTCTCGCTCAAGAGTGGACCTTCGCAAAATCTTGTGACGTCTTGTCACAAACAAAACCATCAAACTGAAAACACATCATTTTTCTCCTTCAAAGAAAAAAAAAATTCACATAATGTGAATATGTCCATGTACTCTTACATATTGGTGTACAAAACCATCAACCAAACACAAGTTGACAAAACATGCCTTTTCAAACAACTGACTCTTAAGTCAAATAATAGAGCTCATGTACAAATTTCCATATTTGTTGCATTTATGTGTGTTTAACATAACTCTACTTTCAACATCTTGCTTCATGCAACATGCACCATACTTTGAATTTGCAAAGACCCAGGAATTCTCCACCCCCATTAAAATGACCCTACAAGTTGATTCTTTTAGTTTTTTCACTCTATAAGCATCGACGTACGATTATGCATGATGGAGAATCTCTAGCGCTTTCCCTTGTTAATATATTTAACAAGGGACAGCGCTAGATATTCTCCATCATGCATAATCGTACGTTGGATTTGGTGATAATTTTCTTCATATTTTGGCTTTCTGACCCCGAAAAACATAATTATTTTAGAAGGGAGGGAAGGAGGGATGATCACATTGACTTGCTTGATGACATGTCTATGAAGATTAACTACCTCAAGAACTATTTTTTTGCGTAGGGAAAGAGACACATTCCCATGTCCGAGCATGAAAACATTCTTTGATATTGTTAATGCCTCTAGTGTTTACTTCTACAAGTTCTATAGGCAGAGTCTGTAAAGGGCCAGGTAGCCTCTGGATCTCATCTTTTATGAAAGGTGACATATCTAGTAAATGCCACTGCAGTCAATCTCTGGAATGGATCTAAATAGAAGTTCTTCATTTTTTAATATTCGTAAAACACAACAACTTTAAGGTAAACTATGTACATGTTCCATTCATCATGAACACAAACCTCACAAGCCTCCTTGGCTTAGGAGCATTTTCCATGTTTTCCATAACCAAGACCCAAATAATTAGGCCCTTCTTGAAGAACATTTGGCTCAACTATGCCTTGTACATGCTTGCCTTTAAAACCCTTTAATTTCATAGCACATTTTCATCAAAAATTTGGACCTTATTCCTCTAATGTCTCTAATGTCTCTCAAAAGCATGTACGCATTCATTTTCAGAGGAAATTTAAGGTACTCTAATGTCTCTAATGTCTCTCAAAAGCATGTACACATTCATTTTCAGAGGAAATTGAAGGTAGAAACCAATAGCTAATTCTTCTAGATAACCTTGACTAAAATGAGCTAAATTGTACTTTGATACGAACTTGATTTAAATTGTCCACCCCACATTAGGCACCAATGATTATAACCTTTAATGGGCTAGCACTGGTTTGTAATCATCATCTCAAAATGACCTAGTAGATGAAAAATTACCATGTTTGTAATCATCGTTTCGCACCATCTACATATGACCCTTCTACACATTATATGATTGAATTTATGGTAGTTCATCCCTTCTATCTAGACCATGATTGATTGTGACATTAGGTGAATAAAGGAAATTTGATAAGGAAGGGACACTATAAGTTTGTCCTCCTCCACCCACTCCATATTTAGTGATTGCCTATTTTTTCTCTTCCAACATTTTATTTTGGAAATTCATTTTGGTAGTTAATTCTACTAATAGTCACAACACACCTGGAAGTCAAAGAAATTGTTATATACACTACTAAACTCAATTAACATTGTTTTTTATTGGAATTTACAATAAAAAACAACGTAGAGTTCATTAATGTAGTAGTGTATATAATAATTATATGTATAGTGGTGTGGCTATCGATAATATTAGCTGCTAATGAATTTTGAGAATAGAAAGTTGGAAATGGAAAATTGAGAAATCACTAGCTATGGGGCGGATGGAGGAGGACAAACTAGAAACTATCTTCTGCTTATAAATTGTATTTTATTCACCTATTGTCACAATCATTCATGGGATAGGTAGAGTGGATGACATTCCAAAAATTCATGCATATAATATGTAGAAGGGGTCATGTATGAGATGGTGTGAAGTGATGATGATTGACATGGTAAATTTTCATCTGCCAAGTCATTTTTAGATGATGATGACATACCAATATTAGCCATTTTAAGGTTATAATCATTAACAATAAATATGGGGAAGGAAATTCAAATGTCTCATCATGGAAATTATAAAAATTGTAAGGATGGGGTTATAAGCGTTATGGAAATTCTAAGTGCCAAATTCTAAGGAACAAGCCATATTTGCTTCTCAAAAACAATTTGATATATTCTTAAAAAACCAAGTACAAATTTTAGTAATCCTAGAATCATGCTTTACATAAGGTAAAATTGGGGAACTCATGACTTGTACGATAGATAAAAAAACATTTACACTTACCAAACAATATATGATAAAAATTGACAAACTACATTTAAGCTTAAGCTTAAGGGGATATAATCATTCTTGCCTTCCATATAGATAATGAAAATGATTGTTCTAAGTCTCATGTTGCTTCTCATGTTATTTTATAAACCTTGGTTGGAAAGAAAAATAGGAGGGCTGAAATGTAAGAAATATAGAACATACTGGATTTAACAGCCCCAAACTGGATTTAACAACCCCAAACTGGATTTTACTCTGAGGTATTGATTTTTTGAAATCTATTTTGTGAATGTTGACCAATAGATATATATCATGGAGGATGAAAGACGAAGATCAACCAAATCCCATATGGAGGCTCAGGGATCGGAGGATGTTCACGGTATTTAAATATAATCTTAAATCTCCATACATGTGTGTACATATGGAATTGATTTTTTTATTAACTTTGTGAGTGAAATTAGTTGTTAATAAGTTTCATATTTTTAATTTTTAGGAGGCAAGAGGAGAAGGGTTTCTACTCCATCCATGGAGTGTGGCCAAGGTTCAATCAGTCGAGGTATGAGTGGTAGCAAGTTGTGGGAAAGGGGTGATATTTATCCCCCCGAAGGCCAATCAACGGCTGCTGGTTCTCAACAGGGTCACTGTGGGTCTGGTTCTCAGCAGCGTCATTCTAGGGTTGGTTCTCAGCAGGGTCATGTTGGAGATGATGTTAACCAACAACATCAAGGTTGCCATCAATTTCAATATTTTTTCATTAAATTTGTACAACTTTTTTTACACGTGTTTTTTCTAATATACGAAATTATATATATTGATGCAGAGGCTGAAAATGTTCGAGCCAGTGGTCAAAAAAGACGCAGGGCAGCACGCTACATTGAAGAAGAAGGCTGTCAACCCACCACAACTTATCCGGCTGAGATTACTGATATACCATGGGAAACGAACATGGCGGAATGCACCTTACAAAGGTGTCAAAGCCTTCATGCAAAATTGCAAAGAGATCTTGAGTCTTTGTCTCTACTTGCTGAGAGTAGACAAAGCCTAGAAATAGTTACACATTCATTGAGTGAAATGGTAAAAGTGTACAAAGATTTGGGGCCAACGACTGATTCGTTTGTAGAAGTGATGAGAAAGAGAAAAGAAACAGTGATAGGTCCCGGTAAATGGCAGGACATAAAACAAAGAGTTTCAAGAGATGATGCTAAGTCAATGTTTAATTACAAGGAAGGGCTAAAACGAAAAATGTTGAAGGTGCAGTATTTCAAGCACCCAGACAAAGCACAATATTTGTATAGTCGACATCTTGCGGCCTTTGGAAGGCTTCCATGGAACGATGAGGTTCCTCTTTATTTTGCACAAATGTTTTATGCAGAATTTTTTTTTGGTATGAAACCCGACTATAATGACCTTCCTTTAGAATTTTTTGGCCCGGGGAGAGGTCGATTATATCAACGTAAGGGTGCTAAGCGAGATGTGGAGTTGCCTCGCCCTGAGCCGCCATTGGTGAGTCGACTGTCTCGAGTCGAAACCCTGCGATCAGAGATGGATGCGACTTCTCAAATAAGTCGTGAAGCAAGAGATGTTATGATCGAAAATGTTCATAGCGGATTGAGTGGAGTCAATATTGGCTTAAATAGACAAAGAGCACGTGAAAATGCACGTGCCAATTTTGTTTATCATACAGATGAGGAGATTTACAACATGAATGTTGAAGATCTCTGAACATACGCAATAAATTGTCGCAATGGTCTGCAAGACCTAATTTTTCATGAGGAAGAGGGCACCAGAATTGTATGTGTTAGTGACCTTAGGGTTTGAAATTATATTTACATATACATGTGTACAATTTGTAATAAATACATGTGTATGTACACATGTATACATTTATTTGTATGTGTACATTAATCTAACAAAAATGTATGATTATATGTTAAAACACCATTTGCAGTTCTCAGGCATGATGCGTGATGAAAATCTTAATATTACGTTTGGGACCTCTGGCTCAAACAATGCAGATGGGTCTGAGCATCATGATATGTTGGCACATGTATGTTAGTGTTTTTTAAGTGACTCTAAAATAAATAATTGTTGCCACACATGTACATGTATGTATATATATAATTCGATAAAATGTTTTAACAGATACCGATTCCATCTGATGTTTTTGGGATGGCGGTACCTTCTTCTTCCTTAGGAGATATACCTTCTACTTCATTGGGAGATGTACAAGTATGGACAATTTTTCACAAGTTCAAAATTTATGTTACCTCAAAAAGTTCCATTAAAAATTGAGATATATAGAGAGAGATCTATATTTTGAGTTATTTAAAATTTTTTGAATTTAGGTTCGTTTTGAAGATTTTTTTAATCCAAGGACTTTAGCGACGGAGATAGGAACATCCACAGCATTTGAAGAAGTTGTCTTTAGTTATTTTTTTTAATATTATTGTTCAAATAAGTTTATATATGTACACGTGCATTTTTATTTGAAAGTTTTTAATTTATATAAATTATTTATGTATATATATATATTTATATTTAACTGTACATGTATATTGTACAGGTTACCACTGCAGATGTTTCTATGGCAGAACCTGTTCATCAAATGGAGAGGCAACCTTACGAGGTATTGCGTGATTTTTTTGTTATATTTTTTTTTACATGAATTTCTAGATATATATATTCTCATTCATTTTTAAAACTTCAAATTTTAATGTTCAAGTACATGTGCATTGTGTATGTAGGTTTCCTATTTACAGGATAGGGCGCTACCCGAGACCCAGAGGCTAGATCCTCCATTTGATGGACAAGATTTACAGTAGATTTGATTTGATTTCAAAATTTAGATGGTTTTAAAATTTTTTAAACTTGATACAGTTTGATACTCAAGTGAGATTTACAATTTTTGGACATATTTTATTACAATAAGTTTTTTGGACATATTTTTGGACATATGTTAAATGTTTTTGTTGGATAGTTGAATTATAATTGGCATGGCATGTGATATTTAATGTTAAATGTTTTGTTAGATAGTTGAATTATAATTGGCATGGCATACGGTTGCAGAACTACATGAATGATAGAATGTAGACCACCAGACACACATGTGGTATTTGCTGAAGTGTTACTTGTAACAAGACAATCCCCATTGATTTCATTATTTATATGTTGATTTCTGATTTGATATAATTGCATGTATGATGGTGCATTCTATAAAGTCTTTGGATATCTGTTCTTTAGTGATTTGAGTGTTCTTTGGATGGTTTAGTACTTTTGGCATGTGAATGTGAAGTAATGTTGTCATCGAATTACATTTGACATGTGATATTTAATGTTAAATGTTTTTGTTGGATAGTTGAATTATAATTGGCATTGCATGTGATATTTAATGTTAAATGTTTTTTTTTAGATAGTTGAATTATAATTGGCATGGCATCTGAAGTTTTTAAAACTACATGAATGATAGAATGTGAACCTACATTTGCACATGTGGTAAATTGAAATGTTACTTGTAACAAGACAATCCCCATTGATTTCATTACAATATATGTTGATTTCTGATTTGATATAATTGCATGTATGATGGTACATTACTTGTAAAGTAATTGGATTAATAGTGTTCATTGATTTCAGTGTAAGCGCAAAATATTATTGACAATGTAGAATGATTTTTGTGTTATAATAATTAAACCTAATAATATTGGAGAGCAAGAGAGACTTGAGGTATGGTGTTTACTACAAGAGTTTGAGCTAAATATTTAAATGGTTTATCTATCTTTCAAAAAATAGTTTAATATTGATCACAAGAATTAAGAGAATGTCTCGGTCCATCATTGGTATGGCTTATGCTGCAACCATGAAGTCTCGTCCCAACACCATAGAATGATCATCCATGTCAATGACTCTTAATTCTATCTTTCCAAACCATGATCCTACTCTCACATGTGTGCCTTTCATTACACCAGTCACTGCTTTCATCCTCGAGTTGACTGCCTTGAAAGCACTCAACTCTTTCTCGATGCTAGCCTTCCTCTTTCTAAGAGATGAAGCTGCCTTTCGACTTAGGAAGCTATGGGTAGCCCCCGTGTCTATCAAAGCTGAGAACTTTTTCCCATGTACAGTTGTAGACATGAATCTCAAGTCCAAGGAACTTTCATCATCATTTGTCCTCCTTGTCTTGCGCCTTACTTCCGCAATCTTCTTCAAAATTTCCTCTTCCAATATGTCTTTCGAACTAGCCCTTGGATTAACAGTGCTTTTCACATATCTCTTCTCATGAAGCTCCATAGAACAATTCGATCCTGAGTCTGCTTGAATTGGTTCAAGCTCTTTCCTTTTCGAATTCTGTCTAATTGCTCCAATACGACATATATTGACTCCTTCCAAACGAAGTGCACCAATCCTCATAGTGTGGTCATATTCTTTTCCAAGTGTGTCAACACATGCATTTTCTTTCTTCAAACCAATAGGTTTCGGATCAAGAAAGTCCCTCTTGATCTTATCTTCCATGCTCTTGACTTTAGCCTGCAACGTGGTGCTTCTTTCCTTCAAGTGAGCCCTTTCCATAAAGAGTTTCTGAAGTCTTTTTTCACCTTGTCGTATCTCCATGTCAAGCTTTTCAATTTCAGCAGTTTGTCTAGAAATTCCATCCTTGGAATTTCTTGGGTGAAAAACGAAGTAGGTTGAGCCAACTTTGGTCTAGTGCATTGGAATTCATTAAAGAATTGGTCATTGGCATTGCTTCAAGCTAGGAGTGAGCATCGTCACCAACCTACATTGAATATTTTACACTCCCTAGGGTGAATGATACTTTAAATTGATTGACAGTCTAATACTTTCGAATTTTTTCGAATGCCAAATGATCTTACAAAGTTAGCATTTATAATATCCTAGTAGGTCATTCGGTGACAACTTTTACCGGAAACTTGAAACGACTTTGGCATGTGATATTTAATCTGTTAAATGTTTTTGTTGGATTGTTGAATTATAATTGGCATGGCATGTGAAGTTTTTAAAACTCGAGTTTTGGATGGTTTCAATCTACATTTTTCATGTGATATTTAATGAACTTTAAATGTTAAATGTTTTAATGATGCACAATATATAATCAAAAGGGTTTTAAAACTTAAAGTTTTGGATGGTTTCAATCTACAACTTAAAGTTTTGGATGGTTTCAACCTACATTTGCACATATGGTAAATTGAAATTATGTTACTTGTAACAAGACAATCCCCATTTATTTCATTGTATATGTTGATTTCTAATTTGATATAATTGCATGTATGATGGTACATTACTTGTAAAGACATTGGATTAATAGTGTTCATTGATTTTAGTGTTTAAGCGCAAAAAATTATTGACAATGTAGAATGATTTTTGTGTTATAATAATTAAACCTAATAATATTGGAGAGCAAGAGAGATGAGGTATGGTGTTTACTACAAGAGTTCGAGCAGGTCATTCGATGACAACTTTTGCTGGAAACTTGAAACAAAGAGAATTTATCTTTGGCTAGGACATCATGTAAGATGCTTGACATAAAGAGTAAAATTGTACTTAAAAGCTGAGATTCGGGCAAGTGGGGACAACCACTTGTTATCTCGTCCCTTGGAGGCTAGGCCATATGGGGACCGAATCTGACCTTACAAAATAAAGTGAAATAATTTGTACCATATGGTCGGAGAACATATACAAAAACAATTAATATACAAGAACAATTAATTTCATTCTAGAATATATATATCCAATACATATTTAACATTTTTAATCAATGCACATGTATAGAAAAACTACTTTCAGTTGATACTAGAGCATGTGCTTGTACCCAAACAATTTGTAACATCTGCAAACCACAAATAACATAAGCAACTCAATTTTTAGTTGAGTACTGAAAGGTCTAAAACATATTTAATCCAAAGATAATAAATTGTTGGACACTTCACTCAAAAAAATTCTAATGGAATTCCATCCTCAATAATCCGTTCATGATTGGATTTTGACATTTTCCATTTCTTAATTTTTGATTTTTTCTTTGATTGAACTTCTATCAACTTTATGCGTGCTGCACACACCAAGTGACTATATTGACAACTTATGGAATCGGGTTCATAGTCTTCGAAGTAAACAAAGTCTCCACTTTAACGAGTTTGTTTGAAAAAATAACCTTTCAGTATAATAGACCCTTTGTCATACTGAAATCCGTGATCATTATAGTCTTGTAATAATTTCATTTTTTGTTCAGTGCAATGCATCAAATAATACTTCACATTTTCATCGTTGTCAATAGGTGCAATTACAGCAAAAACATCCCCTGCACAATAAAATAAATTTAACATTTAATTATGCATATTTAAATTTATTTGTAGATCTTTAAATCATTAAAAAGTAATTCAAATGTTACCTTCTCTAACAAGATCAGAAACTCGATCACCATCGGATGATATTGTAGTTTCCTCTGATTTCATTTCTTCAAACATTGCAACAGAAATTTTTCCCTTTGTATTTAGCTCTGTATGTTTCCAATCGTTCACATACATTTTTTTTTCACAAACGTCATTGGATTTTGTGTTGTCTATGCAAACATCACAAAAACAGGAATATTTTCTTTTATCCAATGCAAACACATTTGTGGACAACTTTGTTTGAATTGAATGCAATTTTAGAGTCCCTTTTATTGTTTCAACGTCATTTCCAATTGATCTATTTACGTCTCCGATTCCAATATGCCAGAAAAATCTTTATATGGAAAATTAGAAAAAGAATTTGTAAATATGATATCAAAATACAATTAAAAATAATCATTGCATGATAAATGTACAATAATTAGATTTCCAATATAAATTAAATTGAATGTACCTTCGCACTTCTCTTGATGGGTTAATCTCATGGCTTAGAGCAGTTTTGCACCATTGAACAACTTCTTCAACGTTCACAAGTCGGCGTGCAAAGTGGTTCATTTGATATCTTCGAAGTACTCATTTTATGCATGCTCCTGCACCGTCATGTTCTCCTTTTCCATGGCCAGTCTCAAAGAAATTCCAACAATGTTTAATGCAAGTTTTCTTATGAAGACGACACAACCAAAAAAATGATCGTGCAGATTTGAATTGACCTACGCATCCGTCTGACCATATCCAATGTTCATTGAATGTTATTCCACGATTTTCAATGAATCATAAATTCTTCCAAAACAATGTTGTACAAAATATGTATCATGTGTACGATCGTCACTGATATAAAAATGATATTATTTAATGATATGTTGATTTTCACTCGTGCTTTCTATATGATCGACATTTTTTTCAGCATGTCTATATAGAATATGGACGAGCATGGAGACTTGGTTAGAGTGATAGTATTCACTCTAAATTTCTTTTTGTGGAACAAATGTGTAGTTTTTTGCAAAATCAATCACTGACAAAATGGTTCCTGGTGGAAAAAATTCACGAGATTTTTTGAATTGCAAGTCCTGCCATCGAGCTCTATGGGAATGCTTGGTGTATTTGTAAATTTCTGCTTCAAAATTTCTCAAAAAGTCTATTAGAAAAATTTCGTCTTCTCGTAATTCGATTCTTTTAACACTATCTGCACCTTGAATCGATGTACTGATATATTCATATCTCTTCCATTTCACTCTCATGTTGGACAATGATTGATCATTTATATCAATACGATATTTGTTTTGAAATTTAGTCAAATTTCCACAATCATTGCATTTTTTACCACCAACACATTTCTTTTTGTAAAATAGTTCGTCGCTTTCTCTTTCACATAGAATTTGAGATATGAATTCACGGATAGTGGAAGGAGGAGGTGAATCCTTCCATAATGTTCTACCGAAATGAAGGAATGTGTCATAATATAACTCAAATTCCACATGATAACGGCAACAACAAGTGTCGCGTACGGTGATAGGTTTTACATACCATGGTTTTTGTTGAACAAAAGCACTGATTGAAACATGAATTTGACAATTCTCTTCTTTGAACTTGTTGAATAACTCTATCTGAGTGGTTTCCAAGAAATATTTTTCATGTTCTTCGTACTGATTTCATGCTATTCTTCTTCGCATCACATGCCTTGCAGTTGGCGAAACACGCGAATTGTTCTTCCAATATTCATATATTATTTTTTTAACATTTTCTCCAAGTCTATCTTTGTATGGTTACCTACAAATAGCTCTCCAACAAGAGAGTTCATCATTTACATCTATTTGCAGTCGAAATTTTCGATGTTTGTGCAGAGTTTTTCGCGAGGTTCCCAGTGCTCGTGCCATAGATGTTAGATTCAAACGATTCTCTTGAGTACTTGGTGAAACCAATGCCATTTGTATTCCTCTACGTATATTTGAAACATCTTTATCTCTAGATCTCTTAATTGACTCTATAGCACTACTCATATTTTTTATCACCTCTTCTTTTATTTTTTTATCTTTGGTTGATTTTCGAATACCCAATAGTGTCGTCGCTTCTTTTAATTTCCTTGATGATAGGAGACCTTTCAACATTTGAGCTTGAACTGTCACTTGCTCATTTTTGAAAAACATTTCAAAATTTTTATCGACACGATATCGTATAACATGGTCAGGTTTTTTATCTCCATATGTGTGAGTGTCGACATTTTCTAACATCTCATTATCGATAGTGATTTCATCTGTACATATTCGAAAAAATAATACATATTCAATAAATAACTAAATTAATAAATATGTCAATAAATATTAGGAAATTTTAAATATATCAATAGATCATAATATTTACATTTACATACCCGATTCAATTTATGCTTGAGGTTGATTTTCTTCTTCAATATTTTGAGGAGTATCTCTGTCTGTTTACATTAAACAAAATATTTTTCAAACTAGTTCATCAAATAAAAATCAAGCTTCACATTTTACATTGGGAAAACTTTAAAAATATATCAATAGATCATAATATTTACATTTACATACCTGCTTCAATTTCTGCTTGAGGTTGATTTTCTTCTTCAATATTTTGAGGAATATCTCTGTCTGTTTACATCAAAAAAATATTTTTCAAACTAGTTCATCAAATAAAAATTAAGCTTCACATTTTACATTAGGAAAATTTTAAATATATATCAATAGATCATGTAATATTTACATTTACATACTTGCTTCAATTTCTGCTTGAGGTTGATTTTCCTCTTCAATATTTGAGAGAGCTTCTAACTTTCTTTTGCGATATTGTCTCGTCTCTTCTCTACGTTCTTCAGGCTTTCTTTTTCGATCATATTTTCTCACACAAGTTCTTCGATTTCCCATGATAATAGGGTATGAGGTTCAAAAAATTTCCTTCAAAAAATTAGACAATAACTCAATTACAAACAATATCACAAAAGATTTAATTTAAACAAATATTTTCTAAAAAATACGTAATCCAATCCAAAACACGTACTTCAACACAAAACACGTACATACCTCTAAGAAAAATCACACCGCCTCCAAGAAATGTCTTCCAAAAAAATTCTTTAAATCCAAAATTTGAAGAAAAGTTTTTGAACAAAGAAGCTCAAAAGATTTATTTCAACACAAAACACGTACATACCTCCAAGAAAAATCACACTGCCTCCAAAAAATGTCTTCCAAAAAAGTTCTTTAAACTCAAACTTTGAACCTCCAAGAAAAATCACGCCGCCTCCAGAAAATGTCTTCCAAAAAAGTTCTTTAAACCCAAACTTTGAAGAAAAGTTTTTGAATTCAAACCAAGTTGTAAAATGAAATGAAGTGCGAAATGTGCGAAAATTGTGAATAATTTTGTGGCAATTTATATTGACGCGAAATATGTGTTTTGTAGGGGGCTCCACAAAAGTTTCCGGCCGACGGAAAATTATACAATAGTTCGGCCGAACTTTTGATAAGAAGTTCGGCCGAACTATTAAGACGTTAGTTTTAACGACTCGTAAGCGGAAAACATAGTTCGGCTGAACCAACGCGTCACCAATTACGTAAAACCAGGCTCTGAAAACAGCTCTGCAACTTTGGACTGATTAAACTCCATGAAATGTTGTTAATTAACTGTCGGAACCAAGACAAGAATTTTCAGAATTGAATCTACTTTCAGGAAATATAACTTTTATGTAATTTCGTAAATGTTTATTAATTTTAATTATTTTTCTAATAAAATGAGTGCAAACAATTTCTAAGAGTCATCGTGATTCAGTGAAATCAAAATTTTGTGTCTCCCAAAATACATTGTAAAAAAAATTGAAAAAATTATGGGGCATTACATTGGTCCGTTGACTCTAATGGGTAGCTTTTAGATTTTTAGTTTATAACTTATATCTTAAGAAATTTGTTGCCACGCGAAACATATCAAAAATACGCAGTTTTTCGTATTGGACCAGTTCAAAAAAATTCTAGTAATTATGATATGCATCCATTGGCTTTGTAAATATGACGAAACCAAAGTAGACTCTGTCTAGATTGTTGTAACACATTTTGTTTTTTCAAAAACACAAATTTTCAATGAATACAACGTTGCAACATAACATGACTTCTTATGAATTCTTTGATTGTTAAGAAACACACACTCAAAGAAACGCTAAGTTGACATATCAAATCTGCATAAAAATTTTTCAAAAAATAAGTAATAGAAAGCTAACAAAATTTCTCACAACTTTTATTTTTATCGCAAAATGAAATTCTACACAGAAAAATTGTTATAGTTTGCAGAAAGTTGAAGAACCGAAAAAAATGAAATTTTTTTCTCAAAAAAGGGCAAAAAGTGTAACCCAGCTTCACATTTTCACCGATCTCTTCTTTCTATTCACCTTGCATCTCTCTCTTCTTTCCTTTCACCTTACATCCATATCTCTATCTCCCTTTACCTCTCTATATCACCCCTAAAACATACACTCTCTTTCTCCAATATATCTATCTATCACTCCCTCATCTTATCCCCCTCTCTCCCAATCTCTCTCTATCTTCCCCTTCTCTCCCTCTCACTCGCTTTTATCTCTCTTCCCTCATATTTTTCTATCTCCCTCTCTCTCCATCTTCCTTATCACCACCTCTCTCTCTCTACCTTTCTCTCTCTATGTATTTCTACTTACCTCCCTCTCTCTCCCCCTCCATCTCCATCTCTTTTTCCCTACCTCTCTCCACTCTCTCACATCCTCTCTCTCTCTCTCTCTCTCTCTCTCTTCAACTTCCAACTCAGTTACTATATGCCTCTATATCTCCTTCTCTTCCCCCCTTCACACCATCACTAATTATTTTCCTCTTTATCTAACCCTTAAACATACACACTCTCTCTCCATCTCTTTGTTGCCACTCCCACTCCCTCTCCACTTCTCACTCTCTATGTCTTTCTTCTTCTATACCTATCTCCCCCTCTAGCTCCATCTCTCTATCCCTCCCTCTCTCCTCTTCTCTCTCAAGTCATTTATCTTTCCCTTCCTCTATATCCCTTTCTCTCTTACCTCACTCTATCATCCCCCATCACTCTCTCTCTCTCTCTCTCTCTCTCTCTCTCTCTCTCTACAATCCTCTATATTCCCCCATAGCTCTCGTCCTCTCTTTCAGTTCCTCTTTCTCAATTTATGTACTGCCTCCATCTATCTCCCCCCCGTGAGCTCTCTCTCTCTCTCTCTCTCTCTACAATCCTCTATACTCCCCCATAACTCTCTTCCTCTCTCTCAATCTTTGTACTTCCTCCATCTATCTCCCCCCCATGACCTCTCTCTTTGTCTCTCTCTCTCCCCTTTCCATCCAATCCTCTCTATTTCTCTCTCTCTCTTTTTCATCCAATCCTCTATCTACCCCCATCACTCTCTATCTATCTAACTATGATACTATATCCCTCTCTTTCTTCTTCTTTCCCCCCTTGTCTCCATCTCTCCTTATATTTATCTTTATCTCACCCCTAAACATACATACTCTCTCACCATATCTCCCCTATCATTCCCTCTCTCTCCACTTATCAATCTCTTTGTATTTTGTCTTCCCTCCCTCTCTCCCCCTCCAACTCCATCTCTCTATCCTCCCTCTCTCATCCTCTCTCTCAAGTCCTCTCTCTCATTCTTCCTCTCTCTCCCTTTCTCTCCTACCTCCCTTTACCTTCCTTCATCTCTCTCTCTCTCTCTCTCTCTCTCTCTCTCTCTCTCTCTCCCACCTCCATATTTGTATCTCCCTCTCTTATCCTTCTCTACCTCTCTCAATCCTCTCCCTTTCTCTATCTCACTCCATTCCTTGTCTCTCGTCTTCTTTAGTTTATCTCCATCTCTACATTGCCATGCCCCGTATTTTCCCACCTCTATCACTCTATGTATTTGTTCTTCCATCCCATATATATCTAGAGTTAATATATATCATGATATTTTAATATATATTATAATAATAATAATTTATATTGTATTAATTCAAAGTTATTAAATTTAATAATATTAATATTATTATTTTTAATATTAATATTAGAGTTAATAATGTTTTTTTGCATGGCATTAATAATAATTTGGTCCATGGTATTTGGACCATAGGCTTGGTATACTGTTAAATTTTGATTTTGAATCCTATTTTCTATATTTCTATTTATCTTTTGTCCATGGTATTAATAATAGTTTGTCCCATGGTATACGATTCACCTAAGTAAAACCTATTTTTTGAGTTTTTGTAAATATAAAGAGGAGGATTTATTTATTTACCATACCTCTAGGTTATTTATATTTTTATTTATCTATTACACCTCTGGAATAAGTATAAATTACCATACCTCTAGTTTATTTATATTTTTGTTTATTTACCATATCTCATTTTTTGGTGTTAGTAAACCTCTTCACATTTCAAATTTATATTATTTTCCTTATGCTAATATGAATTTACCAATCCAACTAGTGCCATGAATATAGAAAGAATTTCATTTTGTCAATGAATTTGTAATTGTTTATTTATATCGTTATGTAAGTTTTTGTTTAAGTCGACATTATTTAGATTTTGTTTTTAACATTTTTTTAGTTTTTTTTTTTTTATTATTTTAGAAAGAATTTCATTTTGTCAATGAATTTGTAATTGTTTATTTATATCGTTATGTAAGTTTTTGTTTAAGGCGACATTATTTAGATTTTGTTTTTAACATTTTTTTTTAGTTTTATTTATTTATTTACCATACCTCTATTTTATCTATATTTTTATTTATTTACCATACATGTGTAATAAGTATAAAAAGAAGTTTTATTTATTTACTGTACATTTTGTTTATTTATAGTTTTATTTATTTTTCGTACCTCTTTTATAAAAAAACGTTTTATTTATTTATCATACCTCCATTTTATTTATGTTTTTATTTATTTACCATACGTGGAGTAAATATAAAAAAAAGTTTTATTTATTTACCATACATCTGGTATATTTATATTTATATTTATTTATCATACATCTTTTTTTATTGTTCGTAAATATAACTTCGGGTTAAGAGGAATGGATAACTATTGTAAATATATTGACTATAATTGATCCGAAATTTAAAACCCTTACTTACATTACATCTACTCATGTACCCCATACTCGGTTGTAGAACAACTCTTGGCAACACAACAAGTTAGGAAAAATGATTTAGAAATCTTATATATAAGCAAAAGGGACATAATCACTTTTGACATAAATCTCTAAATTCTTTTATGACTATTACAAAAAAAAATATATTTTGTATATCTTTACCATGTATTTATTAATTATTAGTGGTTTAAGATAGCCTAATTTACTAGGTAGTTCATTATATTTATATTAGTATGGGATGGATAATATTTATAAGTTTGAAGAAATGGTTTGAAGAAATACATTTTAAAATTATCTGAAAATTTATTTGAATAGATCTTATTACAATAAGATATCTTTTCAACAAACTAATAGTACAAACATAGATAAATTAAGTTATGTGTCAAGATAAGAAAACTATCCTACAGATATAATAGTTTGTTTGTGGGAATATATCAATGAAAAACTAATTTCGGAGACTAACTAAATCGATACAATCTAGCATCCAACTAGACCTCTTTAGCTTCCTACATAATAGAGAAAAATTCATCCTTATAGAAACTAGAACTCCATTTAATAATGATCATTAATATCAAAAATCATATATGATAACACGCATTAAACATTTGAGAGTTACATACTCTAACCTTCCCTCTTAACAACTACTTACCTTCATATCCATTTACTCGTCTTCATCTATATCATATTTGTAGCACGTGCTCTAGTGAATCATCTACCAATTAACAAACCATACCTCTAGTCCAAACAAGCATTTTCACCTTGCACTACGATCAGGAATACATTACCAAACTATGAAAATCTATATAAAGTAATATCCATTAACCAAAATGCATAAGTACCTAATTATTGTACCCATCTACTAGGATGTCTCTCCATAAACATGGTTTAGTAAACTTTCTTAATGACCTCCCCTCGAATGTAAAAATTCACCCTCTATGGTCTACAACCAATCATATGGTACACCCATAGTAAATACAACCAACACATGGACAAATCCTTTCAGTGTTAAACAAATTTGTAACATATGATACTAAATTAAAGTAAACAAGATATCCAAGTCATCAATAGGGTCACATGATAAAGGGGTATGCATCACTATCCAGGTCTTCCAATGTTATGCTATTTTCATGTTATATAGATAGAGATATATAGAATATACTCTAACTCATCGAAATACTAGGTACATACTCTTCAAAGATTGTTGCATCAAATAAAAAAAAAAAATTTACGATAAATATAAAGTGTAGATCACATTACAATATGTAATAAGTCACTCAAATATCTCTCTATTGTATCAAGGTCACTATAACTATGGAAATGTGAGTAATAAAAAACTTTATCTTCATTCATTTTGTTACCAATGGAGATACCATTGTTCTCATTACCGCATACCGAAAAGGTACATGCGCAAGTATCTTCCTAGAAGCCCATTGTAGCTTCTCTAGAAATAAATTATGGGACGCCATGTTTTAAAGATGAAACAATTTGTAGCCTTATTATGAAGTAAAATTAGTGTCTAGTTTTGTTTTTAGGGTATCCTTGATAGAGACATCAATTAATGAACTATACCAATGCTTGTGCATGGGAATGAGTGTCACTTAATCTTGAGTAATGAATGTCTTGCGTCAATCATTGGGATACCCCAACATAAAATATTAACAGAACATTGACAACGAAAATGCTAAAATTTATTGAGAAACCATATGCACGCCAGTTAACCCCAATCTATTTATGGAATAACTATCATGTCAAAGGTTTACATAGTAACTATTCCCATTGTTTCTTTGCACTCCCTCAATGTTTCGAATTCTCCCACATGGAATCAGCTACTAGAGAAGTGTCTCCCTAAAAAATTATAAAAAACACACAATATGAATAAATGAGCAAGGAAAAACCCTCTATGTTAGGCCTCATAGGTATAAAGGTTAGTGGAATTTCAGAACAAACAGGCCCATAGATGAGTGATTTTAAATAAATATCTATAAAATCATCACCTTCATCTCTATTATACACATTCCCTTGCTCATTCACTGAGTTCATCAAAGCTACTATAGAATTGGGTTGACAGATGGGGCTTTAGATCCACCTTACTCATTAATGTTTAGATATTTACCTCACTGTGTCCACATTCTAGGTGTCACACTCAATTCATCTTTCATCTTTACTTCAGTTTAGTTGAATTTCAATTCAGTCATGTGCCTTCTGTGTAATATATTTAACTATTTTGGATATTGAGAAGAGTAATCTCTACTCCACAATTTCTCTTCATTATTTTTCATGGTAACAAAGCTTAAGGTCGGATAAGACCCTAGAGAGATTAGTGTGTCCTCAAAATTCGTGGATGAGAGGTTGAGGAGAAAATATGAAAACAACTTGAATTTCGTACTTCGGAAGAAAGATAAGTGCATAATTTGCACACCCGTAAAAAGGGACAAGTGTGCCACTTCAAACCCCAACAAAGAAGTAACTATGAAGAAGTGTTGAAAACTTCTGATTTTGTCTAATTTTTTAGAATGAAACAACACACTGGTCAATATAGTGTGCAAATTTCGCAGGGGCTCAGTATCAGGAGTGCTAAAGATGAGCCGACATTTAAAAAAAAAAGGAATGAAGGTCAAAGGTTCATTTTTGAAAGCCTCCATGAATTTTGAAGGTTCTCATTAAACGATAAAGCTAAAAAAGTTTCCTTTTCATGAAACTAGTTCAAAAGGCTCACATTCGTTGAAAGAACTTATTTAAAGGTTCTTAAGATTTATTTTCAAAAGGATTTAACGATTGTCGAAAGTATTATGATGGATTTTAAAAGGTTCACATTCATTTAAAGGAATATTGAAAGGATTTAAAAAGGGAGCTTTTTTTTAAGGATTTATTTGAAGGTCCTTTAAATAAAAGGGAATTATATATATATATATATATATATATATATATATATATATATATATATATATATATATATATATATATATTTATTGCTTAAATTTTTTATAATGATGTTTTAAAAGAGCCTTTTTCACTGACAAAACATGTTTTTTTTTAAAGGAGGTAGTTTTATATTAAAATAAATAAAAAAAAACCAAAAATCAGATTTAGAAAAAAAAGGGCGCACATCCATATTTGAAGAAATGGCTTCCTCTAGTGCTTTGAAAGAAACCCCAACTTTTCTTTGAAAAAATTACGAGTTTTGGTGTTTAGGAATGAAGGCGTTTCTGCAAGCCCAAGAGTGTTGGGATAGACTTTAGAACTCCTATGTAGATACGACCCAAGAAACATGGGAAACCATGACCAATAATAAGAGGAATGCAAATATTGAAATCATAAAGAAATAGCGTAGAGATAAATGTTGGATACATAACTAAGTCGATGACTCTATCTTTGACAAGATAACCAATGCATCAAAAAAAAAAAAAAAAATCAACTATTGAACTTAGAAATAAATGAAATAGAGCCAAATGTTGGATACATAACTAAGTCGATGACTCTATCTTTGAGAAGATAACTAGGGCATCAACAACAAAATAAGCTTGGGATATTTTGAAAGTTGTGTACCAAGGTAATGATACAATGAATAATGTTAAATTGAAGACAATGAGAGCACTATTCAAAACCCTAAAGATGACTATCACAGAGAATGTGAACTAGATCATGACAACAATCATGGGAATATTCAATCAGATAAAACTCATTGGTGAAACCATTAGAGATCAAAATATTGTTGAAAAAGTCTATCGAAGCCTGTCCAAAATTTATGACATGATTGTAGTTACAATACTGGAATCCAAATATTTACAACTTTGTTAGTAGAATAGTTGACTGGATCACTTTTGGCACATGAGACAAAACTTAAGTTAGTAAAATAATTCATGGAACATATTTAAAAACACAAATCTCTTTGCAGAGGTTGGGGCAGAGCACATAAAGGCGACAAAAAATGAGGTAGAGACCAAGGAACAGGAAAATCAGAACACCATCATCTATAAAAATAATGGAGACCTCCACAAAATCAAACACAAAGAATTATAAAATGGATAAAATCCAATGTTCAGTGATATTACTACAAAAAATCTGGGAATTATCAACATGAATGAAAAAATAAATAGTTAGGACAACAAAGAGGCACTGTCCATCTCTCCAACAATGAAGGAGAACCTTCGAATACCATGTTTCTTTCTTAGCATATTTATGAAGACAAACACAAAGAGGACCTTTGGTTGTTGGACAATGGCTATAGCAATCATATGATAGGTAACAAAAATATGCTTTCAAATTGTCATGCTTCCATAACATCATAAATTACTCTTGGATATCATTCCAACATTAAAGCTTAAGGGAAAGGTATTTTCCCTATTCTTACTAAATAGAATCGACACAAATACACACCTAATGTTTATTATGTTCCACTTATGAAGCATAGAATCATTAGTGCATAGTTCCCTTGATGGAACATGGTTATGTTGTAATATTCCAAGAGAATACATGTTATATCTAAGACAAACTACCCAATATAAGATTGATAGAAAAGGTTGAATAAACCAAGAATAAGATGTCTCATTTGACTCTTAGAAGTCGAAATATTTCACACTCATTTTCGCACAAAGTGTCAAGAATAGATAAGTCTTAGCTAGGGAATTCTATGTTTGGCCACATCCTATTCATTAGTCTAATTCTCCTTCAGAGACATTCAATGGCCATAGGTATTCATGTTATCAATCGAAATGATTGTAATTGTGAAATTTTTTTTCCATCAAAGCATAAAAGAGATAGCTTTCCAACATAATTAACTGGGGAGAAATATCCTCTAGAGCGAGTCCATACAATGTGGCCCAATGTACACATAATCCATAGGTGGTAGTATTTAGTATTTTACCTTCATTGATGATTATAGCAGGAATATATCGATTTATTTTCTCAAAAATAAATTACATAGATTCTCAATATCCAAAGAATTCAAAGCAGAAGAAAAAAATCAGAGTGGAATGCCTTTAAAATTACTTTGGTCAGATCGAGGCAGAAATTACAACTCCAATGAATTCAAATATTTTTTTCAACAACAATGAATCATAATGTAGAACACAACAAGATATACTACACAACGTAATGGAGTAGCAGAAAGAAAAAATCACTCAATCATGACCATGGTCAGATGTATTCTTCAAGAGAATAATTTTGCAAATGACTGTGGTTTGAATTAGTTTCAACAACAGTGTACATTCTCAACATATATTCAACAACGAGTCATTAAGATACAATGCCTCAAGAAGAATGGGATGGTAAAAAGGTAAATGTATCTCACTTTAGAATTTATGGATCAGTAGCATTTGCACATGTTCCTGAGTAACTAATAAAGAAGTTTGATGATAGGACTGAAATATGTATTTGCGTAGGCTATCATGAGTAGTAAAAGGATCATAGAATTTACAATCTACTTACCAAGAAGCTTCTTTCAAGCCGAGTTGTTAATTTTTTTGAAAATAAATCTTAGTATGATCATGTTGATGAAGCTTCAAATTAATCTTTTTATACACCACAACTACCAATATTGGATGTTTAAGAAGAGCCATAACACTCTTAAAATCATACATCTTCGAGTATTTAATCCACCAATGATTGAACATATTCAGATTACAATCAGAAAAAGGAAAACATCAGAGAAATATATGAGCAACAACATGAATTTGGTAAGCAAAATATGTTTTCCTCTCTTTCATCTCAACCAGCATATTTTAAAGAACCAATTAAATAAAAACCTTGGGTTGATGCAATGAACCATTTAATTTTTTCCATAGAGAAGAAGCAAACTTGGGAATTAGCTAATATCCCAAGGGAGAAAATCAAAGTTGGTATAAAATGAGTATATAAAATGGAACTGAATTGAAACAGAGAAACTGAGAAACATAAGTTAAGGTTTGTTTCCAAAGGATTATCACAACAGGTTAGTGTCGACTATGGTGAAACATTTTCTCTAGCCTTAAGGATAGACTCTGTCATAACCTTTTGGTCCACGAGAACTCAACACAAGTGGAATGCATATCAACTTGATGTAAAATCTTCCAGGAAGAAGTTTTTGTAGAGAGGCCTCCATATTTTGAAGTTACAGGACATGAGCATAAGGAATACATATTGAAGAAAGCTTTTTATAGTATGACACACGCTCCATGAGCTTGGTACAGTCGCATTGACACCTATCTCATGAAAATTGGTTTTTGCATAAACAACCATGAGCCAAATTGGTATACGAAAAATTGTGAAGGTAAAATTCTTATTGTATGTCTTTATGTAGATGATCTTGTTTATATAGGAAGTATTATATTAGAAGACTTCAAAGAAGCACTGCAAGAAATGTTTTAAAAGACTGATCTAGGGGTCATGAAATACTTCTTAAGGATGAAATTCAACAACCTTCCAATGGAATCTTTATTGGTTAACAAAAATATGCCACTGAAATCATCCAAAAGTTTAGAATGATCAATTGTGAACCAATCGATACACCAATTTCTCAAGGAACCAAGCTGAGCAAACAAGATGTAGAACCACCAGTTGATCCCACATTATAAAAAAGTATAGTTGGATGTTTATTGTATATCACTACAATTAGACTTGATACTTTGTTTTTAATAGTTTTGTCTCCATGTTTATGCAACAACCTAAGTTTTCTCATTGGAATGTTGCAACAATGGACTTAAGGTATACTGTAGGGACCCTAGAATATGGTTTTTTCTACACTAATTCTGAAAATTTGTCACTTCTAGGTTATATAGAAAAATATTATGCAGAAAATTTAGATTATCTCAAAATCATATCAGGATATTCATTTTGTATTGGAACCAATATGATCTCATCGGCTTCCAAGACACAGTAAATTGTTTTAATATCTTCTGCAAAGGCATAATATGGAGCAACGAATTCAATAGTTTGTCAAGCAGTGCGGATGATAATACTATTGAAAAAACATTCAAATTTTTACAAGGAGCCAACTCCTATTTACTGTTATAAAAATTCAATGATTTATTTATCAAAAAATCATGCTTTCATCAAAAGAACAAGCACATTGACAAATATTTTCATTTCATCCATGAGCTTGTCAATGACGGGGATATAGTACTTACTTTTTTTGGTTCCAAAGATTAGCTTGCATATATTTTCATAAAACCATTGGGAAAATTTCTATTTTAATTTCAAAGAGATAAAGTAGGAATTATAAATTCACACTGTCTTTAGATTTGGAGCAGGTGTTGACATATTAATCACACTGTCTTCTAGGTTTCACCACATTTATTTCCATTCTATGCTAGGTGTCATATTTAGTTCAAATTTACTTCATTTTAGTTGAGCTTCACTCCAGTAATTTATTGTTGATTCATTCTATGTAATCGATTTAACTATTTTGAATATTTACACGAGTAATCTCTACTACATGAATTTTCTTGATTCTTTGTCAATTAATATACATAGTTCCTTTCTCATTCATTGAGTTCATTACAACAATTATAGAATTGGGTTGACACATGGAGCTTTAAATCCACCATTCCCATAGATGGGTAAGGTGAGGCTATTGTTGCCACTAATTTGTGATAGTCATGGTTGTGATCAGTGTTAGAGTGGTTGTTGATTAATCTTACTTTTGGGGAAATGAGGGTTTTCTGGATGGCATTCTCCTCCACTAGGGTGGTGGTGGAAGCTAAGAACAACGATGTTATTCTAAAAGAATAGGAAATGGATAAAAAAACATTTTTCATGAAACACTTTTGTAGATAGGGCAACGCATTCATACCTTCTCTTGGTATCTTCACGAAGCATGTCCAACATAATAGATTTAACGTATGGAATTCGAAAATAATTCACTAAAATTTGGTAATTATCAACATGAATGAAGAAATAAACAATCAGGAGAAAAAAGCGGTAGTGTCCATCTCTCCAACAATGAAGGAGAATCCTTTTATACCATGTTTCTTTTCTGGCATATTTTTGAAGATAGACATAGAGAGGGCCTTGGGTTATTGGGAAATGTCTATAGCACTCATATGATAGGTAAAAGAAATATTCTTTCTTATCTTGATGATTCAATAACATCATAAATTACTGTTGGAGATCGTTCCCACATTAAAGCTTAATGGAAATATACTTTACCTATTGTTACTAAATAGAATCAACATAAATACATACCCAATGTTTATTATGTTCCACATATGAAGCATAGCCTCATTAGTGTAGGTCACTTGATGAAACATGTTATGATGTAATATTCCAAGGGAAGACATTTTGTATCTATGACAAACTACCCAAGGCCGATAGGAAAATTTGAATAAACCAAGAATATAATGTTTCCTTTGACTCTTCGAAGTGTAAATATATCACATTAATTTTCCCACAATGTGTCAAGAATAGGTAAGTCTCATTTATAGAATTCTATGTTCGCCAAATCCCATTCAAGAGTATAATTATGTTTCAGAGACATTCAATGGTCATTTCTCTCCCTGTTATGAATGTAAATGATTTTATTTGTGAATTTTTTTTTTCTACCAAAGCATAAAAGAGATAGCTTTCCCAAATATTTACTAGAGAAAAATAGCCTTTAGAGCCAGTCCATACAATGTGGCCCAATGTAGACATAATCCATTGGTGGTATTACTTATTTTCTAATCTTAAATGATGATTATAGTAGGAATATATAGGTTTATTTTCTCAAAAATAAATTAGATACATTCTCAATATTCAAAGAATTCAAATTAGAAGAAAAAAACAAAGTGGAAAGCCTTTAAAATTTCTTAGGTTAGACTAAGTCAGAGAGTGCAACTCCAATGAATTCAAATCTTTTTTCAACAACAATGAATTATAAAGTAGAACAAAACAAGATATACTCCACACCATAATGGAGTAGCAGAAAGAAAAATCACTCAATCATGAACATGGTTAGATGCATGCTTCATGAGAAGAATTTTTCAAATGACTATTGGGTTGAAATAGTTTCAACAACATTGTATGTTCTCAACATATATCCAGAAACCAGTATTCAAGATACAATACCTCAAGAACCATGGGATGATATTAAAAAGGTAAATGTATTTCACTTTATAATTTATGGATCAATAGCATTTACACATGTTCCTGAGAAGCTCTGAAATAAGTTTGATGATATGAGTGAAATATGTATTTTCCTAGGCTATAGTGAGTAGTCAAACAACTATAGAACTTACAATCTAGTTACCAAGAAGTTCCTTTCAAGCCGAGATGTTAAATTTTTTGAAAAGAAATCTTGGTATGATCACGTTTATGAAGCTTCAAATCAAAATTTGTATACACCAAAACTAAAAATATTGGGATTTTAAGAAGAGCCATAACACTCTGAAAATCATCACCTTCAAGTAGTGTATCCACCAGTGATTTATCATCTTCAGAGGACAATCAGAAAAAAAGAAACACCAGAGAAATATATGAGCAACAACATGAATTTGATAAGAAAAATATGTTTGCCTTTCTTTCATCTCAACCAAAAAATTTTAAAGAACAAATTAAATAAAAACATTGGGTTGATGCAATGAACCAAGTAATTGTTTCCATAGAGAAGAAGTACACTAGGGAATTAGCTGATATCCCAAGAGAGAAAACCAAAGTTGGTGTAAAATGACTATATAAAACGAAACTGAATTGAAAAGGAGAAAATAAGAAAGATAAGTCAAGGTTGGTTTCCAAAGTATTATCACAAGAGTTTAGTGTTGACTATGGTGAAAAATTTTCTCCTGTCGCAAGGATAGACTCCGTCAAAACCTTTTTGTCCACGAAAACTCAACACAAGTGGAATGTTTATCAACTTAATGTAAAATATTCCTTCTTAAATTTTATATTGTAGGAATAATTTTATGTAGAGAGGCCTCCAATTTTTGAAGTTACAGGACAGGAGCATAAGGTATACATATTGAATAAATATTTGTATGGTCTGAAATATGCTCCAAGAGCTTGGTACAGTCGCATTGATACCTATATCATCAAAATTGGCTTTTGCAGAAACAACCATGAGCCATGTTTCTATACCAAAACTTATGAAGGTAAAATCCTTATTGTATGGCTTTACGTATATGATCTTTTTTATATAGGAAGTATGATGTTAGAATATTTCATAGAAGAAATGCAAGAAATGTTTTATATGACCATTCTAGGGGTCATAAAATACATCTTAGGGATGAAATTCAAGAATATTCCAATGGCATTTTTATTTGTTAACAAAAATATGCCACTAACATCATCCAAAATTTAAGAATGACCAATTACGAACCCATTGAGAAACAAATTTCTTAAGGCACCAAGCTGAGCAAACAAGAAGTATAACCACAAGTTGATCCCACATTGTACAAAAGTATAGTTGGAATTTTATTGTATCTCACTACAATTAGACTTGATATCATGTTTGTTGATATATTTTTCTCCACTTTTATGTACTAACTTAATATTTCTCATTGGAAGGTTGAAAGAATGGAGTTAAGGTATATTGTAGGGACCCTAGACTATGTTTTTTCTACACAATTTTCTAAAAATTTCTCACTTTCAGGTTATATAGAAAAATATTATGCAGGAAATTTGGATGATTTCAAAAGCATCTCGGGGTATGTATTTCATATTGGAACCAATATCATCTCATCGTCTTGGAAGAAACTGTCAATTGTTTCAGTCTCTTCTGTAGAGGCATAATATGGACCAACAAATTCAATAGTTTTTCAACGAGTGTGGATAAGAATACTATTGAAAGATCTTTCACATTTTTAGAAGGAGCCAACTCCTATTTACTGTGATAATAGTTCAATAATTTTTTTATAAAAAATTCATGCTTTCATAAAAAGAACAATCACATTGACAAACATTTTCATTTCATCCATAAGTTTGTCAATGATGGGGACATAATACTTACTTTTTATGGTTCCAAAGATCGACTTGCATATATTTTCATAAAAGCATTAGGAAAAAATATATTTTAATTGCAAATAAATAAATTAGGAATTATATATTCCTATAGTTGTAATAGTTGAGATTTGGAGGGGGTGTTAAGAAATTAATCACATGGTCTTCTAGGTTTCATCACATTTATTTCCATTATATGATAGGTGTCATATTCAGTTAAAATTTACTTCAGTTTAGATGAGTTTCACTCCAACCATTTATTGTTGATTCTTTCTATGTAATCGACTCAACTATTTTGAATATTGAGAGGAGAAATATCTACTCCATGATTTCTATTCATACTTTGTCAATTAGTATACATTGTTCCTTTCTCATCCACCGAGTTCATTAGAGCTATTATTGAATTGGGTTGACACATGGAACTTCAAATCCACCATGCCCATAGATGGCTAAGGTGAGGATATGGGGGCCACTAATTTGTGACATTCATGGTTGTGATCAGTGTTACAGTGGTTGTCGATTAAGTTTACTTTTGGTGAAATGACGGTTTTCTGGATGAAATTGTCCTCCACTAGGGTTGTGGTGGAAGCTAATGACAATGGAACTCTTCTAAAAGAATAGGAAATCCATAAAAAAAAACATTTTTTGGGTGAATATTACCGTGTAAATTATACATGAAATATTGGTGTACATAGTCCACCCCATTCATATCTTCCCCCGATATATTCACGGATCATGTCCAACATAACATATTTAGCATGTGGAATTCGAAAATAATTCACTAAAATTTGGTAATTATCAAAATGAATGAAGAAATTAACAGTGAGAACAACAAAGAGGAAGTCTCCATCTCTCCAACAGTGATGGAGAATTCTTTGATGCCATGTTTCTTTCCTGGCATATTTCTGAAGACATACACAAAGAGGACCTTTGGTTATTTGACATTGGTCATAGAAATCATATGATAGGTAAAAAAAATGTCCTTTCTTATATTGATGCTTCCATAACATCATAAATTAATCCTGGAGATGGTTCCTACATTGATGCTTAAGGGAAAGGTATTTTCCATGTTCTTACTCAATAGAATCAACTGAAATACATACCCGATTTTTATTATGTTCCACATATGAAGGATAGCCTCACTACTGTAGGTCAATTGATGGAAGATGGTTATAATGTAATAATCCAATGGAATACATGCTATATATATGACAAAATACCCAATATAAAATTGAAAGAAAAAGTTGAATAAAACAAGAATATGATGTTTCGATTTACTCTTAGAAGTCAAAACATTTCACAGCCATTTTCTCACAATGTGTCAAGAATAGATAAGTCTCAGCCATGGAATTCCATGTATGTACACATCCCATTCAAGAGTCTAATTTTAGTTCAAAGACATTCAATGGTCATTGGTCTCTATGTTATAAATGGAAATGCTTGTAATTGTCAAATTTTTTTTCTAGAAAAGGATAAAAGAGATAGCTTTCACACATATTTATCTAGAGAAAAATAGCCTTTAGAGCCAGTCCATACAATGTGGACCAATGTATACATAATCCATTGGTGGTAGTCTTTAGTTTCTGAGCTTCATTGATGATTATAGCAAGAAGATATGGTTTTATTTTCTCAAAAATAAATTATATACATTTTCAATATTCAAAGAATTCAAATGAGAAACCATAAGGAAAGTATTTAAAATTTCACAATTGAGAAATAGAGTACAATTCCAATGAATTCAATTTTTTTTTTCAACCACATTGAATCATATTGTAGAACAAAAATGAAGTAGGAAGCACTAGAAGGGTTTCAAGTTGCTGGTCAGAGGGTTTGGTGGCTTCGTCTAAGCACTATAGAAAGCTCTGGAGGAGGGTAAGGCCCTTCTTGCAGAGCTCCTGAAATGTGGTTTAGCTCTAGCCAATCATATGAGACGAGTCGAGGCCAATGGGGCCCCTTCTTACAAAAAAATAATTATGGATAAAGGAAAGGACCCAAGAGAAGAGGTGCAAATTTCTGGTTCAAAAACAACAGAAAAGGATGAGGTGGGAAAGAAGAAGAAGGCCAGCCGGACTACCAAGGAGGCACAGGGTCGAAAGAGGTCAAGTGGAATCAGGATAATGGAAGGAAAAGACAAAGACAACCCTACCCCCCAGCAGGAATCTCTTGCGACTGAAGAAGGGACGAAAACCACTGTAGAAAACCAAGCCCAACCCCAAGAGGGCTTGGATCCATTTGGATCTGTCGTAGAAGGAAAGAAACAAGGGGAAAATGGATGCTGTAAACAAAAAACCTCAAAAAGGCTTCAGCTCATCATTACAGATCCATAAATGCAAGATTATAGGGACCATATGTCAATACATGCACTAATCTACAAATTTATGGGCTTTTGGCCAACAGAAAAATCCCTATGCCTTTGGATAAAACAACAATGGAAACCTAAAGGCGATGTCCTGCTCCACCTTGGAGCTAAGGGTTTCTTTACGATTGTTTTTGCAAACCTGGAAGACAGAGACAATATTTTTTATGGGGGACCCTGTTTCTATGCATCGGAAGGTCTATATATAAGACCATGGAAACCCAACTTCGCCCCAGAACAAGAAAATTTCACTCATGTGCTAGTATGTATAAGCCTCTTCTCTCTCCCTATCGAATATTGGAGGCCTTCGACACTTGAACAGATCAGTAACAAGCTGCGAAAGTTTGTCCAAGCGTCGGAGGCCACCCTACAAAAAAGGTATACCTCCTGTGCACAAATATGTGTTGAAATGGATGTTTCAGGGGCCCTGCACGAAGGACTGTGGCTGGAATTTAGGGATGAAGTTTTCTTTCAGGCCATTGACTATGAGTAGATACCCTTTCAATGTTGCCAATGTCACGAACATGGACACCTGTTCATGGAATTCCCTCTGAATAAGAAAATAGAGAAAAGTAAGGAAGTTGCGTTGAAAGACCAGGAAGGCTTATCCCAACCTAATGGGAGACAAAGAGAAAATCGAAGGAACCAGCCTAAAACAACGATAGCTACTAAAGGCACTGGAAATGATTTTGAAGTTCTAAGATCCAATAATGAATCAGAAAAAGACTCCCATCAGTTGAACTCCTTACCAGATTTAATGGGAACTTCACAACAGGGGACCCTAAGCCCTAATAGGAATACTATGGAAGGAACCCTAGAAGACACCAGAAAATATGATGATGCCGAGGGAGATCCAGACATGTCAATAACTAAAGTGGGTACGAAAGACCTAAAACTAAGGGATATCCTAGAACGAGAAGGTATGTACCTAAACACTATGGTGGAACAATGGAAGGAAAGAGGCTTGGAACACATCCCAACAGAGGAGATGGAAAAGGTCAACTTCCTCCTTCTAGCCCAATAAGAGGCAGAGATTAAGCGCTAGAAGAGAGGGAACGAAGAAACTAAAGGTATGGGAATCAAATTCCAAGGACTGCATCAGACAAACCAGAAGGTCAAACATAGGTGCAAAAGGGGAAGATGATCTAACAACAAAGCTCTCCAAGAAGTTGGTCAAATGCTCCTAGATTCAAGTAAGATGAAAGCCCTTGAGGCTTTCACTTCCTCTTCTTTTATTCTTTTGTTTATCATGAATATCTTATCATGCAATGCTATAGGGCTAAAAAATCAAAGGAATCAAAAAATTCTAAAGAAGAAAGTAAGAAATGAAAACCCAGATATGATCTTCCTACAAGAAACTAAGTGCTCGAGTAAAAATATGCAAGAGATCAACAGGAAAATAGGGAGAAGAATGGACTATCTAGATGTTGAAGGAAATGGGATGGAAGGAGGACTAGAAACCTTCTGGAACCCAAACTCATTTCATTTGGTTAATGCAGAAGAAATAAGATCTTATGTATCTTTGGAGATGGAAATTATAGGAGAGCTTGGTACATATTTATGTACTAATGTTTACGGGCCCCAAATACTAGAAGATAAGCTACTATTTTTCGACCAACTTTCACATCTGCAACATAGACACTCTGGTGTTAAAGGGATCTATGGGGGAGACTTTAATATGATCACCTTGTTAGGAGAGAAGAAAGGGGGGTTTAAGAAGCTTAAACAGGATGTGGAGGCACTCAGACACTTTATTAGGTGAACCAAGTTAATTGATATTCTCCCTAAGAGCAGACTATACACCTGGAATAACAAGAGGGGAGGGGGCAAGCAGATTGCATCGAGACTCAACCGCTTCCTCATAACCGAAGACATACTCTTGGCAGGAGTGACAATGGAGATAGACATTATCCCAAGTGGGGGCTCCGACCACTGGCCCATTACCCTGGATGCTGCCATCTTGGGTACTCCAAAGAACCAGCCCTTAAAGTTTGAAACATTGTAGCTAGACCACCCTGATTACAAATCTAAATTAAACAATGGTGGCAAGAACCCCTGATGATTAGAGGTACGAAGATGTTTTGTCTTCAAGCAAGGCTGAAACATATCAAAGCCCGACTTAGATCTTGGAATCACGAGGTGTTTGGAAACATCTTCAAGGATAAGGTAGCCTTGGAAGAACAAATGGAACGGTTGCATAAGGAGTGAATAAATGAGAAAATTTCCCAGGACTCCAGACGAGTTGAGCAGGACCTCATGAAACAATGGGATGAAAGATTTTTGTAGGAGGAGATCCTGTGGAAACATAAATCTCAGGTCTAATGGCTTAAGGAAGGAGAAAAGAATACAAAATTTTTCCATAGATCAGCCATAGACTACAGATGATCTAATAAGATTATCCATTCAAAAGATGAACAAGGAAACTCTTATGAGTCACATAAGGATATCACTACCCTCCTAGTTGACCACTTTGCTCACATTGCCACAGAACTAGATATAGACACGGACAAGGCCATCCAAGCAATGGTTGCCTCCATTCCAAGGGTCTTATCAGAGGACTGCAATAAAAAATTGGACCGCCCTGTATCTATGATTGAAGTGGAAGAAGTTATTCAAGAGATTCCTAATGGGAAGTCACCTAGCTCGGATGGTTTTACCATTGATTTCTTCAAATCTTGCTGGGAAACTGTGCAAAATGAGATCTGGGAAGTGGTTGAAGATTCCCATAAAACCTCCTCCATCCTCAAATCCATCAACACTACGTTTATTGCCTTGATCCCCAAGGAAGTGGCGGCCTATTCTCTAGTGAAATTCCGACACATAGCCCTTTTCAATGTTCTCTATAAAATCATCTCGAAGGTGATGGCTAATATATTGAAACATATCCTCTTGTTGATTATTTCAGAGGAGAAATCTAGCTTTTTTGAAGGTAGACAAATAATGGACAACATCCTTCTAGCGCATGAGATGATTCACTCCCTTCAGTCCTAGAAAAAAGTTGGAATGATAATCCAACTTGATTTTTCTAAAGATTATGATAAAGTAAGCTGGAAATATATGCATTAGGGGAATTTTGAGGTCTAAAATGGGCCTCCTAAGGAAAATGTACAATCAAAATTCACTTTATGAGAACCAATCACATTTTAGGGGATCACATCATCCCTAATGGTTGAGGTGGCATTTCTTGAGTGAAAGGTACTTACTTGTCACATTATCAATGCTAGATAAAAAATCATGGTTAACCATGATAGTGCTCTAAGTACTTTTAAAGTCAAATTAAAGTACTCATAATAGATGTCATTATTGTAATTTCATATTTCTTGAAAGAAACAATGCATATCCCTATACATTTATTATATTATATGATTTTTATATAGTATATTATTTACATGTTATTATACAATTTAAATAATATAAATTTTAATTAATAGCATATAATATAATTAAGAATTTATAAATTTATATTTATATTTTATTTTAAGTTATTTAAGTACAGAGGACAAATGCATTAGTTGTTCAATGATAATGACTTTTTCTTGAAAAGCTCATTCCTATATATAGTCACATTAATACAATTTTTTTATTAATTTATTTTGGTACAAATTTTGAATTTAACATAACTATGGTTACATGGATTGTGTTGCAAAAAGTTAATTGCAATTTCATAAATATTATTTATTGGTTTAGCTATTATTTTATTATTTCCTCAGGAGGCCAATTTTAGACCTCAAAATTCCCCTAATGGAGGTTGTCTTGGGATATTTTGGGTTTGGCCAGCAATGGATAAACCGGGTGATGGCTATGGTTAAGTCCCTGAGTTTTTCTATCTTGGTAAATGGAGCCCTTGCTAGTCCCTTGACTCCATCTAGCGGGATCCGACAAGGGGATCCGATTTCTCCCTTTCTTTTTGTCATTCTCATGGAGGGTTTAAGCTGAATCATTAAAATTGCAAAGGAGAAAGCTGACATTGTGGGCCTTAAACCTATTGAAACTAGCCTAGTGACTACCTATCAAAAATTTTTGGATGATATGATGATCCATGGTATTCCTACTATCCGAGAGGCTCGGGGATTCAAAGCAATTCTAAACCTCTTTGGTCAAGCTTCTGGTATGGACTTGAACTTAGAAAAATCTATGATCTTCTTCTTTAATATGCATGCTACTATTCAGAGGAACCTCACGACCATCCTTGGTTTCAAACGGAAAAGCCTTCCATCCAAATACCTAGGGATTCCCTTAACGAACAAACCTTGGCAGAAAATTCACTCGGAAAAACTGCTCTCTTCCCTCGAAGAACATGGAAACTACAGGACAAATAGAGCCCTAAATTTTTCTGGAAGGTTGATCATGACTACGGCGGTGCTGCAAGCTATCCCGCACTACATGTTTTACATTCTACCTGCGCCAAAGGGAGTCCTCCAGAAAATCAAGGACATCCAACGGACTTTCCTGTGATTTGGTAAAGCTATAAAAAAGAAGTGGGCCCTCGTCGCATGGACGAAAATATACAAACCTAAGATCTTGTGAGGTCTTAGGCTTCAAGACCCAAAAACTACCAATAGAGCTTGCAGTGCTATACTTTGGTGGAGATGGCTTAAGGAACCTACTACCCCTTCGGTGAGGCTCTGGAAGGCCAAGTACATAGAGGATTGGTGCCCCAGGACCTCGTCAGAATGTCAAGGGTGATCGTTGGATCCCCTATTTGGAACCTTGCGTGGGCTAATAGAAACATCATCCAACACCACTGTTTCTGGGAAATCCGAAATGGCCAAACGAATTTCTTATGGGAAGATGCCTGGCAAAAAATTCCAAAGTTGGAGAGTCTGGAGCATCAACTCATTCAACAAATTTTTCAGAGGCTAGGAAAAATGAAGGTCCACCACTACTGGGCCAATGGTTACTTGGACCCTCAATGGCACCACTGGGCTTTGGACCTCCCCTCCTAGGATGTCCTAGTGGAGAACCATTTGCTTTCTCTGTGTCCTTGGGTGGAAAAGAGAAGAGTGTTTTGCTCACAGGAGGATGATTAGCTCAGGTGGGGAAATATGGAAGGAGGCACCTTGAATCTCAAAGAGGAGAGGTACTACCTAGAACAGAGGGATTTAGAAGAAAAATTCCACTAGCATAGAAATTTTTGGGATTCTCTATACTTGCCCAAGATCAAAAATTTCCTTTGGCTCCTAATGAATAGGAAAATTCTCACCTGGGTGAATTTACGGAGGAAAGGCTTCATTTTCCCATCGATATGATGTCTCTGTGGGGCTAACGAGGAAACGATGAACCACCTCCTGAATTCTTGCAATTGGGTCAACAATTTATGGGATTGGACGATGAAAATTTTCAAGCAAATAGAGAGAAGAAAAGACTCTATCCAAGAAAGCATCGCAAGGTGGAGGATTAACTTTACTGAACATGAAATTGTAAGCCTACTTTGGTGTCTTTTCCCTGGTTCCATTGTCCAGTCGGTTTGGAAGGAAAGGAACAAGCGAGTTTTCCAGGATGAGGTACGCCATATTAACCAAATTAAAATTGAAATAATGAAGAACATGAGGGAAAAAATTCTTACCAAGGTCAAAGGGGATCACAATGACAGGTCCTTGGCTAGCGAGTAGTGCATCATGTCCCTGTTCGGGATTGATGCCACAACGGGCTTGAGTCTTCCTTTATGCCATCCGAAGCCCCCTCCGTCTCTTCTCTCCTAGTAGCTCCCTCACCCAGGTTATTGTAAGCTGAATTTTGACGGTGCTTCACATGGAAATACTAGTCTGGTTGGTTTTGGAGGAGTTATCAGAGATGAAAAAGGAAATATCAAGCATATCTACATCCGTCCACTAGGAAAAGCTACTAATAATGAAGCAGAATTTTTTTGCATTGGAACAAGGCCTGCGAACTTTGGTCTGGTTGAAGAATGGAAATTTAATTATGGAAGGGTATTCTCTGTTAGTGATTAATGCAGCCAAACACCTACAGAATGATTCGCAACCTAGTAGGGTCACTAAGCACTGGCATCTCGTGCAAGTCATGAAGATTATCTCTGGACATATCTCCACTCTACGCGGTATTGTGTTTCAGGCTGTTAGACGCACAACAAATTTTATGGCAGATGTCCTAGCTGATCCTGTGGTGGAAAACAAAGAGGTTATCATTGAAACCTGTTGGCAGGACATGACCCCTAATAATTTGAGGGATGAGTGTGAACAAATTTCCATCTAGGACCTGACTGGATCGTCAGGCGGTGTGGAAATTTCACTCAGAATGGAACATTAATTGTTAGATGAGGGCCTGCAAGGATTTTAATTCAAGCTAGTAGTATCATATCCCTTTGTCCTTTGGTAAGTGTGTTAGAGTGTGGGAGATTCATCATAGTGATCAAGGACAATACACCAGGATCGATAATTCTATGATGTGGCATAATATAATTATTAGAGGAAGTGACAACCTATACGAGACAGATTAAATGGAATGGATAAATATCCCTCATTTTCCCTCGGAACAGCCCATCAGACGAAAGTATGGGTTAGGGTGGTCATTTCATTCTAGGGATCGACTTAATGGTATTCAGATTATAAATACTGAGATGGAGAGAAATGGTGAGACCATTTTTTTGGTGCGGACTGTCCTAAAACATGCGCCCAAAGTTCTTGAGTTGCTTCTGGGCATTAGTGAGTTGGGAGAGAAACAACGAAACCACATAATGGCTAAATGTATCCTCCGAAGCTCCAAGGTTGCCCGTGAGTTGCAAGAGGCAGAGGTAGGTTTCAACGGCTCTATTTCCCTAAAGGGAAAACATAAAATTGAGGAGCTGCAGGTTGAAGTGGAGAAAGCCAGTGAAGGAGTGGAAGACAGGGACATTCATGATGAGGTGGATTGGATTACCGATCCTGGCACTCCGACCACCAGGTCTACTCAATTTATACGAACCCAAAGCATAGCCTGGCAGATGAAAACTATGTTGGCCAAGGCTATGAACATGCATGAGGTGGCTCATAGGGAGGCTTACCACGCTGGTACCCTTGGGTCTTCTAAGAATTCTACCAGGATGGATAGCCTGGAAGTTACTCTGAAATCCCTGGTCGAAGAGATGAAAGCTCAATCTAGGCATCTTACGGGGTTTTTAAGGTTCTTCGAGATATATCTGAAACATGTGCTAAACATTTTGATCTAGCTTCGTGAGGAGAATAACAGGGCCACCATCATCCGCCACTTTAAGCCCCGCAACACGCCCAGTCGAGAGGACACAACCAACCCAAGTGATGGAGGTGATCCTGAAGAGCATAAGAGAAAGCGTGAGAATTAATGCCCTGGCTCTTAGTCCTTCTAATTTAGAGGCACTGCTAGTTTATGTTATGATGTTTGATTTTGTAAGGCAACTCGGTTGGGTTAGCCAGCTATCTATTTTCATCGTCCTAGGAAGAGGACGTCCTTTTCGAATCCACTACAGTATGGTTCCAGGCTTGCTAAGGCTTCATTATATGGTCTATCTGCGTATGTTGCAGCATTTTTCTGGTAGGCCTTGCTCACAACTTTTATTTTTGTGCAGTGAGAAGCAATCCCTTTTTGTAACACTATGTACTCTATTTTCTCTTTAATACATTTTCTAACTTACCAAAAAAAAAAATTAATGTATAACACAACAAGGTATACTCCACAACATAATGGAGTAGCAGCAAGAAAAAATCACTTAATCATTAACATGATAATATGTATGATTAATGAGAAGGATTTGTCAAATGAATATTGGGTTGAAGTAGTTTCAACAATAGTGTATGTTCTCAACATATCTACAACAACCAATGTTCAAGATAAAATACTTCAAGAGGCATGGGATGTTAAAAGGGTAAATGTATCTCACTTTATAATTTATGGATCAGTAGCATTTACACATTTTATTGATAAAATAAGAAATAATTTTGATTATAGGAGTGAAATATGTATTTGGGTAGGCTATAGTGAGTATCCAAAGGGTTATAGAATTTACTACCTAGTTACCAAGAAGTTTCTTTCAAGCCAAGATGTTAAATTTTTTGAAAATAAATCGTTGATGAAGCTTCAAATCAACGTTTTTATACACCACAAATACAAATATTGGAGGTTTAATAAGATCCATAATATTCCGAAAATCGTACATCTTCAATTAGTGAATCCACTAGTTATACGACATCTTCAGAGGACAATCACAAAACAAGAAACATCACAAAATTATATTAACAACAACATGAATTTGATCAGAAAAATATGTTTTCCTTTATTTCATCTCAATCAACATATTTTAAAGAGCCAATTAAAGAAAAACATTGGGTTTATTCAATGAACCAAGTCATTGTTTCCAAATAGAACGAGTAGACTTGGGAATTAGCTAATATCCCAAGAGACAAAACCAAAGTTGGTTTAAAATGGGAATATAAAAGAAAACTGAATTGAAAAGGAGAAACTGAGAAAAAAAATTCAACGTTGGTTTCCAAAGGATTATCATAAAAACTTCGTGTTGACTACGGTGAAACATTTTCTCCAGTCATAAGGATAAAATCCGTCATAACCTTTTGGTCCATGACAACTCAACACAAGTGGAATGTCTATAAAGTTGATGGAAAATCTTCTTTCTTAAATGATATATTGCAGGAAGAAGTTTATGTAGATAGGCCTTCATGTTTTGAAGTTACAGTAGAAGATCATAAGGTATACAGATTGAAGAAAGGTTTGTATGGTATGAAACACACTCCAAGAGCTTGGTAGAGTCGCATTGACACCTATCTCATCAAAAGTGGTTTTTGAAGAAACAACCATGAGGCAAATTTGTATACAAAACGTCATGAAGGTAAAATTATTATTGTATGTATTTACGTAGATGATCTTGTTTATACAGGAAATGTACTATTAGAAGACTTCAAAGAAGCAATGCAAGAAAAATTTTATATGGAAGATCTAGGGGTCATGAATTACTTGTTAGGGATGAAATTCAACAATATTCCAATAGAATTCTTATTGGTTAAAAGAAATATGCCACTGACATCATCTGAAATTTTATAATGACCAATTTTGAACGAGTTGATAAACCAATTTATCAAGGCACCAAGCTGAGAAAACAAGATGTAGAACCACCAGTTGATCCCACATTGTACAAAATTATAGTTGGAAGTTTAATGTATCTCGCTATAATTAGACTTGATATCATGTTAGTTCATATAGATCTCTCCATGTTTATCGAGAAACCTAAGATTTCAAATTGGAAGGTTGAAATAATGGACTTAAGGTATATTAGAGGGACCCTAGTTTATGGATTTTTCTACACAAATTATGAAAATTGGTCACTTTCATGTTATATAGACAAAGGTTATGCAGGAAATTTAGATGACTGCAAAAGCATCTAAGGGTATGTATTTCATATTTGAACCAATATGATCTCATTGGCTTCTAAGAAAAAATCAATTGTTTCAATATCTTCTACAGAGGCATAATATGGAGCAAAAAATTCAACAGTTTGTCAAGCAGTGTGGATGAGAATGCTATTGAAAGAACTTTCAAATGTTTAGAAGGAGCCAACTCCTATTAACTGTGATAAGAGTTCAACAATTTATTTATCAGAAAATCATGCTTTCATAAAAAGAACAAGTACATTGACAAACATTTTCATTTCATCCATGAGCTTCTCAATGACGGAGACATAGTACTTAATTTTTGTGGCTCCAAATATTAGCTTGCATATATTTTTATAAAACCATTCAAAAAAAATGTATTTTAATTTCAAAGAGAAAATTAGGAATTATAAATTCCAATACTTTTAAAAGTTGAGATTTGTAGGGGGTGTTGAGATATTAATCACACTGTCTTCTAGGTTTCATCACATTTATTTCCATTGTATGCTAGATGTCATATTTTGTTCAGATTTACTTCAGTTTATTTTAGTCTCACTCCCATCATTTATCGTTGATTCTTTGTATGTAATCGATTTAACTATTTTGAATATTGAGAAGATTAATCCCTACTCCATGATTTCTCTTCATTCTTTATCAATTAGTAGACAAAGTTCCTTTCTCATTCACCGAGTTCATTAGAGCTATTATAGAATTGGGTTGACACATGGGGCTTCAAATCCACCATGCCCATAGATGGGTAAGGTGAGGGTATTCTAGCCACTAATTTCTGACAGTCATGGTTGTGATCAGTGTTAGAGTGGTTTTCAATTAAGCTTACTTTTGGGGAAATGATGGTTCGGTGGATTGCATTCTCCTCCACTACGGTGGTGGTGGAAGGTAACGACAACAAAACTCTTCTAAAATAAGAAGTCCTTAACAAAACAATTTTTGGGTGGATATTACAATGTAAATTATATATGAAACACTGGTGTAGATATGCCAACCCATTCATATCTTCCCTTCCTACCTTCAGGGAGCATGGCCAACATAATAGATTTAACATGTGGAATTCGAAAATAATTCACTAAAATTAGGTAATTATCCACATGAATGAAGAAATAAATTGTCTGGAGAATAAAGAGGTAGTGTCAATCTCTCCAATGGTGAATGAGAATCCTTTGATACCATGTTTCTTTCTTGGCATATTTCTCAGGAGAGACATAGATAGGACCTTTGGTTGTTGGACAATGGCTACAGGAATCATATGATAGGTAACAAAAATATAGTTCTTATCTTGATGCTTCCATAACATCATAAATTAATCTTGGAGATCGTTCCCATATTGAAAATTAATGGAAATACGTTGTCGCTATTCTTACTAAATAGAATCAACGTAAATACATACCTAATGTTTATTATGTTCCACATATGAATCATTGCCTCATTAGTGTAGGTCAATTGATGGAAAATGGTTAGGATGTAATATTCCAAGGGAGGAAATGTTATATCTATGAAAAAATACCCAATGTCAGACTGATAGAAAAGGTTGAATAAACCAAGAATATGATGTTTGCTTTCACTCTTAGAAGTCGAAATATTTGACATTCATTTTCCCACAATGTGTGAAGAATAGATAAGTCTCGGCTATGGAATTCTATGTATGGCCACATCCATTCAAGACTCCAATTATTTTTCAAAGACATTTAATGGTCATTGGTCTCCCTGTTATGAATGGAAATGATTGTAATTGTGATTTTCTTTTCTAGCAAAGCATAAAAGAGATAGTTTTATGACATATTTATCTAAGTAAAAATAGCCTTTAGGGCCAGTGCATACAATGTGGCCCAATGTAGATATAATCCATTGGTCATAGTCTTTATTTTATGACCTTAATTGATGATTATAGGAAGAGTATATGTTTTTATTTTCTCAAAAATATATTATATATATTCACAATATTCAAATATTTAAAATCAGAAGAAAAAAATTAGGGTGGAAAGCCTTTAAAATTTCTTAGGTCAAACCGAGGGAGAGAGTACAACTCCAATGAATTCGAATATTTTTTTCAACAAAAATGAATCATAATGTAGAACACAACAAGATATACTCCACAACATAATGTAGTAGAAGAAAGAAAAAATCACTCAATCATGAGCATGGTCAGATGTATGCTTCATGAGAAGAATTTTTCAATTGACTATTGGGTTTAAGTAGTTTCAACAACAGTGTATGTTCTCAAGATGTTAAAATTTTTGAAAATAAATCTTGTTATGATCATGTTGATGAAGCTTCAAATCAATGTTTTTATACACGACAAATACCAATATTGGAGGTTTAAGAACAACCATAACACTTAGAAAATCATACATCCTCAAGTAGTGAATCCATGAGTGATCTGGCATCTTGAGAGGACAATGAGAAAACAATAAACATCAGAGAAATATATGAGCAACATCATGAATTTGATAAGAAAAATATGTTTTCCTTTCTTTCATCTCAAACAACATATTTTAAATAACAAATTAAACAAAAACATTGTGTTGATGCAATGAACCAAGTAATTGTTTCCATAGAGAATAAGCACACTTAGGAATTAGATGATAACCCAAGAGACAAAACCAAAGATTGGGTAAAATGGGTATATAAAAAGTAACTGAATTCAAAATGAGGAACTAAGAAGCATAAGTCAAGGTCCGTTTCCAAAGGGTTATCACAAGCGTTTAGTGTGGACTATGGTGAAACATTTTCTGAAGTCGCAAGGATAGACTCCGTCAGAACCTTTTGGTCCACGACAACTCAACACAAGTTGAATTTCTATCAAATTGATGTAAAATCTTCCTTCTTAAGATGTATACTGAAGGAAGAAGTTTATGTATAGAGGCCTCCAAGTTTTGAAGTTACAAACCAAGAGCATAAGGTATATATATTGAAGAAAGATTTCTTTGGTCTGAACTATGCTCCAAGAGCTTGGTACAGTTGCATTGACACCTATCTCATTAAAAATGGTTTTTGTAGAAACAAGCATGATCCAAATTTGTAAATCAAAACTTATGAAGGTAAAATTCTTATTTTATGTATTTACATAGATGATCATGTTTATACAATAAATATGATATTAGAAGACTTCAACGAATTAATGTAATAAAAGTTTGATATGACCAATCTAGGGGTTATGAAATACTTCTTAGCGATGAAATTCAACAATCTTCCAATGACATTTTTATTTGTTAACAAATATATGCCCTTCACAGCATTCAAAAGTTTAGAATGACCAATTGCGAACCAGTTGATACACAAATTTCTCGAGGCACCAAGCTGAGAAAACGAGATGCAAAACCACCAGTTGATCCAACATTGGACAAAATTCTAGGTGGAATTTTACTGGTTCTCACTACAATTAGATGTGATATTGTTTTTGTTAATAGTTCTATCCCCATGTTTATGCAACAACCTAAGTTTTCTCATTGGAATGTTGCAAGAATGGGCTTAGGGTATATTGTGGGGACCCTAGATTATTGTTTTTTCTACACAAATTCTAAATTTTTTTCACTTTCAGGTTATATAGAAAAATATTATGAAGGAAATTTATATTATCTCAAAAGCATAACAGGGTATGCATTTCGTATTGGAACCAATATGATCTCACCGTCTTCCAAGAAACAGTCAATTGTTTCAAAATCTTCTGCAGACGCATAATATGGAGCAACAAATTCAACAGTTTGTCAAGTAGTGTGGATAAGAATAATATTGAAAAAACATTGAAATTTTTAGAAAGAGCCAACTCTTATTTACTTTGATAACAATTCAACAATTTATTTATCAATAAATCATGCTTTCATCAAAACAATAAGCACATTGACAAACATTTTAATTTCATCCATGAGCTTTTCAATGATGGGCATATAGTACTTACTTTTTGTGGTTCCAAAGATCAGCTTTCATATATTTTCATAAAACGATTGGGAAAATTTGTATTTTAATTTCAAAAATATAAAGTAGGAACTATAAATTCCTATACTTGTAACAGTTTAGATTTGGAGGGGGTGTTGAGATATTAATTACACTGTCTTCTAGGTTTCATCACATTTATTTCCATTGTATGCTAGGTATCATATTCAGTTCAAATTTAATTCAGTTTAGTTGAGCTTCACTCCAGTCATTTATTGTTGATTCATTTTATGTAATCGATTTAACTATTTTGAATATTGATAAGAGTAATATCTGATCCATGAATTTTCTTGATTATTTTCCAATTAATATACACAGTTCTTTCTCATTCATAGAGTTCATTAGAGATATTATAAAATTGGGTTGACACATGGAGCTTCAAATCCACCATTCCCATCGATGGGTAAGGTGAGGCTATTGTGGCCACTAATTTGTGACAGTCATGGTTGTGATCAGTGTTAGAGTGGTTGTTTATTAATCTTACTTTTGGGGAAATGAGGGTTTGCTGGATGGAATTCTCCTCCACTAGGGTGGTGGTGGAATCTAAGAACAACATCGCTCTTCTAAAAGAATTGGAAATCCATAACAAAATTTTTTTCATGAAACACTGTTGTAGATAGGCCAACTCATTCATATATTCCCTTGATATATTCACAGTGAATGTCGAACATAATAGATTTAACATATGGAATTTGAAAATAATTCACTAAAATTTGGGAAATATCAACATGAATGACGAAAGAAATAATCAGGATAACAAAGAGGCAATGTCCATCTCTCCAATAGTGAAGGAGAATATTTTGATACAAAAAATATGCTTTCTTATCTTGATGCTTCCATAACATCATAAATTACCCTTGGAGATCGTTCCCACATTGAAGCTTAATGAAAATGTATTTTACCTACTATTGCTAAATAGAATCAACATAAATACATACCCAATGTTTATTATGTTCCACATATGAAGCATAGCCTCATTAGTGTAGGTCACTTGATGAAACATGTTATGATGTAATATTCCAAGGGAAGACAATTTCTATCTATGAAAAACAACCCAAGACTAATAGAAAAATTTGAATAAAAAAAGAATATAATGTTTCCTTTGACTCTTAGAAGTGGAAATCTTTCACATTCATTTTCCAACAATGTGTCAAGAATAGATAAGTCTTAGCTATAGAATTCTATGTATTGCCACATCCCATTCAAGAGTATAGTTCTGTTTTAGAGACATTCAATGGTCATTTATCAACCTGTTATGAATGTAAATGATTTTAATTGTGATTTTTTTTTCCAGAAAAGAAAAAAAGAGATATAATTCCCACATATTTAACTAGATAAAAATAGCCTTTGGAGCCAATACATACAATGTGGCCCAATGTAGGCATAATCCATTAGTGGTATTATTTATTTTATGATCTTCAATGATGATTATAGCAGGAAGATATAGGTTTATTTTCTCAAAAAATAAATTAGATACATTCTCAATATTCAAACAATTCAAATCAGAAGAAACAAATTAGAGTGGAAAGCCTTTAAAATTTCTTAGGTCAGACCAAGGTAGAGAGTACAACTCTAATGAATTCAAATATTTTTTCAACAACAATGAATCATACTGTAGAACACAACAAGATATACTCCACAAAATAATGGAGTAGAAGAAAGAAAAATTCACTCAATCATGAACATTGTCATATGCATGCTTCATGAGAATAATTTTTAAAATGACTATTGGGTTGAAGTAGTTTCAACAACATTGTATGTTCTCAACATATATCCAACAACTAGTATTCAGGATACAATACCTCAAGAACCATGGGATGATAAAATTTTAAATATATCTCACTTTAGAATTTATGGATTAGTATCATTTTCACATGTTCCTGAGCAACTAAGAAATAAGTTTGATGATATTAGTGAAATATGTATTTTCGTACACTAAAGCGAGTAATCAAAGGATTATAGAATTTAAAATCTAGTTACCAAGAAGTTCCTTACAAGTCGAGATGTTAAATTTTTTGAAAATAAATCTTGGTATGATCATGTTGATGAAGCTTAAAATCAACATTGTTATACACCAGAACAGCCAATATTGGAGGTTTAAGAAGAGTCATAACACTCTAGAAATCATACATCTTCAATTAGTGTATCCACCAATGATTCATCATCTTCAGAGGACAATCAGAAAACAAGAAACATCAGAGAAATATATGAGAAATAACATGAATTTGATAAGAAAAATATGTTTTCCTTTCTTTCATCTCAACCATTATATTTTAAAGAACCAATTAAGGAAAAAAATTGGGTTGATGCAATGAACCAAGTAATTGTTTCCATAGAGAAGAAGCAGACTTGGGAATTAGTTGATATCCCAAGAGAGAAAACCAAAGTTGGTGTAAAATGGGTATATAAAATGAAACAGAATTGAAAAGGAAAAACTAAGAAATATAATTCAAGATTGGTTTCCAAAGGATTATCACAACAGTTTAGACGTGACTATAGCCAAATTTTTTCTCTTGTCATAAGGATAGACTCCGTCAGAATATTTTGGTCCACAAAAACTGAACACAAGTGGAATTTTTATCAAATTGATGCAAAAATATTCCTTCTTAAATTCTATATTGCATGGAGAAGTTAGTAGAGAGGCCTCCAATTTTTTAAGTTACAAGACAGGAGCATAAGTTATACAAATTGAAGAAATATTTGTATGGTCTAAAATATGCTCCAAGATCTTGGTACAGTTGAATTGACACCTATCTCATCAAAAGTGGCTTTTGTAAAAACAACCATGAACCAACTTTCTATACCGAAACTTATGAAGGTAAAATTCTTATTGTATGTCTTTACATAGATGATATTGTTTATACAGGAAATATGATATTAGAATATCTCATAGAATAAATACAAGAAAAGTTTACTATGACTGATCTAGGGAATTTTTATTTTTTAACAAAAATATGCCACTCACATCATCCAAAATTTTAGAATGACCAATTTCGAGCCCATTGAGACACCAATTTCTCAAGGCACCAAGCTAAGGAAAAAATAAGTATAACCACAAGTTGATCCCACATTGTACAAAAGTATAGTTGGAATTTTATTGTATCTCACTACGATTAGACTTGATATCATGTTTTTCGATAGTTTTGTCTCCACGTCTATGTAGTATCCTAAGGTTTCTCATTGGAAGGTTGCAATAATGGACTTAAGGTATATTGTAGGGACCCTAGACTATGGTTTTTTCTACACAAATTCTGAAAATTGGTCACTTTCAGGTTATATAGAAAAAGTTTATGCAGGAAATTTAGATGATTTCAAAATCATCTCAAGTTATGTATTTCATATTGGAACCAATATCATCTCATCGGCTTTGAAGAAACAGTGAATTGTTTTAATCCCTTCTATAGAGGCTTAATATGCAGAAAAAAATTCAACATTTTTTCAAGCAGTGTGGTTAAAAATACTATTGAAATATCTTTCAAATTCTTATAAGGAGCTAACTCCTATTTACTGTGATAACAATTCAACAATTTATTTATCAAAAAATCATGCTTTTATAAAAAGAATAATCACATTGACGAACATTTTCATTTCATCCATGAGCTTGTCAATGATGGGGACATAATACTTACTTTTTGTGGTTCCAAAGATCAACGTGAATATATTTTCATAAAACCATTGGGAAAAAATGTATTTTAACTGCAAAGAGATAAATTAGCAATTATATATTCATATACTTATAACACTTGAGAATTGGAGTGCATGTTGAGATATTAATGACACGATATTCTAAGTTTCATCAAATTTATCTCCATTGTATGATATGTGTCATATTCAGTTCAAAATTACTTCAGTTTAGTTGAGTTTAACTCCAGTCATTTATTGGTGATTCTTTCTATGTAATCGATTTAACTATTTTGAATATTGAGAAGAGAAATCTATGTTCGATGATTTCTCTTCATAATTTTTCAATTAGTATACACAGTTCCTTTCTCATTCACCGACTTCATTAGAGCTATTATAGAATTGGGTTGACACATGGAACTTCAAATCCACCATGTGTATAGATGGCTAAGGTGAAGATATTGTGGCCACTAATTTTTGATGTTCATGGTTGTGATCAGTGTTATAGTGGTTGCCGATTAATTTTACCTTTGGTGAAATGAAGGTTTTCTAGATAGAATTCTCCTCCACTATGGTGGTGGTGGAAGCTAATGACAACAACACTCTTCTAAAAGAAGAGGAAATCCATAAAAAGAATTTTTTTGGGTGGATATTACAGTGTAAATTATACATGAAATATTGGTGTACATAGTCCAGCCCATTCATATTATCCCTTGATATCTTCATGGAGCATGTCCAACATAATAGATTTAGCATGTGGAATTCGAAAATAATTCACTAAAATTTGGTAATTATCAAAATGAATGAAGAAATAAATAGTGAGAACAAAAAAAATACAGTGTCCATCTCTCCCACAGTGATGGAGAATCCTCTGATGCCATGTTTCTTTCCTCACATACTTCTGAAGACAAACAAAAAGAGGACATTTAGTTGTTGGATAGTGGCCATAAAAATCATATGGAAGGTAAAAAAAATATACTTTCTTATATTGACGCTTCCATAACATCATAAATTACTCTTGGAGATTGTTCCTATATTTATGCTTAAGGTAAAGGTATTGTCCCTCTTCTTATTAAATAGATTCAACTGAAATACATACCCGATTTTTATTATGTTCCACATATGAAGCATATCCTCACTAGTGTAGGTCAATTGATGGAGGATGGTTATAATGTAATATTCCAACGGAAGAAATGTTATATATATGAAAAACTACCCAATATAATACTGACAGAAAATGTTGAATAAAACAAGAATATGATGTTTTGATTGAATCTTCAAAGTCAAAACATTTCACAGTCATTTTCTCACAATGTGTCAAGAATAGATAAGTCTCAGCTATGGAATTCCATGTATGAACACATCCTATTCAAGAGTCTAATTTTAGTTGAGAGACATTCAACAGTAATTGGTCTCCATGTTATGAATGGAAATTCTTGTGATTGTGAAATTTGTTTTATAGCAAAGGATAAAAGAGATAGATTTCACACATATTTATCTACAGAAAAATAGCCTTTAGAGCCAGTCCATACAATGTGGACGAATGTATACATAATCCATTGGTGGTAGTCTTTAGTTTATGAGCTTCATTGATGATTATAGCAGGAAGATATGGGTTTATTTTCTCAAAAATAAATTAGATACATTTTCAATATTCAAAGAATTCAAATCATAGGAAAAAAATCATAGTGGAAAGAATTTAAAATTTCTTTGGTCAAACTGAGGAAGAGAGTACAAATCCAATGAATTCAAATATTTTTTTCAGCCATAATGAATCATAATGTAGAACACAACAATATATACTCCACAAAATAATGGAGTAGCAGCAAGAAAAAATCACTCAATCATGAACATGATCAGATGTATGCTTAATGAGAAGAAATTGTCAAGTGACTATTAGGTTGAATTAGTTTCAACAACAGTCTATGTTCTCAACATATCTCCAACAACCAATCTTCAAGATAAAATACTTCAAGAAGCATGGGATGCTAAAAAGGTATGAGATCGAGGTTGAGTTTTGCTATGGGAGGGGGAATTTCTTCTGAAACTGGGTCAGTGACCTACACTTCTTCAACCACCTACTTCTTCAATTTTCCTTTAGGGGTCACCTGCATTTTCGTCTTGGCTTTCGGGGAAATTCTAACAGGGATACAGAATGTGAGAAATAATTTGAAGATCGATGGTTGTGGAAAGGATAACAGTGGTTATATAAATGGTGGAAGTGATCACAAAGTGTAGGGCTGGTGATTTGGAACAAAATGCAGAGATGACAAGTGCTGACAAATAGATGAGAAAAAAAAAGTGATATAAGGGAGTATGAAGATTTTTTTATAGGTGTAAATCTGGATTTAACGGCCTGGAAGGTGACTATAGAAGTTTAACGACTTACGTGCAAGTTTAGTGAGTAACAATGCATCAAACAACTAAGGGATGATCGTGTGAATGGAGTACAATGGTTAGGGAGTAGAGGCATTGGAAGCTCGGTGATGTGGCAGAATAGAATTGGATGAATTACCAACGGTTATAGCGTGAAGGGAGGATCCAATGACCTGAGGCACGAGAGGAAACGGTCATCGGAAACAAAACCGCAAGTGGATTTTGAGGGGGTACCTCCCATTTCATGGTTTTGGGCAGAGGGGGTGTGAAGTGTTGCAGTGTTGACGCATCACAAATAAAGGTGGCCATTAAAACCACACTTTGGACCCCCCCTCCTGTTAATAAGAAATGGTCGCAGGAGGGGGGGTCGTGAAGTGATCCTCTGCCATCGATATTGAGTAGATATAAGATCCTTTGTTAAAACTTGTCGGTGCATTATTCCTTGCGATTTTACCTTTTTGTCATGTAGTGACTTTAGGGTAAAAGTAAAATGAGCATTATATCATCAAATTAATTAATTTAAAAATAAACCGCTTTTAAATAATTTAATCATCATTAATAAATTTTTAATCTTTTGGTAACTCGATGCATTTAAACATGGAACCTATTATCACTCCAATAATTCTCAAAGGGTTGTTTATTTTTTTGGTTTAAAGAATATTAGAGGTAACAAAAAACCTACTTTTAAGCCTTATGATGTAGCCTTTCTAATGCTCAGAGAGGGTTATCTCTATATGATTTATCTTTGTTGATTGTAGTTGATTTTAGGCTAATTATGTAGGATTAATTGGGGTTTTGATTTTAGATTTGGTTTGTTGGTGAAATCGCTTACTCAGATGGATAGATGTAGGTATGTATTCTATTGGGCTAATGGATTCAAAGTTTCAAGCAGCAGAAGCAAGATCAAGGTTCTAAAGGGAAGTATTCACAGGGCAAGATAGTTTAGTCACTTCAAATCCTTAGGCTGATGGTGAAAATGGTTTAAATTGAGGTAAGAGAGAAATTAAGGGTTGTCAAATTTGGATAATGAGTGAAAAGACAGAGTTCAATCAAAATAAGGGAGAAATTAATAATTCCCTAATCTATATATCAGAAGACAAACATATAAATGATAAACAATTCAAGACAGAGTGTAATTAAAGATATTCTGTAATAACATTCTAGTAATATCATTTAGATTAAGTATACATATGAGCATGTGAAAACTTCAGAAAGAAACAATTGAACAAGTAGAAAGTACTTCATTGTAATGGCCCAACACATGAATCCTGTAATATAGTCTCTTTATTTATTTAACCCAGTCTACTGACTTGAAATTGGTACAATCACCCTTAGGTTCTAGAATAGTACAACTATAGAAATTTTCATCAATTCATCCACACTCAATACTTCGAAATGAGAAGTATTTATACAAAAACTCTTCCAAAATATCCTAAAACAACTTAGGAATTATTCAAGGTAAAAGAAATATCTTCAGGCAAGAATATAGAGACATTTATCTAACTAATGAAAGATGTCCATGCTTTTATTGATTTGTTGTTCAATTGTTGATATTTTTCTGCTGATTTGTCTCTGATTGTTGCTCAACAAAGGCTGCAGTTAGGCAGTGAAGTGTCCTTTACGCTGGCAGCTTTATCTTTGTTTTGACTTTCACTTTTACCTTTCAACTAATACACTTTAAACTTTGTTTTGTAATTTATGATTTTAATTTAAAATATATCTTTCATCTAATACTCTTTGACTTTGATATTCTTTTAATTTTTTACTGCGGTTTCACTTTTCCTCATTCACTTTTCACTTTTTTGTAACTATTAAAATTGCCTGCCTTTTTTACTATCTGACTGATATATTTTCCATTTGATTGCTCTGTTTTTCACTGTAAACTGTTTTCACAGTAAATCAATCATCTTTTCCAAAAATTATGTCTCTAGCAATTTGATCTTCATCATCCTTCTGAATATTTCATCTGCTTCAATATACTTTGAGAATGTAGACTTGTTAACAAATAAGTGTTTTACCTCATGCTGTCGGTAAAAAAGATTCTCAAATTTTTTGTAAAGTACCTTCCCTATTGGAATACCTTGCATGGCTAAGTTATTAGCTTTCTCCTTGGCCACTTCTCTCATATTTATCATAATCATGCTCCTTCATTAGTTTTTTAGAATAACCAAAGGATTGGGAAGGCCTTTCTACCTTAGGACACCAAACTTTATCCTGAACCTTTGATGGAAACTTCCATATTTTGGCATTTTTCTTCTAACTTTATCATCAAATTATTTTTATAAATAACCTTCCTAATTTTGAGGATTGTTTCTTTTCTATCACTTATTCCAATCTCTTCAAGTTCTTGCCTATTCTTGGAATTAAGAAATTTTATGATCTCATTTTCCTCTTCAGGCTTCTTTCCAAGTTCTTCTTTTATCTTTTGGATAACTTCCCTTGCTGATTTGACAAATTATTTCTCTTCATAGATAACCTATATGGATGACCAACTATCATTGACATATTCAATGATATTGGCTCATAGTTGTTGCTTGGCTTGTGCCATTGGTTCTTTTAGTGTTAGATATTTTTCTAATTTCTTAAATTTCTCATTCAACCTGTTTGATTTTTGTTCTTCATTCTTGTGCATAATATTATCAATTTTATTTTAATCTTCCAGAATTTTTAGTTGTTCTTTAAGTCTGTTAATTTCATTTGTCTGAATACACATGTCCTGCATTACTTTAACTAACTTACTTTCTTCATTTGTAGGTTGTGTTGTTGTTGTTGAAGACTTTGTTGCTAAAGTTGTTGATGAGGTGACAGGAAGTGTTGTAGCCATTGGGACTGTAAGAGCCAATGATTCTACTAATGTGGAAGGAACAAAAGTAGTGACTACAGGAATGACAGTAACAAGAAATTCTTCTGCTCTGGCCTTTTTCTCCTGGACCAATTTGTCCATTTAATTCTCCATTTCTTTTATCTGGGAAGTCAATTGAAGAATGAGATTCATCATCTCATATTTCTTATTTTAATCCTATAACACTTCCTTTGCTTGAAGATGTTCAGTAGGAGGCGGCATAATTTACTTCTATAATGCATCTATGTCTACATTCTTCCTTTTTATCAATTCATATACAAATTTCACATTACTAGGATCATATCCTACTTCAATAACCAAATATTCCTGTGATTTGATTCTTTTTTCCTTAGCTTGAGAGGATACCTTTTCAAACTTGAGCTAATCTTTGATGTTTCCAAGAGTGTTTTGAAGCCTCTTTTTGTGGAGGTAAATCCCCTCTGTTGATAGAGGTGATCCCACTAGCCCTAGAGTGGGTCTAGCAATAATCGAAACACGTTGTTGACTCCTAGTTAAAAAAGATAAAATCGCGATAGATCACTTACCTTGATTCCTTCGCTAGTGTTGTCGAAGAAGAAGTGGCACTTCCATTCCAAGATAGATAGGTCACGATCCATGAGATTGTCGCATCCATATACCTGTACACATGCAAAGAAGAGAGACAACATGCAACACAATATTTCACACTTTATAACTATCGATCAGTTAGAGAGGAACGAATGAAATTGCATTATATCATAAACAAACACAATCATGGAACCAATAGCAGAGTCCTGTATATTAAGATATGAGAAAATGATTACAACTGATGCTCTGAAGTCGTGATCTTCCTTCGATAGGGCTCCATCAGGACGTGTCTCACAAAGCCCATCAGGGGTTTGACAAAACTCTCTCTCTCATAGGGTTCTCCTTAGCTCTGCTCTTCGTTGTCACTTAGAAATAATTTCCTTCCCAAAAGTTCAGCTAGCTAGCAAATGGAGAGGGAAGGCTTTTATAGAGGGAGAAGGAGAGGTTAGGCTCCCTATAATCATGGGGGAGAGTCCTATCTATTAGGAAGGCTCCATGAGAGGTGGAAAACCACTTCCTAAACAGGGAAATCTGGAGGCAAACAACACAAACCCTTTTTGATGATTCATTCTGAAGTTGTTAGAATCAAAATTCTGCCTTCTATTGTTAAAAAACATTCCTTAATAGGCTTGGTTCGGGCACAACACAGGGACAGAGTGCCAGCTGGCGCGAACACTAGTGTACATTTTCCCCATTGGCACAAGTGATGAAATGGCTACCCGCGCCAATGCCAAAATATGGGTTTTTAGGGTTTTGCAGAGGAAATGTTCTTGAGGAGAACTCTTGCCCTTATGTAGAAGGATTCCATCAAGGTGTTTCTAGGACATTTTACTGCTCACAGGTCACGGGAATAGTCCTCCAATGTAGGGGACGAGGGATTGCACGGATGGTGACAAAATGCTGTGTAACAGATTCCTCCTAAAGCATGAGGTCCGACAGAGAGGGAGGGGTGAAATTCTTTATGAGAATGCATCCAACTGAAAACACTGTCGTCGAAAGACCTGCAAATACAAATAAAATTGATATCTCTGATACATGATATGTGGTATGGGCGCAGCCATCCATAATAGAGTGTACAAAAACGGGGATCCATGATATGGGTGCAAGCATCCAGTAAGATAAGGATCAACAAGTAGACTCAGGTATGTTCGTAGCCATCCAATCAAAGGAGTCATGTAGTAAATCATAATAATCCATAAAGAACCCGTAGCCTGGATGTTTATGAGACAAAATATAGGGTCTTGCGCTCCATCTCAACCTGAACAAAGTATAAGTTCGAGCATGTGAATATGTGAGTTGAAGTCAAACATTAAATAAAATTGTCTGATTACTAGCCAATAATGAAAGTCGTTAACAGACGCGAGAGAAACCACCAATAATGACAATGGCTCTCAAGGTACAAAAGGTACAATCCATTGAATGTGAACAGTGAGCTGGCATCGAACACCCGTAGAATCATGCAATCGAAGGCCAATAATAATAACCTTGCGTCAAATGCGAAGAACCTGCCATTGAGGCGTGCAGGCTCCAAGGTACCTAAAGGGGGTCTCTAGATCAATTTCCCGGATAATGAGCTGAAGTCGATAGGAAGTGACCTTGATCGAAGGTGGGCCATAATGTTTCCCACATCATCGACACGAGACAAAGGGATATAATTTTTTTGAATCAAGACCAACGGAGAAATAGAGGGAGGTTGAAAACTGTAGAGGCCAACTTCTCTGGAACATATCGGCGGCACGACACTGGATTTGGCAGTATTTGACATCAACGGATCTTAGTTCATTGTGACATGGCAAAGAGCAGATGAGCATTCAAAAGAGATTACCCAAACCCATGAAAGCAAGCAGATAATGAGATGAGATGTCCCCAATCTGACACGAATGCAGAAAAGTGCCATGTTCAAGAGCGACATACTACCGACACGACTACAATATTGGTTCCATTTTCCCCCACCATTTCTGGCAAGTACCCCAATTATTTTTGGAAACAAACTTGAAGGGGATAGCATATGCTTGGGATGTAAGTTTGTCCTTTGGAGAAATCCAACCTAGTACATTTTACGAGCCCTAGGAAGGAGGAACTGGAGTAACATCATTGCGACGAAGTCGGATGTCATCAGTTTTTAACGAGTCTGACAAAGGAAGAACTCGGCGTATTTTCATGTTTAGAGAGTTTGAAAAGACAGCGGAAAACAAAACTCCAGCAGTCCCTTTTCATAGATAGTCCCACAGATCCGAGAAGGTAGAAAACTATGTCTGAGAGAACCTCCTAGTCATGATAGGCTAGGGTATTCCTTTTTCATAAATAGTCTATCCCAACCCAAAAAAGGGGTAACGTATACTGGGTAGATATCGTTTTGCAGCCAATTTAACGAGCTTAAAATGACAAGTGACTCGGCAATATTTTCAGTTTTAGAGAGTCAAAAAGGAGCTAAAATGTGACTCTAGTAGTGAATTTTTCGTGTTTTTACCGAGTCCTAAAAAGTATAAAATACAACTCGTGTCTTTGCCCTAATCGCGTGAAAACCTATTGCTGCACAAAAAGCAAGTGTAAAACCCATTTTTTGACAAAAATATGATAAAATATTGGAAAAACAAGTCCTAAAACCTAATTTTGATTTTGAAAAGTTATAAATATTACCAATAGTAAAAACTTATTTATTTTTCACCTTTTTACCTCTTTGCAGAGCAATAGTGAGCCATTTATTTTGCAATCTTGAGGCACTGATTGTGAGCAATCCAGTGGACGAATCCGGATCCCGTCTTCTTCAGGTAAGAGCTACTTCCATTAGCCATCTTTTAAGTCATATTTCATAGCTTTTAATTATAATTTGGCATCCCCAAGGGGAGGAATTGCAAAATTAGGGCCTCCGCGGTTAGCATTGGTACCAAGCATGGACCCTTGCCAATCCTCTCTATTTTACATAGAGGCCACGCCAGTTGGTGCGATTGTTAGCTAGACATCTACGCCAACAGTGCAATGCAAATTCCACATAAATTTAACAAAAATAGAGCCATTTAATTGCTGTTTTAAGTACCCAAGGGATCTTACAATGTGTCTATGACCAAATTGATGCAGGTACAAAGAAAAAATGGTAATTGAATGGAAGGAAAGAGATCACAGTGAGGAAGATGAATTGGCAATGGGAGATGAGAAATTCATGAATGCTCTGCAAAATTGTGGTTTGAAAAAATTATTCCTAACGCCATCTCTCCGGGCTCAGCCTGAACTACTGTAATATATGATTAGCATCTGGGATGAGGATGAGGAGAAGTTTAAACTTTGAGATCAGTTACTTGAGCTCGAAGTATTAGACGTGTACTTCATCACTAGATTGTCATGCAGTGGTCTAGTTCCTATCTTGACTGGCACCAGGAATTCTGGTGAAAACATGACAATGGTCATGAATAGGGTGTGCGAAGGGGCACACAAAGGGACAGGTAGCGGAAAGGTAGACATTCAGACCATCCCTGATATAGCACTAAGAGTAGTGCTACATACCATAACGTGGACTGCAGGGTCACAGGCATTGGACGAGGCTACCAAGACACAGCTCCTTCTTGCATCAAAGTGCATGAACCCAATAGTGTTTGATTGGGCCACATCCATGACTATGAACATCGAATGGCAATTGACCAAATGCAAGAAGACAAAACTGAAACAGTTTGGATATGGGTCAATTTTGATATCATTCTTCATGGAACGACTACCTATCTTCCAGTGTCAGGGGGCCATAGTCCCAAATCCACCGTTGAGAGAGCCATGGATGTCTCAATGGGCAGCATTGATGCCCAGGGCAGGGGGAGACCAGCAGATGTCATGGTGGCCTGAGTTCTTTGGATGGTTCTAACGATACTTGATCTTCGTAGAGGACTAGCTCTATGCGGGCACTGATTTCATTGGAGACCCAAACCTTCTGCTCCGGGAAGGAGAGGACTAGGACGAGGAGTTTGGTAAGACTCTTTTTAATTTTCTGAGTTTTATGATTTTTTGGTATACATGCATGTTCTAACAATTAATCCTACGTGTATGCAGATGTTGGCCTGGAGAGGCCCGCCGGAATGTCACCAGTAGTGAGGAGGACCCCTCTCGCCTATGACCCTCAAGTTGAGGGGGGCGAGGGGGATGAGCTTGCACAGAACCTAGAGGGGATCTCTCACAGAGTTCCAGATTATGCTCGCTTAGCCGATGTTCCTTTAGCTTATTAGAGGCACACTGTAGGGGTGTCGAGTTGTCTCCACCGCTTACTAAGGTGGTTGTTGTGGGCAGTGACGTGGTACCATGAGCACCATGCCAATTACTCGCCTAGGCTTTTTATTTGCATATTTTTTAAGAGACATGTTGTCTCCGGATGTAACTAAAACAAACATGTATATTTTTGGTTTTATATGATGCACACGTTGCAAACATTCGACATATACATATACACCTATTTTCTACATGGATCTTCCTTACATATGATGATGTTTTTACAAATTGAGTAAATGTGTATCTAATACCATGTTGGCTACTGCATATGTCGGTGTATTCATTCGTCTTTGTATATGTTGATATGTAATGTAATCAAAATTTCTTTCAAGTAAACGAATACGTAGATACAACCTTAAAATGCAAGGTTTTCTAACTGAATAATTACCATTGAGCTGCAAAACCACAACTTGTGAATCTAGATGTACAAGTAACGCGTGAATATAGAGGTTAATAGCCTTGTTTAATGATTCAAAAATGGCACTATATTCTGTGACATTATTTTTAGCAGGCCCTAGACAAATACCTTGTAAATTAACCAACTCACCAGCAGCATTGTAAATTACCCAGGTTGCCGAAGACAGTCTCTTGGTACTGTGGGAGGCACCATTTGCAAAACCAAAATAAGTAGTAATAGACATCTACACAATCAAGAAGACCCAATGAGCAGAAAAAATATTACAAAGCACACCACACCATACATGCACAAAAATGAAAAAATCACCTATGTACATATACTACGCAAGAATGATTCAAGCATAATATTTCTTCAGGTAAAGCCCATTTCTGGGCTGCGCCAAAGGAAGACCTTCATAATCGATCAGCTCATAAGCCCCATTTTTCAATACACGTTTAACGATATAGGGCCCATGCCACATAGGTTTGAATTTTCCTACCCCAAGCTTATCATGGGCTTCATCATACAAGAGGACAAGGTCCCTTCGATAAAAGAGTGTGGAGAAATTGTCTGATCGAAATGAGCTTTAACCTGCTTTTTCTATGCCTCGATAACTAGAGTAGCCAAGCGACGAGTTTCATCCAATCTCTTGAGATATAGGATATGTTCTTCCTCTGGAGAAGTGTCGGGCAGTAATTTCACAACCAATTTTAGTGAAGGGATCTCACATTCAACTGGAAGAGTAGCTTCCATACCATACACCAACTGAAATGGTGTGAATCCGGTTCCACTCTTCACTGATGTTCAGTAGGCCCAAAGAGCTAAAAAAAACTAGAGATGCCAACTTGATTTGTGTATACCAATTGTTCGTTGAAGCATCATGACAAGTACCTTGTTCACTGTTTCAACCTGGCCATTTGCCTGAGGTTAATATGGTGTTGAGCTATTGTGATGCAAGCCCAACTTAGATGTTAGCTCTGCCATCATGTAGTCCCAAAAATGATAGCCATGATTATTGAAGATGGCTTGAGGAATGCTTAAACGCGTGATCACATGGTTGAAAATGAACTATGCAGTTGTCTTACTGTCTGCAGCCAATGTAGGCATCACTTCAGCCCACTTGGTGAAATAATCTAGGGCAACGATGATATAAGCATGCCCCCCGGCTAAGTGAGGGCTACATGTCATAAAATCAATGCCCCATTTGGAAAAAGGGCCCACGATAATGACAGGATGTAATGGGAGAGGCAGTGCACGCATCTTGCGTTGGAAGATCTGGCACGCGTGACACTTTCGTACTGCAACAATATACTCTTTAAATATAGACGGCCAAAAATAGCGCGCAAGAAGGATCTTCTATGCGGTGGCATAACCCAACATGTGACCGCCACAGGTTCCACTGTGACAGTCATTCAGAACTTTCTCAGCCTCTTCTAAGGTCAAACACCAACAGAGTATGTAATTGACTCCAACGTGATATAGGGTATCTCTGACAATGCGATATGGTTGCGACTGATGTCAAACGCGACGTCGAGCATCCTTCGTTAACTCGGACCGGAATGTTGAAGTCTAGAGGTACACGATGATATCACCATACCATCGATCGAGAGTTTTCATTAAGAAGAGAGTTTCATCTGGGATATGATCCTCGGATTGAGACGGAACAGAGTCAGTAGGGAGAGAACAAATGAGATAAAAAAACTAGTGATTTCTTAGATTTGGAAATAGTGAACTCCAATTCGAACTCTTGAAAGATCACAATCCATTTTGAGTACTTGCTCTCGAGCAATTGTCAGGAAAAAATGTAAGTCATGGGGTCGCAATCAGAAATCACGGTTACCATGCACAACAGGATGTAATGGCGAAACCGCTGAATGGCCTGGACCGCGGCTAGCGCCAACTTCTCGACGTGTGCATAACGTGTTTCAGTGTCGAGGAGATTCTAAGATAGATAATAAACCACATGTTTGTTACTATCATCATCATCCTGTACCAGAATCATGGCAATTATACTGAATGCGACAGCCAAATAGAGGGTAAAGTTGCGATGATAATTTGGAGGAAGTATTAATGGAGCATTGACAAGCAACGTCTTAAGGTTATTGAAATATTGTTGAGCAATCTCGTCCCAACAAAAAGGGACGTTGTTATCACTCGTGCTTCTTGAAGTTGTGGAAAAGGAAAGTAAACCCGAGGTAACCACAAACCAACCTTCAGATATAGAATCTAACCAATCTATATCCAGAGAGGGCTCTCTCTTTAAAATTTAGCTTTGTTCTTAGAAAGTTTTAGGCTAGTTATAAGTCCAAGAATTTTGTTTGAATTTGAATGGTGGAATCCGCCAACTAAGGGCAAGGTTGAATATTTTCAGGCCATTGGGCTATGGAGTCGAAAGGATGGCTTTACTGGATTAATATTCTACACACAAGATGGCTTTGCAGGGCAAGATAGCCAAACAGAGAACAATTTTGGATATTAAAGTGAATGGAATGGATTTTGAAGGGATGAAAGGCAATTAAGAATCTTTCAACATGTTCAAAAGAAAGAAAGTGAATGATTACAAATAAAGAGCAGTTAAGAATTCTTTACTATAGTAATCAAAATGTTTAAACCAGCGAAACAAGAGCAATTAAGAATTCATTGCTTATAACCAGTTTAGAAGAAAACATTTAGAATAATCACAATTGAAATCAGAGTACACTTATTCTTTTATGACAATTATTCAGAAATGGAACACAGTGATATTATAAACAGATATAAAACTTAAAACATAGGATAGAAAAGACTTATTGAACTGTAGTCTGACACATGAATCCTGCAAAAAGTCTTGAGCTTCAAATCATCATCCAGCAAGCCACAAAGAAATTTCTCCAAAGCACTTTTATTCCAAAAAATCAATGTTACAGCAAAGTAGTAGAATCCACCCTCAATACTCCTTTCGAGGGCTTATTTATACAAAAAACTATTAAAAATATCTCATAACAAAAGAGATATAATCTAGGGTGACTAATGAATAGATTACAATACAAATGGAGACATATGGTCTCGTAGATAGGATAAATCAGTTGATGTTGTGTGTTGTCTCCTCTTTTTTAGAATGTGCTGGAAGAAATTCCTTTGTTTTAGCTCGTTGTTGTCTTCTTGAGTAATTATTTTTTACTACCTTGCTTGACTGATACTCTTTTATTCTTACTGATACACTTTAACTACTGAACTGATACTCTTTGACCTTTATTCACTTATTTATCCTTTATCAAAATATACCTCAGTAAAATAGGCCACAATTTTTACCCAAGGATAAATTTTATAAAAGTTCCATCATCTCATTCCACCATTGAACTTCTGGCACTCTGGTTCTTTGCAATTTTCTCAATGTTTCATCAGCTTCGGTGTATTTGAAAAAATTAGGCTGATATGGAAACAAATGTTTTATTTCATTTTCAAGATAAAATAAACTCTCCAATTTTTCATAAAGACTTTTCCCTGTTGGCAATGTTCCTTCTGCTGTACTGGTTGAAGAACTGGCTTGATCATCAACCTGTTTGTTTACTTTCTTAACAAAACTTTCCAAATCCATTAATCTATCTTCTTCAATAACAGGACTGGGCAAACCTTTATTTAACACAACATCAAATCTTTCTTTGAAGGAAAAAATTTCTTGCTGCATGTCTGAACACCTTCTTTCAAGATTTCGCATAAGAGTCCTTTTGGTAAAAACTCTTTTGATTTCCAAGATGGTTCCTGTCCTATCCTGAATTCCAAATTCTGCAAGTTGCTGCTTATTCTGAGTATTCAAAAAATTGATAAGTCTATTGGCTTCTTCTGGCATATTCCCTAACTCTTCCCTTGCTTTCTCAATTTCTTCCAGAGCCACTCTGACTAAATCCTGTTGTTCATATATTATTTGAATAAAAGAGAAAACATTCCTTATTGACTGAATAATGTTATCCCAAAGAATTTCTTTTAATTCACTTAAAGGTCTTTCCATTGTAAGATCCTTTTCCAATGCTTTAACTGATTTTTCTAGTTTTTTGATTTCTCTTGTCTTCTCAGCAACACTCATTTTTGATTGATCATATTTATTTTCCAGAGTAGAAAGCTGAAACTTTAAGCTTTGGAGTTCTGTCACTTGCAGTTTTAATTCATTCATTGCTTTGATTAATTCATCAGAACCCTTATCAGAAGTGTTCACCTGTGTTAGCTCTGCTTGTTGGCCTGTGATTGATGTACCTGTTCCTGTGGCTGCCTGTGTTGTAGTTGCTGGAATAATGGACTCTTTATCTTTTAATGCTTGCTCAAGTTCTTTTTCTGTTTCAGCAAGTCGTTCATTCATTTTTAAAAGTAAGTCCATTACCTCTTCTTCTGAATTTTCCTTCATTACTTCTTCAGTCTGAGGGTGCCTTGAAGCTGGTAATTTCAACTATTTCCTCAATGCAGCAATGTCATCATCTTTCTTCTTGATTAATGCTTCAATGCCCTTAACATCCTTTGGATTGTGACCCAAACTGATAATTATTTCCTCCAAATATTTTATCATATTATCCTTTGCTTGGGAATAAGCTTTCTCAATCTGCAACTGTGTATTTTTGTTGTTCAAAGAATCTTGCAGTTTATGAGCTGCTATTGCTTTGTTAGTAAGGGTGGAGTAGATCATTTCTCCAGTCTGCTTGTGTAATTCAATTTGATCTAATGGGTGAATATCTTTTGCTAGGACCTCAAAATTGGTCTTGACATAATCAGTCGTTGTCTTTGGTTTTGGCACTTTTGATTTGAAATGGCTCATTAACATTTTTCCTTGTTGAATGTCAAAAGCTGACATCAATCTCTCTTGATTTTGTGGAGCCATTTTAAGATACTGATTATACACCTGCATCCTTAGTGGATCATTCCTTACTTTTATATTGATGAAAGTATTTATTATGTCTCCTGCCTCTTTTATTGGAGGTTTAAAAGAAGATATTTCTGTACTTAACTGTCTGCGTATTGTCTTTCCTTGAAGACCAGAGTCTGTACCACTAACTGAACTTGTTTGCTGACTATATTCTCTTTCTGGAATATCAATAATTTCTTCAAATGATTCAACTTTTGGAAGTGGATTAAGTTTCTGCCTTTTAGCCTGAGGTTGTTTTGAAGATTCCTTGGGAGGAGTAGGACCTTCAGCCTCTCTTTTCTTACCTTTTTCAATATTCAGTGGAGTTTGCAAGTTTGGCATTTCTACTGGATTGGCTTGAGGAGGAACTTGTACTTGTCCTTGAGCCTTAGATGTTTGAGTTTGTTCAGTCATTTTGAATGTTTCAATCACTTGTATTTCAGGCTCTTTCTCTTTTCCTTTAGATTCAACTGCAATTGATGGAATATTTTCATGTACTTCATGTTGAAAATTCCCTGTTGAAGAAGGAAAAATGTCTGGTACCTGCACTTGCCCAAAAAATTCTAGGTCAAGCATTTTTCCAAGATCTTTCATTACATTGTCTGTATTGACTTCTTCAAAAACCTGTTCAATTAATGTTCCCTCCACCCATTCATCTTTATTAGCATACTATTCAATTTCTAGAATCCTATGATGGATGTAAGGTGCTGACTTATTTTTCATTCTTTTTTCACAAATGAAGCCGAATGGGTCATAAGGGGCCCAGTAGAAACTCTTTTGCAATTTGAAATGGTCTTCTAGTATTCTGTCAACTTCTTGTCCAGCATCCCTAGAATTGCATATAAAAGGACCTAATTGACCTTTGATTCGGAGTTGGGCTTTCTTTTTTGCATTACAAAAATGAATAATATCAGAGTTATTCATTTGCCTGAAGTACTCTAAAGAAAAAAGTCTCATAGGCACATACTTTGGCAATTTAAATGGACATAATTCACATCCATATATTCTGACTTCTGTATAGTTTTGGTACAAGTACCAATCACCAATTTTGTAGTGTTTTGAAAGTTGCAGAGTTTTCTTAATTTCATTGCTGAGTCTGGGAGGAGGAACTCCTGTCAACAAGGTAGTTGCAGGGTGTATAAACAGATCAATGAATTCATTATAGGAATAAGGAGAATCTCTAGAATTATGGGTGATGGCTGACCAAAATATGAAAGACGTGGGATTTCCTTGGACATTGAGCTTTTGAACATGGAAAGGAAAGTTTTCAGACCGGTAATATATCATGAGGTGATAGATGACAGAGGAATATTTGAAGACTTTCTCATTTTCTAATCTCATGAACTGATCATGGATTTTGTCTGCTATATAAGATGCAAAGTCATATTTGATAGCAGGAGGCTGTCCAGGAGTGAAGGTAGACAATAATACTAGAGTTAACTCATCAACATACTCACTAGTATTAAAGCCCATTGTAAAAGAAATCATATTGAGAATAATCTGGCCCATTTCAGTAAAAAAGGCATTACCATAGGGAGGTGGGCCCTTGGGCTGATGTTCAGGTAACATGAAAGTCTGACAGATGCGTTTTACCTCTTCAGGGGACAACTGGGTAGATTTTTCAAGCAATTCTCCAATGAGTAAGGGAGTGAGGTTTTGACCAGATTCAAACTAAAGCATATCATTGATAGATTGAGCAGTAATATGAAAAGGGACATTCTGGTTTGGGGATAAAACTGCTCTTTGAATTGGATGATAATTAGCATGACAATAATGGATAATTTCAGGAAAGATATGGACTGAGGGTAAAAGGTATCTTGGGAGAGTTGATTCCCACAAACCAATAATATCCAAGCCTTTCAAATAATCGTCTCTGCAGCGACAATAAATTCGAAGGGGATTTTCACTGAAAAGTAAGTCTTTGACTTGAAAATCTTTATCCATTAATGGTAAATATTCCAATTCTCTATGAGGGGCGTTTAATGGAGCAACATTTAAAGCCATCGGGACTTCCATTTTGGTTCTTGTGTATTCAAAATGGAAAGTTCGGGGGTTTTTCACGGAAATGGGTGCAATTACCAGTTTCGAAGATCGAAAATACAATTTTCTGTAGAGGCAATTGAAATTCTGGGAAAAAGAAGACTCAAAATACTCTGTAGCAGTCTCTGGTGTAGAATTTTGAACGAACAGCAGGATTTTGCAGAGTGAAAAATGGGAAATGATATAAATACCTGTTTTTAGAAGATAAGCTGTATTTAACAGGTACTGATTGACGGCTGATGGACGCTTGGATAATGGACTGACAGAGGTCTTCAACAAATTCGGCTAATGACAATTTAACAGTGGATTTCGAAACTTTTCAGAATGGAGGACGCAGTCGCTTTCAACACACAGAATGAAAAAATGCGCGAAGTTTTGTTTTATTTTCAAAGTCAAAATGGGGAATTTTTTATGATGACGTCATGGTGTACGAGGGACACGTCACGGGGAAAAGGCGGTAAGCGGTATATTCTGCACTTCTTTTGGGATTAAGCGGTTTTCTGCGATTTGGTAGCGATTCCATTCAGCACACGACGCGTTGCCAGTGCACTGTTTGGAAACCGCTCCGATTTCGCGCGTTAATCTTCAGACAAGAGATGGCTAGCGGAATTGAGGCGGGCCGTCGATCTTGGAACGGGCGATCGGACGGATGATATGACATGAAGTTGGTGGGGTATTTAATGCGCGGGCCTAAAAGAATTAACGTTTAATTAATTATTTCGGGTGGCGTCTGATTGGTGGAAGGGAAGTTATTAGTTAATTTGGATGATTAATTAATCCTTGGGTTATGAGGGTTGGGGTTACGGCGAGATTTCAAATTTTATTTGTTTTTTGTTTAAAACATAAAAATATATGTTTAAAATTTTTTGATGTATTTTTATTTATATGGAAATAAATTAATGAAATTTATTTACCATAGGGGCGGAGATAGTTTATATTGATATGTTTTTTGGCCAAAGGGCATATATATTGGGGTTTTATTTCATCATGTGGGTTTAAATACTTCGGCCAAAAACTTATAATAAGATGGGTTTTTGGGATATTTATGTAAAAGGAGTTATATACTATAGGATAAGGTATTTTCACTAGGGATTTAATAGATAAATTAGAGTTAATATGACAAAGGACAAGGTAAACTCAAAATACTTAACTATAACTAAGAAAGTGAAGATTTATAAAAGTAATTTGCATCATATCAACTTCAACACTTAGACTTGGAATAGCAAGTAATTTTGAGGGATTTTTATGAAATATAGCATGATTTTCGTAAGTAAAATGGAATTTTACTTAGGAAAAAATTAAAAGTGAATGAGTGTAATGATGAATACCTTTAAATACTAAGGTTTTCTCCAATCATTGGGCCGAGGGTTCGGTCCCTCCAAAAGTCAAGGAAATGCCTTGAGCCCCTCTAATCATCAAATTCCTTAGCACTTAGGGGAAATTAGTAAATTGTTAGGGAAAAAGTGAGATGGGAAGTTAATGATTTTGACCTTGCTGTGTTCTGAAATTCTGCCAATGTAGTGTTCTGCCTTTGCACTTGGTGATGAAAGTAAAAGATTACAAACATTTTAAAGCCATCATTCATCACATGAGAATTTGCAATGCCATCTACCTACCCTATCTACTTTCTCTACCATTTTCTCTTCTTTATTAGGGTGCACTTAGACTGGCAAACCCTTATCAATGTTCTTTTTTCCTTTTACATGGCAAATCTATCTATTTCTACACTTATTACATCCAAGGGCTCAGATTAAACTGTTGAGCACCTTTTATTAACTCTACCTATCTACTTATCTGCCAAGATTAAACTGTTTGGTCAGATATTTATTCTCTATTCTACAACATGAAATTGAAACATGAATGAGTCAAGTTTAAACAGTTTGAATCTTCATAAATTGTGGCAAAATTTTGACAAACTGCACACAATTTTGTTTATTACAAAAAATGAAATAGTAGTGGCATTTGGACTTGCACACTTTCCTGGTCTATTTTTGTTTGGGGTTCATTTCTTTCACTTTTTTGACCATTTTATTCTTTTCACCCTTTAATTTTTCTTTTAGGGTATACCCTCTTTACATTTTTTAAATTTTTTGATTTTTTGATTTTTTAAGAATATGGAACACCTTTGCACAAGAAAAAGGTTTGAACATATTACATAGTTCAATAAGTCAATCATGAAAAATGACACCTATTGGTATAGGAGTCTAACACTGGCTCCACTTGGGGATGGCTTTTCCTGGCGAAAAGTCAAGAACAGCAGGTCAGATGCCTCAAAATGTCTTCAACTGAACCATGTAATCTTCTTTTTCTAGTGGCTTTATTGTATATATGATAGTAAAACTTTTGAAGCTTAGGGCCTTCACTTCAAGCTTCAACTTCCAGCAAGTCACCATCCAATCAAAACTGATGCATTAGAAAGGATATATTATGTACAAGTTAGAAAAAATCAAAACATCCTAGTAAATAGGATCAAAATAGTGCTTTAGCATTCGACCATTGACTGGTCCTTCCTCAGCTTCTGAACCATCCAAATTCTTCAAAAATTATGTGTTATTTCCCTGTAAAGCATGAATGATGTAAGGTCCTTTCCATAAGAAATCAAATTTCCCATGTTTTCCTTTATCTTCCCTTCTGGAATCCCATCTCAGAACTTTGTCTCCTAGTTGAAAATATTCTGCTTTAGTCCTTTTGTCAAACATTTTCTTTAACTTTTCCTGCAAGACTTGGGATCGTTGATACACTTCTTCTCTGGTCTGCTGCAAGTGAATTGTTTGGTTTATTCTTCTCTGAATATCATTTGGTTCTACTTGAGCCTCCTGAAGTAATTTCATAACAGGAATTCCTAAGGATGATGGAAATCTTGCCTCAATACCATAAACTAATTCATATGGACTAGTCCCAATTGATTTCTTAGTTGTAAGTCTGTCTGCCCACAATGCATTGGTAAGTTTCTTATGCCAATTCTTTTTATTTTCTTCCAATAATTTTTTAATGATATTAATAAGGCTTTTATTGGAAGACTCTGCCAGTCCATTACCCTGAGGATAATAGGCTGTTGAATGGCCTAAAGTGATGTGATATTTATTGCAGAAACTAATCATTTTCTTAGACTTAAATGCGGCAGCATTATCTGTTATAATTTTCTCTGGACAACCAAATCTTGAAAGTATATTGGTTTCTAAAAACCCTATAATTACAGAATCATTGGCTTGTCTACATGGGATAACTTCAATCCATTTAGTAAAGTAATCTGTGGCAGTAAGAATCCATCTGTGTTGCCCAGAAGAAGGGGGATGGATTTCTCCAATAAACTCTAGTCCCCATTGTTGAAAGGGTCTCTCGGTGGAAATTGGTTTTAATGGTAAAGGCAACAATTTTCTTTTTCCTTCAAAGATCTGACACTTATGACAAGAAGTTACAAATTTCTTAACATCTGAAAACAAGGTTGGCCAGTAAAAACCAGCCCTTAAGATTTTATCTGCAGTTGACTTCCAGTAGAGGTGTCCACCACAATCTCCTGCATGAAATTCATTAAGAACCTTGTCAGTTTCATCTTTCAATAAACAATTTAATAGAATTCCATCATGATTCTTCCAAAAAAGAGCACTATCTAAAATACAATACTTTAAAGATGTCATTTTCAAAAACCTTTGTTTCGTTCTGGACAACCCTGGAGGAGCTTGCAGGTTTAACAAAACATAAATGATATCAGTGTACCAGGGTGAGTCTAAAAAGGCTTGACTGATTTGTGGAGTCGCCATCTCCTGTTCGTCATCCAGTTCGTTAATATCCAGGGCTTGGCAATTTGTTTCAGTCATAAGTTGAGCCAAACCTTAACGTTTTATGAGTTTTGTTGGCTTTATTTCAATATCATATTCTAATATGGTAGCTATCCACTTACCTCTTTTGCCTTCAATACCATCTTGAGTTAAGATGTCTTTAACGACATCATTAGGTACATAAGCTATCACATGAGAATACAATATATAAACTCTGAAATCTTTAATTGCTTTCACAAGTGCAAAAGCCTGTTTCTCCATGATATTGTATTTCAAAGATGCATCTCTAAGTGCTTTACTAAAAAAGGCTATTGGTTTTTCACATCCCTGATCATCTTTTTGTAGTAAAACAGCTGCAACTGTATGTTCAGAAGCAAATGAAAAAATAATGAAATCTCTATCAAATTTTGGACTGGTAAGAACTGGTGTTCTTGTTAAAGCCATTTTGATTTCTTCAAATGATTGCTTAGCTTCTACAGTCCAGTCAATACTTGAATCCTTTTTAAGCATGTTAGTAAGCAATCTAAGTAATTCAGCTAAACTAGAAATGAATCTTCTTAAAAAGTTAATCTTTCCTATGAAAGCTTGAAGTTCTTTAATGTTTCTGGGATGAGGTATCTGCAAAATTGCTTGTATTCTTTCAGGATCAATTCTAATGCCATCTTTAGAAATAATGTGACCTAGGAGCTTTCCTTCTTCCAAACCAAACAATGACTTTTTCGGATTTAAAGAAATACCATACTTTTTGCATTTTATAAACACTTGTCTTAGATGATCTAAATGTTGCTGATCTGTTTTAGAAAAAATAGTTAAATCATCTAGATAAATAACTAGAAAATCATGTATTTCTTTGGAAAATGCAATGTCCATTGCTCTTTGAAATGTAGCTCCTGCATTCTTGAGTCCAAATGGCATCTTGACATATTTAAAAGTACCCCATGGTGTTGTAAATGCTGTTTTGTCTTGATCATCAGGATGAACCAGAATCTGGTTATACCCTGAAAATCCATCCAGAAGAGAAATCCTTGAAGATCCTACTACCCTTTGTAAGATATGGTCCATTTTAGGCAAAGGATAGTTATCTTTTAAAGAAAATTTGTTTAAATTTCTCAAATCGACACATAGTCTAATCTCTCCAGTCTTTTTCCTTGTTGGTACCAAATTAGAAACCCATTCAGAGAACCTAATAGGAGCTATAATTCCTGCTTCATACATTCTTTTAATTTCTTTCTCAATTGAAGGTAGTAAAATAGGGTTGATCCTTCTAAGTTTCTGTTTGAAAGGTTTTTGATCTGGTTTCAAAGGTATTGTATGTTGAATTATTGATGTATCATATGATTTAAGATCTTCATAACTCCAGGCAAAAACATCCTGGAATTCTTTTAAAAGTTCAACATATTTAACCTTTTGATCTTCTGGCAGAGATTTAGATAGTTTAACCATCTTGGGATTTCCTTCAGTTCCCAAATTGAATTCTTCAATATCAGCTTTTAAAGGTTCCATTTTGGGTTTTAGTGGAATGTCATTTGAGTCAAAAAGATCTTCCAAAGGAGTTAATCCTTTAGGTAAATGATTATCTTTCAGATTAATAATTTCAGATTCATCTTCTATAATCTCATCGAATTCCATTTGTTTCAAATCCTGCATATCTTTTTTAGTGAATTTGGTTGGGTGAAGCATGTGAATTGCAGTCTCTTCTGAAATATTCATTTCTTGTTCATCTAGTTGATCAGATTCATTGATTGTTGTGTCTTCATCTATACTATTGTTAGAGAACTCATTTTCTAATGTCAAAAAATTATTGATCTGATTATTATTTACAAACACTTGCCAATTCATGAGATTGTCCGGTATAGCAGGTCTATGTCTAATCTCAGCTGTGAACTGATGATTAGGTTCAAAAGGTAATTTACATGTGCTAGCGAACATTGCAAGACTGTGAGCATGCAAATTTTGTTTTCTAGGAATTTTGGCAAGTTGAGCTTGTAGAAAAGTGTTGAGAATTTCCACAACTGTTTCTCTGTATTGTTTCAATCTAGGGTCTTTTGTTGAACATTCACCATTGATTTGTTGAATAATTAACTCAGAGTCTCCTATGATTGATACTCTAATTGCTCCTAACTTTTTGACATGTTTAAGCCCTAGCAAAAGAGCTTCGTACTCTGCCATGTTGTTAGTGCATCTAAAATTCAATCTATAAGCATGACCTTCGGCATGATCATTTTCAACATTATGTAACCAAATTCCAGCCCCTGCTCCTAATTTATTCACTGAACCATCAAATTCTAAATGCCACAGAATTTCATGTTCATAATCTTCATCAACTGTTTTAACATGTTTTATAACAGGGAGCTCTGGTTTTTCAATTTTTTCTGGTATCTCTTGAATGTTTGATGTTTCTTTGTTTTCAGAAATTTCTTCAATTTGAACAGTAGATTTAATTGCAGTTTCTGTTTCTGGTGCTTCTAGTTCAGTAGGAAGGTCCAATTCAACATTATACAGGATGAAAGAATCCATATCAGAATGTACTGAATAGACAGGGAAGTTTTCAGGCTTCTCATGGCTACTGACTAAATATTTCATCAAGGTCTCTCTGTATAGTCTTTTAGGTTGACCAAATACTGAAATAGTAGCATATGACATATCTAATTGAATAGATCCTCCGAGTTTGGTACCCCAGGATCTGGACAACAACATACCATATTTGGGAGGAATATCGGCTACTACTATATCCATCATAACAGATTTCGCAGGGTATTGCACCAAAGTAACACACAGATCTTTAATCAAACCTAAACATCTTACCTGACTTGAATCAAAATAAAAAAGATCTTTATACGGACTGGTAATGTCTAGATTTAATCTTTCCATCACAGCTTTTGGCATCAAATTGTGGGACGCTCCAGAATCAAGCATGGCATTATGGAGTATTTTGTCATGAACATTCAAGCTCACATAAAATGGAGGAGTTCCTCCACTTTCTGGTTTGCCATTTACCTCGGGGCCAAAAAGGAGTTTGGGTTGATCATCAAGAACATTTACTGAATCATCCATTCCAACAATGTTAATGTTAAGGGATTTGCTGATTTGGCTTCTATAGACATCATGTTTAGCCAATTCTGATAAGGGAACAGCTATCTTTATTTTGCATATTTCAGCCTCTAGATTGAAAGGTTTTTCTATTTGAGCTCCAGTGTTTTGAACAGTTAGATTTTCTCTGTTTTTTGGGTCTTCAGTGTTTTTCTCTTTTTCATGAGTGGGATTATGAGTTGAAGGTGTTTCTGAACTAACTTATGCTAGTTCTTCTATGTTTCCTGCGAGAGGAGAAGTATCAGAAAGTTTTTTATTATTGGTTTGATCATCACACACATCTTCAATTATTGGATTTGCGGGGTTAGGACTTGTTCTAGACAGAATTTGTACAGGAGGAGTGTTAGTTTTACCTTTGATGTTTTGTTTCACAGCTTTCTGTTTGCTATTCTCTGGCACATCAATTCGTCTTCTTCTCAAATTGTATTGTTTATGAACTTCATAAATTGATGTGTCATAGCCTTCTTTAAAATCAAAAGTTTCCCCTGAATGAGTTTGAAATATTTCAAGAATGTGATTTTCTTGATCATCTTGAGATAGGAAAACTTCTGGTTCGTTTTTGTTCTCAGTCACATTATTTATTTCAACATCCTCGGTAGGCTCTTCAGAAGTTGAACCTTCAACAAAATTTTCTTGGAATGGTGGCCTGATGTTTTGGTCAGGGACATTTTTCCCAGTATTTTGGTTTTGATTTCTTCTAAAGTTTGGGTTTCTCACAACATTTTGATTATCACCAGAAGACTTTCTTTCGATTGTCTCTACTCTGTCTCCCAGTCTTTCCATACCTTTGATGATTGCATCCAGCTTTCTTTCAAAAGCTGAAGGTTCTTCATTCATAGGCATTCTTCTTTCAGCCCTAGCTCTAGCTCGTTTTTCTATGAGGTTTGCTTCCACACTAACCACTATGCTTTGCATTTCTTCTAGGGTTTGGGGGGCTCTTTCCCTAAGTGAATATGCTATGTCAGAGTCAAAACCATCAGGGAATTTAACCAATACTGAATCCGGAGGTGGTCTAAGGTTTTGAGGAACAACGTTGTAGGCTTCATTAAATCTGATGATGTAATCTTGTACTGTTTCATTAGGTCCTCTTTTTAATTTTCCAAAGTCAGATAGGATCTGAAGAGGGTCTTTCTTCTTCTCCCATCTATTTAAAAATGACCTATACAGGGCTGGTAAGTCAGCAATACTGTTTGGAGCAAGGGCCCTAAACCATGTCCTGACTTCCCCAGTAAGACTCTGAACAAAAATTCTCATTCGGACATCATCAGTGTCAATTTCATAAAATTCAAAGTAATCAGTCATCCTTTTGGTATGTTGTTGAGCAGTATAAGTACCGGATCCATCAAAAGGGGTGATCTTACTCTGATAATCTTGGGGCAAAGCAACAGGGTTGGCTGGCAACTGTAACGGAGCATATCTATTGGCCATTGGAAGGTGTAATGGAATAACAGGTGATGATGGTCTGGATGAAGGTGGAGGAGTAGAAGGAGTGGCTTGTGTTTGAGAAGTTTGAGGAAAGGTAGATGAACTCAGGGAAGCTGTAGTAATTACAGAAGTGTTTGAAGTTTCTTCAAAGGTCTGTTCAGATTGAATGGAATTTTGTAAATGTATGTCAAGATGAAATGAAACAAATCTCAATTGTAAATCTTCAAAAAAAAAAGGGACCGAAACTAATCTGGATAATTCAGTTTCAGAAAAATTCACAAATAAGGATGTTTCGAATCGCTCATCAAAAGGTACTTCATCAAAATAAATCCACTTTACGTGACAGGATGCTGATCTAGAAAGAGGTCGAGAACTTCCAAAACTTTCTTGACTTCCTCTTTCAGAGCTTTCTTGACTTCCTTGTCTTCTAAGAATCCTAGGATTCAGATTTGGATTTTCAAATATCGGTGGTGGATTAGGGTCAGGATTTGACCTGGTATGACGAATCCTTTCTGAAGCCAGTTTTCCTAGACTTTATCTTTTTGGTTTTTTGTTTGGAATACAATGAAAGTACAACTTCAGCAAATTCTTCAAGAAATTTAAGATTTTTAATTAAAATTTTCTCAAAGATTTATTGAACTAGAGAGTCTGATTGAATGTTTGAAACTAAAGTTCAGTTATTAAGCTAAACCAGAGATAGACTGAAGCAGCATTTATTTACTATGCAATTGCAGAGCAAAAGCATTTCAAAGGCTACCTGGCTGATCTTCAGACTCTGTCCATAGCTTATAAGCAAACAATAGTAACAATAAAATGATTCAGATCCCCAGTATGGTTGCCACAATGTTATCACTCAGGTTTTCCTTGAAGTTGTGGAAAAGGAAAGTATACCCGAGGTAACCACAAACCAACCTTTAGATGCAGAATCTAGCCAATCTGCATCCAGAGAGGGCTCTCTCTTTATAATTTATCTTTGTTCTTAGAAAGTTTTAGGCTAGTTATAAGTCCAAGAGTTTTGATTTTGTTTGAATGGTGGAATCCGCCAACTAAGGGCAAGGTTGAAGATTTTCAGTCCATTGGGCTATGGAGTCAAAGGATGGCTTTACTGGATTTCTATTCTACACACAAGATGGCTTTGTAGGGCAAGATAGTCAAACAAAGAACAATCCTTAAAATTTAAAGTGGAGGGAATGGGTTTGAAGGGATGAAAGGCAGTTAAGAATCTTTCACCATGTTCAAAAGAAAGAAATGAAATGATTACAAATAAAGAGCAGTGAATAATTCTTTACTATAGTAACCAAAATGTTTAAATTAGCGAAGCAAGAGCAATTAAGAATTCGTTGCTTATAACTAATTTAGAGGAAAACATTTAGAATAATCACAACTGAACTCAGAGTACAATTAAGTAAATTCTGAGTTATTCTTTTATGTCAAGTATTCAGAAATGGAACACAATGATATTATAAACAGATATAAAACTTAAAACATAGGATAGAAAAGACTTATTGCCAACAATTTGTCAAACCAAATGAATCTTTGTAAAGAGTCTTGAACTGGAAATCTCATCATCCAGCAAGCCACAAAGAAGTTTCTCCAAAACACTTTTATTCCAAAAAGTTAATGTTATAGCAAAGTAGAAGAATCCACCCTCACTAATTCGATTGAGGGTTTATTTATACAAAAGATTATTTAAAATATCTAATAACAAAAGAGATATAATCTAGGGTGACTAATGAATAAGTTGCAACAAAAATAGAGACAGATGGTCTCGAAAATAGGATAAATCAGCTGATGTTGTGTGTTGTCTCCTCTTTTTTAGAATGTGCTAGAAGCAGTTCCTTTGTTTTAGCTCGTTGTTGTCTTCTTGAGTAATTCTTTTTTTGACTGCCTTGCTTGTCTGATACTCTTTGTTTTTACTGATACACTTTCAACTTAACTGATACTCTTTGACCTTTATTCACCTATTTATCCTTTATAAAGATATACCTCAGTAAAATAGGCAAAAATTTCACCCAAGGATAAATTTCATAAAAGCTCCAACATCTCATCCCACCATTGAACTTCTGGCACTCTGGTTCTTTGTAATTTCCTCAATGTTTCATTAGCTTCGGTGTATTTGAAAAAATTAGGCTGATATGGAAACAAATTTTTTATTTCATGTTCAATTTAAAATAAACTCTCCAATTTTTCATAAAGACTTTTCCCTGTTGGAAATGTTCGTTCTGCTGTACTGGTTGAAGAACTGGCTTGATCATCAATCTGTTTGTTTACTTTCTTAACAAAACTTTCCAAATCCGTTAATCTATCTTCTTCAGTAACCGGACTGGGCAAACCTTTATTTAAAATATCATCAAATCTTTCTCTGAAGGCAAAAATTTCTTGCTGCATGTCTGAACACCTTCTTTCAAGATTTTGCATCAGAGTCCTTTTGGTAAAAACTCTTTTGATTTCCAAGATGGTTCCTATTCTGTCCTGAATTCCCAATTCTGCAAGTTGTTGCTTATTCTGAGTATTCAAAAAATTGATAAGCCTATTGGCTTATTCTGGCATATTCCCTAACACTTCCCTTGCTTTCTCAATTTCTTCCAGAGCCCATCTCACCAAATCCTGCTGTTCATATATTATTTGAATACAAGACCAAACATTCCTTATTGATTGAATAATTTTATACCAAAGAATTTCTTTTAATTCACTTAAAGGTCTTTCCATTGTAAGATCCTTTTCCAATGCTTTAACTAATTTTTCTAGTTTTTTGATTTCTCTTGTCTTCTCAGCAATACTTATTTTTGATTGATCATATTTATTTTCCAGAGTAGAAAGCTGAATATTTAAGCTTTGGAGTTCTGTCACTTGCAGTTTTAATTCATTCATTTCTTTGATTAATTCATCAGAACCCTTATCAGAAGTGTTCACCTGTGTTAGCTCTGCTTGTTCACCTGTGATTGATGTACCTGTTCCAGTGGCTGCCTGTGCTGTAGTTGCTGGAATAATGGACTCTTTATCTTTTAATGCTTGCTCAAGTTGTTTTTATGTTTCAGCAAGTCGTTCATTCATTTTTAAAAGTAAATCCATCACTTCCTCTTCTGAATTTTCCTTCATTACTACTTCAGTCTGAGGGTGCCTTGAAGCTGGTAGTTTCAATTGTTTCCTTAATGCAACAATATCATCATCTTTCCTTTTAATTAATGCTTCAATACCCTTGACATCTTTTGGATTGTGACCTAAACTGATAATTATTTCCTCCAAAGATTTTATCCTATTATCCTTTGCTTGGGAAGAAGCTTTCTCAATCTGCAACTGTGTACTGGTGTTTTCCAAAGAATCTTGCAGTTTATGAGCTGCCATAGATTTGTTAGTAAGTGTAGAATATATCATTTCTCCAGTCTGTTTGTGTAATTCTATCTGGTCCAAAGTATGAATATCTCTTGCTAGGACCTCAAAATTGGTCCTGACGTAATCAGCTGCTGTCTGTGGTTTTGGCACTTTAGATTTGAAATGGCTCATTAACATTTTCCCTTGTTGAATGTCAAAAGCTGACATCAATCTCTCTTGATTTTGTGGAGCTATTTTAAGATACTGATTATACACCTGGACCCTCAGTGGATCATTCCTTGCTTTTATACTGATAAATGTCTTTTTTATGTCTCCTGCATCTTTCATTGGTTGTTTGAATGAAGACATTTTATTACTTGGCCGAATAGTAGTGACTGTCCCACTAATTGATCCTGTTAACTGACTATCCTCTCTCTCTGGACTATCAATTATTTCATCAACATATTCTACTTCTCGTGGAGGATTCACTTTTTGTCTTTTGGTCTGAGGCTGTTTTGAAGATTCCTTGGGTGGAGTAGGACCTTCAGCCTCTCTTTTCTTGCCCTTTTCAATATTCAGTGGGGTTTGCAAATTTGGCATTTCTATTAGATTGGTTTGAGGAGGAACCTGTACTTGTCCTTGAGCCTTAGATGTTTGAGGTTGTTCAGTCATTTTGAATGTTTCAATCACTTGTATTTCAGGCTATTTCTCTTTTCCTTTGGATTCAACTGCAATTGATGGAATGTTTTCCTGTAAATTCTATTGAAAATTCCCTGCTGAAGAAGGACCAATGTCTGGTACCTGCACTTGCCCAAAAAATTCTAGGTCAAGAATTTTTCCAAGATCTTTCATTACACTGTCCATATTGACTTCTTCATTATCCTGTTCAATTAATGTTCCCTCCACCCATTCATCTTTATTAGCATACTGTTCAATTTCTGGAATCCTATGATGGATGTAAGGTGCTGATTTATTTTTCATTCTTTTTTCACAAATGAAGCCGAATGGGTCATAAGGGGCCCATTAGAAACTCTTTTGCAATTTGAAATGGTCTTCTAGTATTCTTTCAGCTTCTTGTCCAACATCCCTAGAATTTCATATAAATGGACCTAATTGACCTTTGATTCGGAGTTGGGCTTTCTTCTTTGCATTACAAAAATGAATAATATCAGAGTTATTCATTTTCCTGAAGTACTCTAAAGCAAAAATTCTCATAGGCACATACTTTGGAAATTTAAATGGACATAATTCACATCCATATATTCTGACTTCTGTATAATTTTGGTACAAGTACCAATCACCAATTTTGTAATGTTTTGAAAGTTGCAGAGTTTTCTTAATTTCGTTGCTGAGTCTTGGAGGAGGAACTCCCGTCAACAAGGTAGTTGCAGGGTGTACAAACAGATCAATGAATTCATTATAGGAATAAGGAGAATCTCTGGAATTATGGGTGATGGCTGACCAAAATATGACAGACCTGGGATTTCCTTGGACATTAAGCTTTTGAACATGGAAAGGAAAGTTTTCAGACTGGTAATAGATCATGAGATGATAGATAACAGAGGAATATTTGAAGACTTTCTCATTTTCCAATCTCATGAATTGGTCATGAATTTTGTTGGCTATGTAAGATGCAAAGTCATATTTGACAACAGGAGGCTGTCCAGGAGTGAAGATAGACAATAATACTAGAGTTAACTCATCAACATACTCACTAGTATTAAAGCCCATGATAAAAGAAATCATATTCAGGATGATCTGGCCCATTTCAGTAAAAAAGGCACTAACATAGGGAGGTGGGCCCTTGGGCTGATGTTCAGGTAACATGAAAGTCTGACAGATGCGTTTTACCTCTTCAGGGGACAACTGGGTAGATTTTTCAAGCAATTCTCCAATGAGTAAGGGAGTGAGGTTTTGACCAGATTCAAACTAAAGCATATCATTGATAGATTGAGCAGTAATATGAAAAGGGACATTCTGGTTTGGGGATAAAACTGCTCTTTGAATTGGATGATAATTAGCATGACAATAATGGATAATTTCAGGAAAGATATGGACTGAGGGTAAAAGGTATCTTGGGAGAGTTGATTCCCACAAACCAATAATATCCAAGCCTTTCAAATAATCGTCTCTGCAGCGACAATAAATTCGAAGGGGATTTTCACTGAAAAGTAAGTCTTTGACTTGAAAATCTTTATCCATTAATGGTAAATATTCCAATTCTCTATGAGGGGCGTTTAATGGAGCAACATTTAAAGCCATCGGGACTTCCATTTTGGTTCTTGTGTATTCAAAATGGAAAGTTCGGGGGTTTTTCACGGAAATGGGTGCAATTACCAGTTTCGAAGATCGAAAATACAATTTTCTGTAGAGGCAATTGAAATTCTGGGAAAAAGAAGACTCAAAATACTCTGTAGCAGTCTCTGGTGTAGAATTTTGAACGAACAGCAGGATTTTGCAGAGTGAAAAATGGGAAATGATATAAATACCTGTTTTTAGAAGATAAGCTGTATTTAACAGGTACTGATTGACGGCTGATGGACGCTTGGATAATGGACTGACAGAGGTCTTCAACAAATTCGGCTAATGACAATTTAACAGTGGATTTCGAAACTTTTCAGAATGGAGGACGCAGTCGCTTTCAACACACAGAATGAAAAAATGCGCGAAGTTTTGTTTTATTTTCAAAGTCAAAATGGGGAATTTTTTATGATGACGTCATGGTGTACGAGGGACACGTCACGGGGAAAAGGCGGTAAGCGGTATATTCTGCACTTCTTTTGGGATTAAGCGGTTTTCTGCGATTTGGTAGCGATTCCATTCAGCACACGACGCGTTGCCAGTGCACTGTTTGGAAACCGCTCCGATTTCGCGCGTTAATCTTCAGACAAGAGATGGCTAGCGGAATTGAGGCGGGCCGTCGATCTTGGAACGGGCGATCGGACGGATGATATGACATGAAGTTGGTGGGGTATTTAATGCGCGGGCCTAAAAGAATTAACGTTTAATTAATTATTTCGGGTGGCGTCTGATTGGTGGAAGGGAAGTTATTAGTTAATTTGGATGATTAATTAATCCTTGGGTTATGAGGGTTGGGGTTACGGCGAGATTTCAAATTTTATTTGTTTTTTGTTTAAAACATAAAAATATATGTTTAAAATTTTTTGATGTATTTTTATTTATATGGAAATAAATTAATGAAATTTATTTACCATAGGGGCGGAGATAGTTTATATTGATATGTTTTTTGGCCAAAGGGCATATATATTGGGGTTTTATTTCATCATGTGGGTTTAAATACTTCGGCCAAAAACTTATAATAAGATGGGTTTTTGGGATATTTATGTAAAAGGAGTTATATACTATAGGATAAGGTATTTTCACTAGGGATTTAATAGATAAATTAGAGTTAATATGACAAAGGACAAGGTAAACTCAAAATACTTAACTATAACTAAGAAAGTGAAGATTTATAAAAGTAATTTGCATCATATCAACTTCAACACTTAGACTTGGAATAGCAAGTAATTTTGAGGGATTTTTATGAAATATAGCATGATTTTCCTAAGTAAAATGGAATTTTACTTAGGAAAAAATTAAAAGTGAATGAGTGTAATGATGAATAACTTTTAAATACTAAGGTTTTCTCCAATCATTAGGCCGAGGGTCCGGTCCCTCCAAAAGTCAAGGAAATGCCTTGATCCCCTTTAATCTTCGAATTCCTTAGCACTTAAGGGGAATTAGTAAATGTTAGGGAAAAAGTGAGATGGGAAGTTAATGATTTTGACTTTGATTTCCTCTGAAATTCTGCCAATGTAGTGTTCTGCCTTTGCACTTAGTGATGAAAGTAAAATATTAAGCACATTTAGCACCATCATTCAGCACATGAAACTTTGCAACACCATCTACCTACCCTATCTACTTTACACTGCCATTTTCTCTTCTTTATTAGGGCGCATTTGGACTAGCAAACCCTTATCAATCTTCTTTTCTTTTACATGGGAAATCTATCTATTTCTACACTTATTACATCCAAGGGCTTAGATTAAATTGTTGAGCACCTTTTATTAACTCTACCTATCTACTTATCTGCCAAGATTAAACTGTTTGGTCAGATATTTATTCTCTATTCTACAACATGAAATTGAAAAATGAATGAGTCAAGTTTAAACAGTTTGACTCTTCATAAATTGTGGCAAAAGTTTGACAAGCTGCACACAATTTTGTTTATTACAAAAAAATGAAATAGTAGTGGCATTTAGACTTGCACACTTTCCTGGTCTATTTTTGTTTGGGGTTCATTTCTTTCACTTTTTTGACCATTTTATTCTTTTCACCCTTTAATTTTTCTTTTAGGGTATACCCTCTTTACATTTTTTAAATTTTTTGATTTTTTGATTTTTTAAGAATATGGAACACCTTTGCAACAAGAAAAAGGTTTGAACATATTACATAGTTCAACAAGTCAATCATGAAAAATGACACCTATTGGTATAGGAGTCTAACGGACATCATGTTTTAGAAGTCGCATAAACCCTTTAGCTACCTCTGCATAGTTCGGGATAAAGTGACGTAAGAAATTTGCTTTCCCTTGAAGACTCTGAAGTTCATGCAACGAGGATGGGGAGGGGGGATTAACGATAGCCTCAACCTTTAGAGGGTCAAGGCGAATTCCATCCTTAGAGATAATGAATCCTAAAAGTCGACCAGAGTCAATGAAAAAGATTCACTTATGAGGATTAAGCCTGATGTTGTAACGTCTGCAGTGGAGAAAAATCTAGCAGACATGTTCCAGATGGTCTTCGCGTAGATCTAAATGAGACGGAAGGTCATCTAGGTACGGCTGAACAACATTACGTATGTCGTCAAAGGCGTAGAACATGGCATGCTGGAAGGTAGCCCCAGCATTTTTTAAGCCAAAAGGGAGCTTCTTATAGGTGAATTTTCCCCACGGACAGACGAAAGCAGTCTTATGTTGATCGGATGGAAGGATATTGATTTAATTATAACCTAAAAATCCATCCATAAGGGAAAATATCTCACTCCCCATGCAATCGTCAATGATTTGATCAATAAAGGGGGTGGGATAGTTGTCCTTAGGGAAAGCCCGATTGATATCTCGATAGTAAACACAGACTCAAATTGTGCCCTACTTCTTATCCACAGGGATGATATTGGAAGCCCGCTCTGTCAGAGGGATTGGACATATGAAACCCACTTTAGGAAGTTTCTCAACTTCAATTTTTATAGCAGCGGCTTTTTGAAGATGCACTGGACGCAGACGCTGGTGCACAAGCTTTACACCAGGATAGGTGAGAATTTCATGCACGACGATACTGGGATCAATTCCAGGCATCTCTTCATAAGACCATGTAAAAACATCACGAAATTCGCGGAAGAGACTAGTGTACACTTGAATCTCATTGGGAGAACAAGTGACTCCCACATGGATGTTCTCGACGACCCCCAGTTTGACAGAGATGTCGATAGGCATCGTTTGGGTAATATTACTCAAACTACCTTCCAAAAAAACTTCATGATTTAATATTTCCATTTGGAGTGGCGGAGAGGGAACCTGAGATGCAAAACACTCGAGACAATTAGACACTTCCCCCAGGCTAGGCATGAACGAGGAACGATGATTCCCATCACTCCACGGAAAATATTCGAGAGACATGGTCTCTATGATAGCTTCGTCAGATGGAAAAACTTCTCTCAAAGGATCAGGCGAATCTACATCATCGAGCCAAGGGGATTGAGAATAAACATTAAGAGCCATGCTCAAAGGATCATTATCAGTAGGAGGAGGATCCGATGCAGAAATGATCTCAGAATAATTGATTTCAACCAGGGTCAGAGGCATCGATTCTCCAAAAGAGGCAACCTGTTCAGGAAAAGGGATGATCCACGGGTCATCTGACCTGAAGATCATATTGAATTGAATGGTGTTTGGTGGTGGAATGGGGAAAATACCCATGAGAATGGGGTCCTTGAAAAGACCTGGTCCTATATTGTCGGGGGGATTGGGAATTTGATCCACGTATGGAACATTTTTCTCAGAGAACGAGGTAAATAAAGACAATTGATCGACAGTAATAATCTTTCCCTCATGTGGAAACTTCAAAAGTCGAAAGAGGGTGGATGGAATGCATAACATGGCGTGGGTCCAACTGCGACTGAGTAGAATATTGTAGTTGAGTTTGGCATCAACAACTTCCACTTTGACATTGACTGTATTACCTTGTAATGTGATCAGTAGACTCATGATAACACCCAAGGGTTTTGATTCCCTTCCATTGAATGCCTCAAGGGAATTTTGAGATGAAATGAGGGCTGGAGAGCCAATGGCCTTCCAGCAAGTAGATGACATAACGCAGGTAGAGGCACCTTCTTCCACAATAGCTCTATGAATATTGAGGCTGTTAATGTTGACTTGTATAACAAGCGCAATCTGGTGTGGGAGTCGGGGGACGAAATTCTCTAGATCAAAGGTGAGAAGGCTAGAATCGACAGGATCGATCTTGTCGATTGCAGATAACAAATATTTCCATTGAGACAGAAAACTCTAAAGTACTTCCAACACGAACATCGCAGAAGGTGTCTGTGCCAAATCCTCAACAATGCTGTAATGCTGAGCAGCATGGGAATTCAGATTATAAGAATATTTTCAGAGAACACCTTTGGAAGGTGGTCGTACAACGGGTTCAGCACTAGGCCTTTCAATCTCAAGAGGACCAGAGGCAAGTGGGGGAGGAGGGCCATCAAAGACCTCCTTCCCAGCTGCCTAGCGTGATCTGGCATAATCCTTCGACCAAGTGGAAATAGAAATAGGTGCAGCACCATTCATCATGAAAACTTGAGACCCAAACGGTGTAGATGGCAAAGGCTGCTCGACCATTTGGGTCTGTTGAGATGGAAAAGGTTCCTTACGAATTGTCAGAGTTCCCTTAGAGCCCTTAAGAATTTGACTAACCTTGGATCGTCTAGGACAATCTTTGGTGTAGTGGTATTGATCACAAATCAGGCAAGGGTACTTCGATTTTCGCTGTGAACCATCATCAACACGTGGTTTGGATGATTCTCGTTTTGGGGCATCGGATTTGGCTTTGCTTTTGCCCTTATTTTTCCCTATGGAAAGTATTTTCTGCAGGATTGACCTGGACAACATTGACCTCCGTGGTCTTACCAAAATCTGGAGCAGGTGGGGGAGCGGAATTGTTGGAAGAATTCGATTTCTGCTTCCCATTGGAAGACTTGCTAGAAGTCTGAGAGACAAAACCAATAACACCGTCAATAGATGGGGTAGTTGGTGCTTTAGAGGTCCCTGGTCGTGGGGCATCAGTCAAAATTTTGTATAATATTTCAGACTGAGAGTACACTAAATCGAGGTACTGGGCATGAGCAGTGGCTTGTTCCTCAGTTACACATGCCCCCATAGCAATGTCTTGTGCAATATTATTGACAAAGGAGGTAGTGAACTACTGAGTTAGAAGCTGATCAGGAATGTCAAACTTGATCAGACGACGATGACGTCTCCATTCGTGAATATGATCTGAAATATGAGTGGATTTTTCCTATTTCAGAGATGTCAGGAGATGCGTCCCGACTTCATAACGAACCGGTAACTGGAAATGTATGAGGAATCCCATAGCTAGAGTATTAAAATCTTGAAAAATACCATGGGGTAATTCCATGTACCATTTAGCAGCAGTGCCGGTGAGAGTGTGCTATAAAAGACGTAGATGAATTGAGTCATCTATCCAAGAATTCGAAGAACAGCACAAATGGTATGTCATGACATGCGCTTGGGGGTCTTCTCCAGATTTACCCTCAAACTTAGGACAATCACCAGGCACCTTCGTCAAAACCAGAGGCCAATATGGATTATGAAGAATCGGATCATTGGTCAATTTATACACGTCCAGTTATTCCAACGTGGCGAGAAAAGGAAATTGAGGGTTAAAAGGCATGCCAAGTCCCCGATAAGGACCTATACCCATAATCCGGTTGAGCATAACTATGCCCCCATTGGTTCTGTCCCTGAGGATTCTGACCATAGGGGGTATAAGTCAGATAATTGCGTTGATAGGGCGACTGAAAACCAGGGTACGGGGGTTGATAACCAGGGTGTTGATTCTGATTATACGTGGGCCCTGGTTGAGCAGTGTATGGATTTTGCTGCAGAGTATAAGTATAGCCTGCCTATTGAAGGTAATAACCAGAACCTTGGGGTGGGTTGTAAATCGGTCGAGACTAACCTTGAAGGTAATAACCGCCTAGGGGTCGAACAGGCTTCTGGTAAGTGGGGCCCTACTAAGTCGGATAAGTCGGGCGCACAGGTGAATTTGGCTGTGGTGTAGAATAGATCGGCTGCTGAGCAGGGTTAACAAGTTGTGCAAGTTGTCCTGGTTGAAGAGGTTGACCTGGCTGTGCAGGTTGTATTGGTTGAATAGGTTGACTTGGCTAATGAAGGACACCAAGTTGGCCTGGCTGAGCAAGTTGGCCTAATGGTGGGAGTGGGCCAGGTTGTGCCTGATAACTAGGTTGACCTATGACAAGACCATAAGATGGCCCTAGCTATGCAAAATTTTGGCCAATTGGAAAATGACATTGTTGAGGTTGCACCAAAGGTTGAGAAGGATGAGTTTTCCCCCCAGGACCTTATGGAGGTCCAGGTTGATACCCCGGTTTCCCACCGGTCCTTGAGGTTGCCCTAGTTGGACCATAGGGTGAGGATGTAGAGGTTGACCTTGAGGATTGTAAGACTGCCCTTGCAGGGCATACAATAATCCCTGCTGGACTGAAGGTTTTCCCTATAAGGGTTTCCCTTGTTGATTAGAAGGTTGCCCAAGCTGGGTAAATAAAAAACCGTTAATATACTAATAAGCCTCAGGAGTAGGAAAATGAAGGGGGTTTCCCTGCTCATTATACTGATATGAAAATACTTATATCGGGGCACCATCTGCTCCATAATGGGAAAAGTAAGGACGATTAAGATCCTGAGAGGACTGACCGACCTCTGAGATTAGCAGCTGTAAGGACATCTGGTACTCCTCGGGAGAAATGTTCTCGGGAATGGCAGAAGCTATATAAACGTCTTCAGGAACTGATGGGGTCTTAGTTGACTGAGCAGTGACAACAAGCGTAGACACAGCCATGTAGACAGTAGGTCTAACAGGTGCTGATGTGACAAAAGGAGATGCCGTGAGAGGTGTTGATGGTGACATCCCTAACGAGGGAATGGTCAGATTCATGGACGGAGTCGATATTCCCATAGAAGAAATAGCAGACATGACCTGACTTAAAGACCTATATCTAGCTAGGAGAGATGGGCTAGGTGAAGACATAATATAAGGCTCTGGGATGTCTTCGGGAAAAGGATGGTAATATTCACCAGAAGTAGGAATTCCCTCACTAGGAGTAGGACTGGATGAGTCCATATTTGACCCTGCCGTAAGATATTCTAAAAGATGACGGGGACTAGGAGGTATGACAACATCCAAAAAGGGTGATCCCGATGTAAGAGGAGGGAAGTGTTCCCCTACTCCAAATACAAACCAAGCATTGGACAAGGGCTAATTGAAGTCAACTATTCCTCCAAAGGGAAGTTCAGATATAACCGATCCCCCGTCGGGAAACTCGGATACAACAGGTTGTTGATGCTCAGCAGAGGACTGGGAGACCTCTGATGAATCATCTGTATAAGGACTACCAGTAGATGAAACTGATGGTTCTTCCAGTGTGACTATATCGAAAAAGAGGAAGAGATCAGAAACAATGATGCAGAGGGAAAAACCAAGGCAAACAAAAACAGGCCGAAAAATCAATCTCTAAATGGGCGTGTGATCATAGGTGATTAATTTTACCACATTTAAACTGGAAATTTTATTGTTTCATGTTTTAAGAGTCTAGAAACAAGTAAAATATGACTCTATCACTTTTAGTTTGGAAACAAGCGTGAAAGGACAATCGCTTGATGATATTTTCAAGTTTAGGGAGTCAGTAAAGATAAAAAATGACTGGTATGGTAATCTAGGTAAATGGGTGTACCAGATATTCATGAACTTCCATATACACCTTGATAAAAATGAAAAATAAATCTACCAAGGACTTAACATACATGTAGGTAATCTCCTCGAATGCTGTGTCTGGTGTATCACGAATAAAAGGTGGCAGACTCGGCTTCCTATGGATAAAGGATTTGTAACCTAATGGGGTCTCCCTTTATATACGCGATGGTACGGGGAGAAGAAGTCCATACTAGCGCTGTCTGTAGCCAGATGGCGAGCGACAATTGCTAGGCTTAAAGATGTCTGAACACGTCTCTACATTAGACCACTAGATGTTCCGTTAAGTTCCAATGCTGCCTTACATTAATTTAGTAAATTTTAAATTTGATCTTCAATTTACATTTCAATTTCAAGGCCCTATCAAATTTTGGATCTCATAAAACCTATAGATGCAAACTACATGCCACAAAACATCATTTTTTTCAATGAAGAGCTATCTACAAGAGAGTTGAGAGCTTTCAAATGAAGCGAAATGAACACACAAAAAAATCCACTACCAATTTCAATGCAAGCTAATGAAACTAGAAAAATTTTCTCCATAATTATATAATGCTAGTAATACAAAAGAGCTTTCAATTTCCACTATGCCAATCAAAATGAAAAAGATTTTGTTTTTGTGTTTTTCACTATATTAGAGCAGATGCACTAAATGAATGAAAAACTAATGAAAACATCAATTTGAGAATGATAAAGAGAGAGATTAAAACAAATCAATTTTACTAAACTCAAGCAAGTGCAATTGAGACTCAAACCGATGATGAAATCCCTGAAAGTGAAGAATAATCTCGAAAGAGACTCAAAAAAACCATGCGATCTAGGCTTGAAGAAACACAAAGCGAAATCGAATGAAAGAGAGAACAATCACTTAATAAACGCAATGATTCAATGGGATTTAGCAAGATGAATAGAAAGAAGAAAAAACAAATTTGACTAGGAAAACAAAGACCCAAAACTCCCATAGGAGGCTCAGCACACTGAAGCACCTAGAAGCCCTAGGGCTAAAATGCAAAACTGATAGAAAAGGGAAAACAACTAGAGGATAAGGGCTAAACACAGTAAAAAATGACTTCAAAGCACTCAATCAATCAGAAAAAATGAACCAGGACCAAAATTCAAGCTTAGAGAGTCCAAGAACAGGAAAACCCTAAAACCAAGCAGGGTTGGCATGCCTGTTTGGCTGTAATATGCACCAAACAGGGGATGGCATGGGTGCCTAATGAGAAACAAGCACCAGATGGCGCGACTGTCAGTGGGATAGTTGTGCCAATCGAGTTTACCTTAGAAAAATGATGAAAATGGACAAACAAAGACTAGATCTAGTCTTCTGGGGGCCGAACAGGGGTTTAACACCAAGGAAGGTGAACCAGACAAGCAAACTAATCAAACGAAAATCCAAAAAACAACCCAATGGAGGAAGGAATAACTCCCACTGATCCCTAGTGGAGTCGCCAAATTGTTGTGGAGTTAAATCCCCTCTGCGGACAAAGGCGATCCCACTAGCCCTAGAGTGGGTCTAGCAACAATAGAAACACACAAAGATTTTGATTCCTAGTTACAAAATATAGAATCGCGATAGATCGCTTACTGTGATTCATTCGATGTTGTTGTCGAAGAAGAAGTGGCACTTTCGTTCCTAGCCAGATAAGTCATGATCCGTGACCTTGTCGCATCCAGATACCTGTTCACATGCGAAGAAGAGAAACAACATGCAACACAATATTTCACACTTTATAAGTATCGATCAGTCAGAGAGGAATGAATGAAATTTCATTATATCATAGACAAACACAATCATGGAACCAATAGCAAAGTCATGTATATTAATATACTAGAGAATGATTACAACTGATTCTTTGACGTCGTGATCTCCCTTCGACAGGGCTCCAGCGGGATGTCTCTCACAAAGCTCATCAAGGGTTTGACATAACTCTCTCTCTCACAGGGTTCTCCTTAGCTCTGCTCTTGGTTATCACTCAACTATAATTTCCTTCCCAAAAGTTCAGCTAGCTAGAAAATGGAGAGGCTAGGCTTTTATAGAGGGAGAAGGAGAGGTTAGGGTCCCTATAATCATGGGGGAGAGTCCTATCTCTTAAGAAGGTTCCATGAGAGGTGGAAAACCACTTCCTAAACAAGGAGATCCAGAGGAAAACAACCCAACCCCTTTTTGATGATCCGTTATGAAGTTGTTAGAATCAAACTTCCACCTTCTATTGTTAAAAAACATTCCTTAATAGGCTTTGCATGGGCACAACATAGGGACACAGTGCCAGCTGGCGCGCCCACTAGTGTACATTTTCCCCATTGGCGCGAGGGATGAACTGGCTACCCACGCCAATGCCAAAACATGGATTTTTATGGTTTTCCAGAGGAAATGTTTTTGAGGATAACTCTTGCCCTTATGCAGAAGGATGCCATCAAGGTGTTTTCAGGACATTTTACTGTTCATAGGTCACAGGAATAGTCCTCCAATGTAAGGGATGAGGGATTGCAGGGACGGTGACAAAATGCTGTGTAACACTTCTTTACCCTCATTTCTTTATTTTTCATTATGGAATAAAGCATTTAACTAGATTTTTTTTTTAATTATATTTGATCAATTGGATGAAGATATTCTTCTTGGACTTCATATGATGTATTTTTGTAATCAGCTAATGTTTTAGGATTCTTTACTTTAGGCTGTAGGAAGGTCATCTGCATCTTCCTTGTATTATAGTAAAAAGGAAAAATCAATCTGCTTCGGTCACTAGGTGAATGTTTCCAATATTGGTTGTATGTATCAGCCTTCAAGGCCTCATTTCTCATATTTATGTCTTTGTTTTTCTGCATAATGTCCATTTCCTTCTCTGCTGGTTTGTTGGATGAGGACATTTCAACACTGTGTTGCTTCTAAATAAGCTGAGTGTTTGAAGTTGAAGGCTGATGTGTTTCTTTTATCACTATAGGAGGTGCATTTTCCCTTGCAGTTATGTTTGTGTCAATCACTTCAATTGTTTCCACTTCCTCAGTAACAGGATTTAATTTTGGCTTCTTCCTATACATTAATTTAAATTTGGTTTCAGTAGTTGTCTCTGTAGTGTATGATCCTTCTTCTCTCATTCTCTTTGAGCTTCTATCTTCTTGGGCTACAGTCTGCAAGGTTTGACTAGTATCACCTTGTTACTCTACCTCTATTAAGGTGTTCTCCAACCATTCAAACTGATTGGAGTATTTCTTAATATATGGTTCCTTGTCATGTACATAAGGAGTTAGTTTGAATTTAATTTTCAATTTACTTATTACTCCTAGAGGATCATAACACCACAGAAAAGTTACTAAATTTAAACTCCTGCAAATAATTTTTAGCCTCTGGACCTTCATCTCTGTTATTACAAATAAAAGGGCTAGCCTGATTTTTTATTTTGAACTCTCTCTTCTTCTTTGTTTCCAAGAAATTGATTCCATCATAATTAAGAATATGTCTGATATACTCAAGGGAAAATAACCTCATTGGGAGGTATCTAGGAAGATTATATGGAATAATATTTTACCCATATACCCTTATCTTTGTATGGCTTTGATACAACTACCAATATCTTGTCCTATTATGCTCTGACAATTGTAGTAATTTCTTAATTTCCTCACTCGTTATGGGCTGCATGTTTTTGTTCAACATATTGACCATAGGATGAATGAATGAATCAATAAAATTTGTATAGGTGGACTGTGTGGAGCCTTTTCTTATTAAAGGAGTCCAAAATATGACTGACTATGGGTTACCTTCAACATCAAGATTTTGAAGGTTGATGGCAAATTTCTCTTATTGAAAATACAAAAACATGTGGAATAGGACTATTGAATACTTGAAAACACCTTATTCAGGAATTTTGACCAACTTCTCATGAATATTATCAGTAACGTATTTGGAAAATTTGAAAATGGTAGTGGGAGGATGACCAGGTGTGAAAGTAGACAAAAAACCTAGTACTCCAACATCAACATGTTCATATGTGAAATAGCCAAGAATAAAAGACAACATGCTAATGATATGTCTAGTTCTTTCAGAAAATTTTGCAAATGGGTAAGGAGGATTTACCTTGGGAATTTCTATAGATGAAGGCATGAAAGTTTGGAATATCTGGAACCTCTTGGGGAAGTCTAGATTTAGGTATAGATGTGTAAGAGCTTCAATGGAAAAATAAATTTCATCTAGTCTGGATTGGATCTCGAGCATTTGATTGATTGACTTAGCAGTAATAGTAATCAGAATTTCTTTACAGGGTTTATTATGGCTTTCTATTCAAGGAAATAGCAAGATTAACAAACTATGAATACTTCTGAGCACTAGAAATTTTATGGGAATACATACTTGGCAAATTATATTCCCATATGAAAACCTCATCTGCTTGGTCTATGAATTTCTCATGGCTCTAGCAGTGGAGCTCAGGAAGGTTAAATTCAGTGACTTTTTCATTAATCTTAAAATATCTATCGACTAAAGGAGTGTGTTCTACATCTACAACTGGGGGTTGTAGAGGATTGACAGATACAATGCATTTGGAAGCGATTTTTTTGTTAATTTATTCAATTGATTAATATTTGGCTTAAGAAAAGCTGATTTAGGCCTATAGGAGCACCTCAGAAAGATTACAGTAGTTTGCAAACTGATTTACTTTGAAACATGGGTCTATATTATGATCTTCAAAGGTTTAAACTTGTTCAATTTGTAATCTTTGTGATTTAAAAATAGTCTTAGTACCTTATATTTCTGAAAAAATAGGTCCATGGTTTGCAGGAAAAAGGATTTGGGAAGCTACAGGGATTCTTTTTTAGGTCTGCAAAGGCTTCTACTTGATTTAATTAATCAAATTGTACTTTCTGTCACAAAATGAAATCTCAAGACCTTCGTAATTTCAGTGAAAGGAAGATTAAGGTTTGTAGAAAAGGATAGGGAAGGCAATAGGCGCTTTTGGTTTGATAAAACTCCTAAACTAATTCAATTACTTCAATTACTTCCTTTTACCTTTAGGAATAGGCCTAATCACTAAAGAATACCTGGATAAAATGAGGATTCTGGTTTGCAGAAGTGCTATGAGGTACCGGAAGGCTTTCTAAGGCTCTTATGGTCTTTATAGTTCTTCAATTCGTTTCTACAATGTCTTTATCACTAAATTGGTGAATTTTGTTTGAAATTTAGTTTAAAATAGGGTCGGCAACAACTTTTTCGGTCGGGAATAGCTCTTCTGTGGAAAATTGTAACAGAAATGGTAAGAAGGGTGTAATGGCCAGCTAATATGCATTTTTAACCAATAGTGTTTTCATTGAATGCGTGGTCAATTTGAATGGGTAGGTGGTTTGACAATAGGAAGAAATACTGCTGAGCAATTTTTCGCATGAGCCAAAGGTGGTTGGCGATATTTTTTTGGATCGATGCGATTGAATGGAAATTGGCCACGTAGCTAGGAAAGGAGCTCTGAAAACCATGAATATCGCAAGGTTGGGGTGTGGTTAATGATCGGTCTATCAGATGTAATACAAAGCTTGCTAGTCATTAGATTTGGTGAGTGATGATCTGACGGATGGGACGATGCGATGGAGTGTTGGGATTTGATGGCATTGGGCCAGGGATATTTGATGTGATTTGTTATATATGCATATAAGTTGTGGTTTATATTGCATGGGGTCAAGATTTTAAGTTATGCGATAGGGTTAAATATAGAGTCAATGGGGTTAGGGAAAGTGGGACTTTATAATAGTGGGGTTTAATACATAATGGGCCCAAGATATATCACATGCGGGGAAACGAAACTATGTATTAAATTTAAAATATCGGTTCAGGTATACATATAAAGGAATAAATTAAATACAGGATAAAGGTTTAATGCAGGAGTTAATAAATAAAGTTAAATGTTAATACTATATAATGAAATGTTACCAAGTACGGGAATTTCACTAAATGTTAATGTGCAAACTTATATCGGGGAGGGATATTTGTACTGGGGCCCGACACATAGATTTAAGAATTTAGACTTACGATAAACTATTTTTATGGGTTTTTGCTATTTTTTGAATAAAGGGAAATTAGTAAAGGTACTTTTTACTTTTCCAAAGATAAAATGTGTTTTAACTTAGGAAAAGGGAATTTTTTCCAGGGAAAATGAGTGACTAATGGGGAAAATATTAAAAATGAAGGGGATGGGGTATTTTTACAAGGGAATGATTTTGAAAGAAAGTTAGTAAATGAAGTAACCAATTTTTTGCTATCCATGCCATGTGAAAACTACTTTTGCCTACCCATCAGCTACCCTAACATTTTTTTTTCATTTCTGTGGGTACATTTAAGCTTGCAAACCCTTATTTATTTTTCCTTTAATCAGCAAACTAACTAATTCTATCCTCATTTCTTCGAAGGGCTCATATTAAACTGTTGAGCTCCTTATTATTTTCTACCTAACTACTAGTATACCAATATTAAACAGTTTGGCTAGATCTTTATTCTCTATCTATCAACATAAAATTTAAAGCATGAAAGGTCAAGATTAAGCATTTTGACTTTTTTCATGGTTAATATGTTTTTAAATTTTCAACAAGCTGCACACAATATAATTTTTTTAAAGTGAAGTAAAAAGTAGTTACATTTGAATTTGCATCACTTTCATGATCTATTTTTATCTCTTTTTTGTTTGGGGTTCATTTTTTATTCTTTTTTGATTTTCTTTCTTTCAAGTCCTTTGGTTTTTCTTTTAGGACTTTTACCCTCTTTACATTTTTTATTTTTAATATGTGAAAACAATTTTGCAGAAATAAAAGTATGTACATATTACAAGACTTATTCAAATTCAATTCAAAATTATGAATCCTATTATTATAAGACTCTAACAGAACCATGATTTATTTTTTAGACTAAATCATTCACATTTTTTATTTTGTTGCTTCCCTAAGATTTTTTCTTTTTTGACTTCTTTATTTAGGGAAACTAATTCTAACATTTTATTCCGACATGCATAAAAACATAATTTTTCCTAACATTTTTTTAATTTTTTCTTTCATCCATATCCTAACTTAACATTTTATTATTCATTTTTTCAACTAACATGGTAACTTAACAAAACCAGATATTGTTACAACATCAGCTCTAGCTAGGGATTGTTTCCCCTAGTGGGATGCAAAGAACAAGTAGTTCCATGTGCCTTTTCCTCAGGCTATGGAGTCTTTGCTGTAGAAAATAAGCAGACTTGAAATGGTAAAATAAATTGATAATGTACAATGATAATGTAGGATCTCCTTTAATACTGTATATAATGTTTCAAAAATATGACATAGACAGGGACTGTTGAGAACTTTCCTTCCAAATTTTGTAGCACAAATGTGTTATTTCCCTTTAAATATGAAATTCTATGTGGTCTAGACCATAGATTTTCAAACTTTCCATGCTTGCCTTTTTATTTTCTCCTAGCATCCCATTTTAAGACTAAATCTCCTTCTCTAAAATCCCTTTCCTTAGCCTTTCCTTCAAAAAGACTATTCATCTTATTATGATATTTCCTTAATTTGTATTGAATCTCATCTCTGTTTTCATTTAATTCAATAATTTTATTTATTCTTATAGATAAATCATCAGGTCCATCAATAGATTCTTGTAAAATCTTAAGCACAGGGAAAGCCAAATTTGTAGGAAAAATAACATCTTTTCCATAAAGCAGTTGGAATGGAGATTTACCTATTGATCTTTCCGGAGAACTCATGTTTGCCTAGACTGGATAAATAAGATGATTGTCCCAATTTTTATTATAGTCTTCTAAATTTTTCTTGATCACCATTCCTAAGCTCTTGTTAGATGATCTGTCAAGACCATTCCCTTGCGGATAATAGGTGGTTGAATGATGCAGTAAAATATGATACTTTTGGACAAATTCAATCGCAATATTTTCTACAGCCTGGCCCGCAGTAGTGCCCTGGACAACGCCAGGGACAATGGAAGCAAGCCCTACAGATAATCCATCTTTATACTACTAAATGTTGTGGCAGTGTCAGTCACTATTTGTTGTGGACAAGCAGATCTAGATAGAATGTTTTCTTAAATAAATTTGATTACAACTGAATATTTGGAATTTCTAACAGGAATGGCCTCCACCCACTTGGTGAAATATTTAGTAGCAGTTAACATCCATCTCTATTGATTACTTGAATTTGGGTGAATTTCTCCTATAGAATCTAGTCCCCATTGAAGAAATGGTGTTGGGATAACCACTAGAACTAGTGGAAGAGCTGCTAGTTTTTTCTTATCAGCAAACATATGACATGGAACGTAGTCTCTAACCTTTGCTCCCACTTATGAAAACAAAGTGAGAAAATAGAACCCTTCCCTTAGTATTTTGTATGTTGTTGCTCTACAAGCATAATTCCTTCCACATATTCCTGCATGAAACTGATCAATGATTTATTCAGTCTCTGATTCTATTAAGAAAATCAGTAGAATGTTAAGAGGATATTTCTAGTATAATTTGGCATTAATGATACAGTATTTGATGGATTTCAATTTAATTTTTTTTCATTGGATTTTAAAAAACTCAGATGGACATTCAAAATGGATCAAAAAATGAACAATATCTGCATACCAATTTGGTAATACAAAATTTTCATCAATGTGAACAAGGACTATTTGAGTTGAAGGAGAAGGTTCTTGTGGATTATTTCTTTGAGATTCTTGGGATGGCTCTTGTAGATTCTCCCCTTCTACATTTAAGGAAGGTTCTTGTGGATTATCCCTTTCTAGATTTGAAGAAGGTTCTTGTGTATGCTTCTTAGAGACTTCAAAAATAGTGTTTATGTCTAACACTTTGCAATTAGGTTTAACTAACATTTTAGCTATGCCCCTTTACTAACTTGGTGGTTTTAATGGTGAGGTCAAACTCAAGGATTTGAACTTATCCATATTCCTCTTCTTCCATCAATGGTTGGTTCTGTAAGAACAATTTTTACATGATTGTTATGTACATAAGAAATAATGGTAGAATGGAGGACACACATTCTGAAAGATTTCAGAGATTTAACTAAGGCATAAGCTTCTTTTTAAATCATATCATACTTTAGTTCTACATCTCTCATGACCTTGCTAAAAAATGCTATGTCTTGATCATCAAAATTTTCATTTTTCTACAAAATAACAGCAGCAAGGGTGGTTTTAGAAGCAAAGGAGAATATACTGAAAGGATTAGAGTAGTTTGGCCTAGCCAAGGTGGGGGTTTTAGAAATGACCTTCTTTATTTGATCAAATGCATATCTTGCAGGAATGGTCCATTTGACTTCATGGTTCTTTTTTAGCATGTGTGTAATGTCTTTAACTATTTCAGCATAGTTAGGTATGAATCTTCTCAAAAAGCTAATCTTTCCTAAAAAGGGTTGTATCTCTTTCTTATTTCTAGGTAATGATAATGATTGAATAGCAGTGACCTTTCTGGGATCTATTACTACTGCATCCTTTGAAATGATATGAACTAGTAACTTTCCTTATTTGATGCCAAATAAGGACTTCTTAGGATTGAGAGATATTCAAAAAAATTTGCACCTTTCAAAATCCTTCATCAAGTGTTTTAAATGTTTCTGATCTAATTCAGAAAAAAAACAGTTAAATCATTAACATAAATAACAACAAATTTGTTTACCTTCCAAACAAAGGCTATGTACATATCTCTTTGGAATGTTGCTCCTGCATTTGATAGGCCAAAAGGCATCCTCACATATAGAAATGTACCCCAAGGTGTAGTAAAGTTCGTCTTCTCTCTGTCTTCTAAATTCATCAATATCTGATTATAACTAGAGAAACCATCAAGTATGGAGAGTCTATTAGCACCTGACACCCTTTTGAGTAACTAATCCATCTTTGGAAGTGGATAGTTATCTTTCAGAAATGATATATTAAGGTTTATAAAATCCAAACAGAGTCTAATTTCACCATTATTTTTTCTGACACGGACTAAATTGGCTACCCTATTAGAGTATCTTAAGGGGATAGTTATTTGGGCATCTAAAATATTTTTAAGTTCTTTTTCTATGGTGGGAAGTAGAACTGGACTCATTCTTCTTAGTTTTTGTTGATAGGTTTTGCTTCTAGTTTTAGCGTAATTTTATGCTCAATTAAAGATGTGTCATAAGTTTTCAAATCATCGTAATACCAAGAAAAAACATCTTTGTAATTATTAAGAACTTTGACATATTCAAATTTAATTTTAGGAGCTAAAGTTGCACAAAGTGTAATATTTTTAATCTCTTCATAGGTGCCGATGTTAGTTTCTTCAATGTCATCTTCTAGAGAAACAAAGAAGGTATTTTTAGGAACATCGTTTTGATGAAATAATTTTTCTAAAGGAACAAGTCCTTTGGGAATAAAATTATTTGATAACTTTATAATATCATGATCAGTTGCCTTTGAATTTAGATCTAAATTTTCTTTGTCTTTAGTAGCTTCATTTAAACCTAAGTTATATTCTTCAATTTTTAATACAAAAAATTCATCAATAACATGAAGAAAGGATTTCATTTGTTCATCATCTTCAAATATTTTCCAATGCTTTAGATTATCTAGAGTGGATGGCCTGTATTTGAGTTTAATTTGGTATTGTATCTGAAATTGATCTTGAGTCTTAAAAGAACTAGCAGAAACAGCTAATGAATCTGCATGAATGTTTTCATTTGGAGGAATAAAAGTGATATTGAAAGCATTAAATGAGTTTTCAATGCTGTCCCAAATTTCATTTATGTATGACCTGAGCCTAGGATGCTTTGTTTGATAAATATTCCCAACCTACCTTATTATAAGTTCTGAATTAGTAAAGGCACTCAAACTTTATACCTTTAATCTTTTGGCAAGATGTAATCCTAGAATAAAAGGTTCATATTCACCAACGTTACTTGTAATCTCAAAATTTAACTTGCATGATTGAGTGATATTTTATTTATGAGGTGAAATTAAAACAACTCCTACTCTAGCTCTATCTTTGGTGCAAGATCTATCAAAGAAAAGTTTTCAGATACCAGTTTTAACAGATTTATGAGTTTCAACTACATCCTCAATATTGAGTTGCAAATTCTGTGAAATATTTGATGATAGTGGAAGACAACTAAAATCCTGGTCAACTGAATAAATGGGATGATTTCTAGCCTAATCTACTTTGTAAATAGTGTTTAATAATCTAACTTCCCTATATAACCGAAGGCTTTCTCCACCATATACAGGAATAGTGGCAAAAGATGTATCCATTTGAAGACTCCCTCCTAATTTGGAGCAACATGATCCCTATAAAAGAATCCCAAATATAGGGGGAATATCACTCACAACTATGTTTAATACAACAATTGTAACATGTATTTGATGTAAGGTAACCACTAGGTCTTTTATAAGTCCTAAACATTGCACCCTTTTAGAGTCAAAGGTATATAGGTCGGGATAAGCTTCAGTGATATCCAAATTAAGTTGTTCCATAAAGACCTTAGGCAATAGGTTATGCGAAGCTCTAGAATCCAATATACAATTCTATAAAAATGAGTCATGCACTTTCAAATTCACATAAAAGGGTGGTACAGATTCATCAATCATATTAGAACTAGGACCAAAGGCTATGTTGGGTCTTTAATTTTGCAAACTAATAATATCCCCTTCATCATCCACACTAGATTTTTAGATCCATTTGTCAACTTGAATCTTATATCCAAGGTTTTTAGAAAGTTCTGAAAGTGGAATAGGAATTTTAACTTTTTCTAAATAATTTTCCACATTAAAAGCAATCAATATAGTTTTATTAATTTGAGCAGAATCACTTAACTGATTTAGAGGTTGAATAGAATTAGGTTGATTTTCAACAGCTCTTAGTTGACGCTCAATTATGACAGGGTTTTTTGGAGGTCTACCAGGACCAGCTCTAGGTATTAAGACATACCTTCTATTGAGTTCTGGAATAAAAAAATCATAAAATTCTTGATATTTAGAAACCTAAGAAGTATCTTGGTCTCCTTGCAGGATTTTAATTTAATGAACAAGAGAAATTGCAGTCTTAAGACATGTATGATCTATGTTATTAATATATTCAGTGATTTTTTATCATAAATCAACAATGGTGTAGGTACTTTTTGGTAATTATGTGGTCTCTGAAGAATTTGTAATGGAGGAGACTTTTTATACTAACCTTGGACATGTGTTTGGTGTCTAGAAATATTTTTGTGGACTATTCTGGGTTGTGTTTCAATATTTGAAATTCTATTTTATAGGTTTCTAATAAGTTATGTGATTTCATCTATTTTTGCATCTTCATTTTTAGATTTAGAGGAAGAAGAAGATTCCTAATTTAATTTTAATTTCTTCTAGGTTTTTTCAGCTTTAGATTTTAGCTTAGCTGATGCAGACCTATTTTCTTCAACCTCTATATCATTTTTTTTCATGTCATATAAGGTTTGGGATGTTATCTCTCTTAACATAACAACAAAGCTATCTTCAAAGGATTTTGAAAATCTAACCTTAGCTGCTGCTAGAGGAGGTTTACAATCGAGAGGAATCTTGTGATAAATATTCTTAAATATTTTGATGAAATCAGCAACTGGTTCTCCATAATTTCTTTTGAGTTCTTCAAATTCAGTTAAGAAATACATAGGGTACTTTTTTACTCCCCTTTTATTTTTAAATATATTAGTTCATTCTTTCCAGGATCTAATCGAATTATCTTGTAATCACCTAAACCAAATCATGGAATTTCCTTCTAGGGATTGCGCAAACAATCTCATATAAACATTTTAATGTTCTATGCTCATGCTATCATCAAAATCCATAAATGTTGCAAGATTGTCTTCAACAGATAAACTAGTTTCTACATTAAATCTAGGAAGATTTTTTAGATATCTAGGAGGAAAATCATTGAGAATTTTAGGAAGTAAGAGGGGAGCATATATTGCTTGCACAATTGGTTTAAAACTAGCCATACATGAAGATGTAGATGTAGAGGAATGAGTACTAGTAGTTGAAGAATAAGTAGAGTTTGTAGGTGAAGATGGAGAAGAAGGAGGCGAGGAATGAGGTGGAGAATGAGGAGGAGAATGAAATGGAATACAAGACCTTCTTCGAGACCTTAAAGGAGTTCGAATGACCAGATTTTGAACATCTTCTTCTCCTTTTATGTGTTCAAACAAAGGATTAGAATAAAGAGAAAAGAGATCTTCTGGTTGGTGTGAAGTAGAAGGTGCAGAATATGTAACAGGGGAAATGAAATTAGCAGGTTTGAATCCAAGTAACTTTAGAACCAAATCATGTTCTTATGTAGGAGATTCAGAAGGTTCCTCAAGTAATTTATAGGACTCTAAAGAATGAACTAACAAGGCTGATTGAAAATCCACTTCTTTAGATACTAACTCATGCACTCTCAGAGGCATGTCTTTTGATTCTAAAGGAATTGGTCCATATTTGAAAGGATCGGGAATTATATTGATCTCCTGTTGATGGATAGAAGAAGGTTTTTGATGCCTTCTTCTGGAAGATGCTTGTCTTACTAGTATCTCTGGATCTTATAATGGTAAGAAAATTTCAAAGTCAGAATGAGACCTGGTATGCTTTGAAGGAGCCAGTTTGGTCATAGTGAAGTCGCTAGGTGAGAAATTTTGACCTAACTAAACCTTTAGCCACCTTTAAAGGAATATGGTTTTATCATTATCCAAGGGAAAACAAATCAAATATGTTCCCCAACAAGGGAGCCAAATGAGGTGGTCCTTTGAGATAATTGGGGTCATTAATTATGCCAAATCATCTATAATGTTTTGTTGTGTTTTCAAATTTTGGATGACCAATGTATAAGATAAGTTTTGCAAATTGTTATTCATTAAATCTTTCAGATAATATCAGAAAATATGAATAAGGGCTACTTTTTTATCTCACATAGTGATTAATATTTTGTAAATGGTTAAGTAGACGTATGTAATAATATATTATTATCAAATATTCAAATTGAATTCTTTAATTAATCATAAGATGGAAAACCTTTAAACAATGTCTAAAAGTTCAAAAAAATACATTTAACATTATCAAGATGCTGAAAATTTAGAAATGAAAGGGACTTACATCAAAAAATTATTTAATAAATCATTATTTATATTGATAATAACTTCAAGAGGAATTAGAAGATAACTTAAGCACATTTAATCTCACATGGTTATCTTGATCACAATTAAACATATGAAGAGACAAAATGTAATGAAAACTGGAAAAACTCACACAAGAAACAAAGTTGTATGAGACAAATTTAGAATCCTTCTTCTAATATTGATGATTGAAAACTTGTACAATTCTTCTTATGAAAATTCATTTATCCAAGTGTGCAACCCTTGATAACTCGAAACAAGAGTTATTTATACTAATTTCTAAAACTCAGAAATATATTGAACTGATTACAATAAAATAATAGAGAAGAATAGAAGAAGGAAACATATAGATGAAGTGTCATTGTTTTCATGGAAGCTATTCATTACTTGGACCAATTTTATGGAAGTGATTGGACACTTGAAAATCTGCTCTACTGGCATGCTGTAAAAATCACACTTTTACTCGATGGTCTTACAAAATTCATCACATTTGTCTTAACTTGGTATTTCTACATTCATCATATTTCTAAAGGTTTAATCTACCTCTGGATATCTGTCAAAAGTAGGCCAATGAATGAATAAATGTTTGATTTGATGTTGAATGATCAAATCAAACTGCAGAGCTTCTAGAAATGCTTTCCGTGTAACCTATCCTTTAATAACTACAAATTTGGATCTATCTAATGAAATAGTATATAATTTTTTACAATAATCTTATAATTTAATCAATTTATCATCTAATCAAACCAATATTGGTAGTCCTTTATGATTCAAGGTATTAAACTTTGTATGAAAACTTTGAACAATAGTATTAAAGCTTCACATTTTCTTTGCGGTTGGTTGATTAAATTTCTCTTCTGTAAAACTTTCTTGATCTCCAAGATTGTCGCACTTCTCTATTCTTTGAGTTAAAAACCTTGATCATGTCAGTGGCTTCACTTGGAATTTTCTTGATATGTTATTTCTGCTCTTCTATGGTTGCTTTTGGCTTACTAATGAGATCTTGTTGTTCGAAAATAATCAATATGGATGGTCGTACCTCTGTCATAGAATTGTTGATGTCTTCCCAGATGCTCTGTTTGGCTTTAGCCAATGCTCCTTCCATTAAAGATTTAGTTTCAAATTATTTCACCTTAAGTCCCAAGTTGTGATATTTTTTCATTTCCTCCATGTAAGGTATCATTTTTTATCTTCTTTCATTATAGAGTCTGAAACCTTTGTTGAAATTTGTCATTTGCCTGCTTCCAAATAGCAAAATCATGTGCCAATTTTTCTACATTATTTGTTGTCAAGGATGTTGAAAGCTATGTACCTGTAGAAGATGTTTTATTTGTTGTATTAGGGTCAGTAGCCACATGTGTTGTTGATTTCTCTTTTAGTAATTCTTCAATTTTTTCTTCCATCTTTCTGATTTGAATATTTTGATCAATGATCAATTTGAGAATATCCTATTTGTTGTATTCATTCTCCACAATATCCTTTGTCTTTGGATCTTCAGTTGAAGGAAATTTGAGATGTTTTCATAGAGTAGAGATTCTACATTCTTCTTTTTGATAATTTCCTCAACTCCCTTGCAGCCTTTTGGATCATAACCAACTTTCACTACAAGGTCCTCCAAAGACTTCAATCTATTTTATTTGGTCAATGAAGACACACTTTTCAATATTTAGCTGAGATTGAACATTTGATAATTTAGTCTTCAGTTTGGAGAGTGGCATAGTTGTTGTTGTCATTGTTGAAAGTAGCATCTCCCCAGACTGTCTGTGCATGTCCATCTGATCTATTGGATGGATCCGACTTGCATCAAATGATAACACAATATTTTTGTATTCAATATGGGTCTTTGGAAAAGGAACTGTTGCCTGCAAAAAGGCCATTTGAATCCTTGATTTCTCATTGTCAAAGGCAGTGAGAAGCCTATGTTGGGAAGTTCATTTTTTCTTCTAGAACTAACTATAGACATCAGATTTTAATGCCTCATTTTTATGCTTAATGTCTAAGAATATAGAGAAAATGTTTTGTTCTTCAAAACAACTGGCATCTCAATGTTGGATTATCTCCAAAGGTTCTCTACTAGGTGGTGATGATGGAGGAGTCATAGGAACACTTGTTGATGTAGAAACTTCAGTCTCTCCCAAATCAATAATATCTGGTTGTTCTCGCTCTGAAAGTAAGGTGGAACCAAGATTTATCTTTTCGTGCTGCAAGATAAACTCCTTCATGATTTCTTTAGCATGAGGAGGCTCTTCTATGAATCTTTTCTTCTACTTACTGTTACGAACTAGGGTCTGCACATTGGAAGTTCAAATAGTTTATTCATCTACATCTTCAAAAGTTCATTCAATCCATTCATCTTGATTCATATATTTATCTATTTCTTCTCTAAAGGTATAAGTTTATGAATTTTTCTTAAGTTCGACTCTCATAGCAGAAATAATTCCATGGGGGTCATAAGACCAAGTGAAACTTTGTTGGAAACACATTTTCTTTAACACTGCATCAACTTCAGCACCAACTGATCTGATATTTCAAATGAAGGATCTAATGATTGCCTTGAGTTTAAACTGAGCTTTCATCTTTCCTGAGAAAAAATGGAGAGCATCCATGTTTATCATTTGTCTGATATACTCTAAGGAAAATACTCTCATAGGGACATATCTTGGAATCTTATATGGTGAGAGTTCACAACCATATACTCTAATTTCTCTTTATTTTTGGTATAGATACTAATCCCTAGGTTTGGGTTGCTCACTCAGGTGTAGGATCCTTTTGATTTCTTCCCTAATTCTCGTTAATCACTGATTAGTAACTAGATTTTTCACTGGGTGTATTAAGGAGTCTATGAAAACTACAAAAGTAGTTGATTTTGATGTAGCCCTGACTAACTCTGTTTGATGAATCACTAATTTATTCACTCCTTTTGCACCTTGTTTACTGAAGTGGATAGGTAGCATCTTTGCCTGTCGAAAGAGAAACATGTGAATAATTATAGAAGTGTAATTAAACACACCCAGTGTTGTAAAATTCATGAATTTTTCATGTATATTTTCATCAAGAATTGGATGTAATTATACATGAACAATGGCAATTTGTCTTTACTGAAAATGGATAAGAACCCCATGATAGGTTCATCCACTTTTTGGTCATTTGGGTACCCTAACAGGTATGAAAGAAGTGAAATGCAGTGTCTAGAGGCTTCAGCAGAGTTTAAGGATGAGTATGGTGAATTTTTCATGGATAATTATGCATCCCAAGGTAGGAATATCTCAAATATTTAGGCTCTCTGTGGGAAGGTTAGCTTATGGTAAAGGTCTATGAGAGCAGCGGGTGAAAAATGGGATAAAGAATGAGATGAAGGGATGAGGAGCATTTGGTTTATGGTCTATGGGGAGATGGTGATCAGAATATTTCCATTTTGAGCCACCACTGATATGTTTATGGGATCATACTATTTTTGGCACCGGGAAATTAGATCAGGGAAAGAATTGGTCTATGGGAAGGAAAATAGGGGCAACATAGATTCCTAGACCTTGATAGGGTCCTGATTATTTATGTGTTTTTGTTTTATCCATAGATATAGCTCATGGAAATCCAATTCGTAGTAAGCATATAAGACTTTAAAGAAAGAATCTACTAGGGGTATGAGATCGAGGTTGAGCTCTGGTTTAGTAGTGGGAATTTATTCTACAACCGGGTCAGCAACCTGCACTTCTTCAACCACATGTTTCTTCGCTTTGCCTTTAGGGGTCACTTGATTTTTGGTCTTGGATTTTGGGGCCATTTTAACAGGGATACAAAATGTGAGAAATAATTTTAAGATCGATGGTTGTAGAAATGTAACAGTGGTTACATAAATGGTGACAGTGATTGTAGAGTGTAGGGTTGGTGATTTCGAACAGAATGAAGAGATGGGAAGTGGTGACAAACAAATGAGAAAATAAAGTGATATGAGGGAGTCGGTAGATTAATTTATAGGTGAAAATATGGATTTAACGGCCGAGAAGTTGACCGCAGAATTTTAACACCTCAAGAGTGTGTTTAATGAGCACTGGTGCATCAAATGGCTAGGGGATGATCTTTTGAATTGAGTACAACTGTTAGGAAGCGAAGGCATTGGAGGGTAATGGTTAGATGATGTGGCAGAATCAAATTTTATGGATGGCCAACGGTTATGGTGTGCAGGGAGGATCCGTTGGTTTGAGGCGGAGGAGGAAATGGTCATAAAAAACAAAACCGCCAGTGGGGGGGGGAGGGGGGGTTACCTCTCGGCTTATGATTTTCGGTGAAGGGGGTGTGAAGTTTTGCAACGTTGATACGTTTCAAATCAAAATTACCATTAAAACCACACATCAGAATTCCCCCCCTCACGTTAACGAAAAATGGTCGGGGGGGGTGGGGGGCGGGGGGGGGGGAGCAAAGCGATCCTCCGCCATCGATCTTGAGCTGATATAAGATCTTCCGTTAAAAACTATTGTCGCATGATTCATTAAAATTTGAAATTTTTGTCATGTATTGTCTTTAGGACAAAAATAGAATGAGCGTTATATTATCAAATTAATTTACGAAAATATAAACCCCTTTTTAAAAAACAGCCATGATTTATTTTTAGGCTAAAGCATTCTCATTTTTTATTTTGTTTCTTCCCTAACATTTTTTCTTTTTTTCCTTCTTTTGTTAGGGAAAATAATTCTAACATTTTATTCTGACATTGATGCATAAAAACATATTTTTCTCCTAACATTTTTAAATTTTTCTTTTTGATACATATCCTAATTTAGCATTTTATTATTCATTTTTTCAACTAACATGCTAACTTATCAAAACTAGAAAAGAGAGGGAGGGATAGAGAGATGAAGTTCGAGGGGGAGAGAGGGAGGGAAGAAGAAAGACAAAGACAGTGAGAAGAAGAGAGAGTGAGGGAGTGATAAGGGAGAGATGGAGAGAGAGTGTGTATGTTTAGGGGTGAGATAAAGAGACAAATAAGGAGATATTGAGAGAGAGAAGGAGTGACAAGGGAGAGGTGGAGAGTGTGTATCTATGTTTTGGGGTGAGATAAAGATACAAACAAGGAGAGTTGGAGATAAGGGTGGAGAGAATGATAGAGAAGGAGAGAGGGATGGATATCATAACAGAGTTGTAGGGTGAAGAGAGAGAGAGAGAGAGGTGGGATAGGAAAGGAGAGAGGAAGGAAGTGTGAGTATGTGAGAGAGTGGAGAGAGGGAGGGAAAGAGAGACGGAATTGGAGGGGGAGAGAGAGGGAGTTAAAAACAAAGGCATAGAGAGAGAAAGGTGGAGAGAGAGACAAAGGGAGTGGTACGAAAAATGGAGAGAGAGGGAGAGAGGACAACATGAGGAAAGAGAGATAGAAGTGAGGGAGAGGGAGAGAAGTTGTAGATAGAGATATAGATGAAAGGTGGAGAGATGGAAGAAGGGAGAGATGTAGAGAGGGTGGGAGCGACAAAGAGATTAATAGATATGGATTAACATCATGTGTCTTTTGGGGATGAGATAGAGTGACAGAGAAAGAGAGGTGGATGGAGATATAGATATAGATGGAGGGAGGAGAGAGGGAAGGAGATTTATTGTACTAGATGCATTACTTTTAGTGTAGATGGTAATTTATAATCCTATTTGATTTCTTGCACTAGATGCATTGATTTCAGCGTAAATATTGATTTCTAATGATATTTGATTCATTGCACTAGATGCATTGATTTCAATGTACATATTTTCTAATCCTATTTGATTTCTTGCACTAACTGCAATGATTTCATTGTAGATGGTGATTTCTAATCCTATTTGATTACTTCCACTATATTCATTAACTTCAATGTAGATGTCAACATCTAATTATATTTGATTTCTTTCACTTTCTATTTGATTACTTGCACTAAATGCACTGATTTCAGTGTAGATGGTGATTTCTAATCCTATTCGATTGCTTGCACTAAATGTGTTGATTTCAGTGTAGATGTTGGTTTATAATCCTATTTAGTTAATTGCACTAGATGCATTGGGTTTGAGTGTAGATGTTGATTTATAATCCTATTTGATTTCTTGCATTAGATGCATTGATTTGAGTGTAGAATTTGTTTTCAAATCTCCCTTGATTACTTGCCCTAGATGCACTTATTTAAATGTAAATGACTTCTAATCCTATTTTATAGCTTGCACTAAATGGTTTGATTTCAGTGTAGACGGTGATTTCTAATCCTATTTGATTTCTTGTGTTAAATGCAATGATTTCAGTGTAAATGTTGGTTCCTAATCCTGTTTTTTTACTTGCACTAGATGCATTGATTTGGTTGTAGATGTTGATTTCTAATTCTATTTGATTGCTTACATTAGATGCATTGAATTTGATTTTAGATGTTTATTTTTAATCCTATTTGATTGCTTACATTAGATGCATTGATTTTAGTGTAGAATTTTTTTCTAATCTTATTTGATTGATAGCATTAGATGCATTGATTTTAGTGTAGATGTTGATTTCTCATTTGATGTAATTGGATGTGTGATGGTAAATTAATGTAAAAGTGATTGGATTAATAATGTACACTAATTTCAGTGCAAGCACACAAAAAAATTGACAATGTACATTGATCTATGTGTTATAGTAATTCAACCTACTGTTGGAGAGGTAAATCCCCTCTACAGAGGGAGGTGATACCTACTAGCCCAGATCAGGTCTAGCAACAACCGAGTCATGCTAAGACGTAGGTTCCTAGTTACAAAAGACTAAGATGCAACAAGAGACCTACCTTAAGTCCCACGCTGCTGTTGTTTGCAGAAAGGATGGCATTTCTGTCCTTCACTTTGGCAGATCACAATTCTCCCGCTTAGCATGTTTGAACACCTACATGCGCACGAAGAAACAACAACACAAAATGTACAACCTAAAACATGTAACCATATATCAGTCAGAGAAGATATAATTCATAACATAAGACATGAACATATGAATGGAACCATAATCAAAGTCATTTATGATTAATAACAACGAAAGAAAGATACAACCTGAGCTCTAACGCTGGATCTTCCTTCGCGGGTCGACAACGGAGCACCTCTCAATGAAGCTCATTGGGAATGGGACAAAGCTCTCTCTCTCTTCGGCTTTGGCTCTCAGAGGCTGTCTAACGATAGTCTCCTTACTACTGATTCAGCTCTTAGTTCTATGACCATTAAGGCTACCACCAAGACTACTAGCTTGATAAGGGAAAATGGCAAGCTTATATAGATGGTGGATGGGGAGTTGGGATCCCTACAATGGTGGGATTGGCCCTATCCTCAAGGAAGCTTCCATGATAGGTGGAAAACCACTTCACATATATGGAGATCTGGAGCCAAACCTCCCAACTCATTTTAGAGACTGGTTCAGGAGTTGGTTGGAATCAAAATTTTTCCATTTATTTTTTAAAAACAATCCTTATTAAGCTTGGCACGAGTAATACACTAGGACAGAGCACCAGTTGGCGCGCCCTCTTTGGTGGGTTTCCCCCATTGGCACGAGGGCTAAACTGGCTAGTCGTGCCAAGGCCAAAAGGTCTATTTTTAGGGTTTTTTACAGGAAACTGTCTTTAGAGGAATGATTTTCCTTGTTGAGGGGGATGCCATGAAAGTGGTTTCAGGTCATGTCACTACTCACAGGTCACTAAAAATGCCCTCCAATGTGCGGGACAGGGGATTGCAGGGACGATGAAAAATTACTGTGTAACAGATGCCCCGTAAAGCATGAGGGTCGAGAGAGAGAGGGGTGAAATGCTTTACGAGAACGTGCCCAACTGAAAACACTGTCATCGGAAAACCTGTGTAGACAAGTACAATTGATATCTCAAATACATGATGTTTGGTATGGGTGCAGCCATCCAATCAATGAGTCATGTATCCAATCATGATAATCCACAAAATCCACAGCCTAGATTCTATCAGACAAAATCCAGGGTCTTGCGCTCCATCTCAACTCGAATAGAGTACAAGTCCAAGCATGTGAATAAGTGAACTGAAGTCGAACATGCAAGAACATCGTTTGATTACCATCCAATGATGAAAGTTGTTAACAGATGCGAGAGGAACCACCAGTGATGACATTGGTCCTCAACGTACTACAGGTACAATCCACGGAATGTGAACAGTGAGCTAGCATCGAACACCCACAGAATCATTGGATCGGAGGTTAGTGATGAAAACCCCGCATCGAATATGAAGAACCTGCCATTGAGGCATGCAGGCTCCAAGGTACTGGAAAAGAGTCTCTAGATCAGCTTCCTGGATAATGAGCTGAAGTCGACAGGAAGTGACCGCAATCGAAGGTGGGCCATAGTGTTTCCCACATCATCGACGCGAGACAAAGGAGCATAATTTTTGTGAATCAGGATCAGATAAGAATCAGAGGAGGGTTGAAACTACAAAGGTCAACTTCTCTTGAACATATCAGCAGCACGACACTGGATTTGGCAGTATTTGACATCAAAAATTCTGAGGTCATGATGGTGAGTCAAAGAGAAGATGAGAGGTCAAAATAGATCACCCAAACCCATGGAGGCAAGTGGAAAAATGAGATGAGATGTCCCCAACCCGACATGAATGCAGACAAGTGCCATGTTCAAGAGTGACATACTTCCGACATGACGATGGTACTGGTTCCATTTTCCCCCACCATTTCTGGCGAGTAACCCAATTATTTTTGAAAACAAGCTTGAAGGGGATAACATATGCTTGTGATATAAGTTTGTCCTTCGGACAAATCAAACCTAGTACATTTAACGATCCCTAGGAAGGAGGAACTCGAGTATCGTCATTACAACTAAATCCGATGTCTTTAGGTTTTAACAAGTCTGAAAAAGGAAGAAATCGACATATTTTCATGTTTAGAGAGTTTGAAAAGACAGCGGAAAAGTAAACTCCAACAGTCCCTTTTCTTAAATAGTTCCTTAGATCCGAAAAGGTAGAAAACTATGTCTGAGAAAGCCTCCTAGTTGCAATAGTCTAGGGTATTCCTTTTTCGTAAATAATCTATCCCAGCCCGAAAAATGGGTAAACGTATATTGGGTAGATGTTGCTTTGCAACCAATTTAACGAGATCAAAACGACAAGAGTCTCGACAATCTTTTCAATTTTTAAGAGTCAGAAAAGAGCTGAAAGTTGACTCCTCTAGAGAGACGAGTTTTGTTGTTGTTTTTAATGAGGTTGGAACATTAAAAGAACTATCCTCAAACATCTTGTTTCATTTCTTAGGGAGCTTGACACAAGGAAATGAACTGTGCTCCAAAACACCTTGTTTCATTTTTTAACGAGCTTGACACAAGAAAACAAACTCTGCTCTGACCAGCTTGTTTCATTTTTTAAGGAGCTTGACACAAGAAAACAAACTGTGCTCCGAAGATCTTGTTTCATTTTTTAAGGAGCTTGACACAAGAAAACGAACTCTGCTCCGACCACCTTGTTTCATTTTTTAAGGAGCTTGACACAAGAAAACGAACTCTTCTCCAACCACCTTGCTTCATTTTTTTAAGGAGCTTGACACAAGAAAACAAACTCTCCTCCAACCACCTTGTTTCATTTTTTAAGGAGCTTGACACAAGAAAATGAACTCTGCTCTGACCACCTTGTTTCATTTTTTAAGGAGCATGACACAAGAAAATGAACTCTGCTCTGACAGACCTCATCATAATGAACAAGAAGTCATTGCTTCCAAGAGTTCCACTCCCGATTGAAGGAAAACACCCTAGAAGTCAGGACCCAATGCCCCCAGCACCTGATGCACAATGGCACTATCACCGAGTACAGGCATGGGGTAGGTAGCCACATAGTTGACCTGCAGTGGGGTAGATACAACGGGTGGATAAAAACCAAGAAGGGATGATGGCGGGATAGTTTCCACATCAGGACCAAGGAAAAAAAGTTGATCAATGGTCACAATCCATCCTTCATGTGGAAAACAGACCACGCGGAAAAGGGAGGAGACAAGTGCTCCCATGGCATAGGTTTAATCACACCCCAAAAGCATATTGAAATCCAAGGGGCCTGGAATAACCATCATGTCCATATGGATAGTTTTACCTCCCAATGTAACATGTAACCTTGGAAGGATCCCTAATGGTTGACTAGTTCCTCTGTTAAATGCTAACAGATTCTACATAACAGGCACAAGTAGTGGCAAACTGAAAGCTTGCCAAGTAGTTGAGGATAGAACACTAACAGATGCGCCATCATCTATAACAGTGCTAGGTATGACCAGACCAGAGGTTTGTACCATTATCTCAAAAGACACATAAGGCGGAAGGCTGTATCCTGAAAATCGACTCTAGTCAAAGGAAGCGACCAAAATACTCGGAGGGGCTACCATCAAACTGAGATGGTCTTCCCCTGGTGTTACGGAAGAAGAAGGAGCATCCTCCATGACCTCCATCTTGAAGGAGGGAGAAGTATCCTCTGGGACCTCCATCACGGGAGGCGGAGGAGAAGCTTCTCGAGATATAGGGATAGGATAATCTTTCTCCAAGTCCGAAGAATCTGAAGAAACAAGAATAACATGAGGGGTGTGACTTCCACTCTCAATGGAAAAGACCTGGTGCACCGCAGACGGGTCCAGCTCAACCAATCCCACGACCAATGGTTGGTCAGGAACGGATTCCTGAATTTGAATTTCTAGGGGAGCGGAATTGACCAAGGAAGACTCTTAACCAATCATGGCATCAGCTGGTGGAAGACTCAAAAAAATTTGTTTGTAACCAGCCGGAAGGCACAATGCAGAAACAACTGAGTTGTCCAAAACTCGCTTGGCTTCATCCATATACGGACAAAGGTGGATGGCATGGTGCCCTTCACACAACTTACAGGGATTAGCAAGCTTACCCTACTTCTTAGGACCTTTACCAGCACCAGTTGAAGACTTGACCCCAACCTAACTCCCCGAGGCCAAAGGTAATGGTGGACAACCGTCGGACCATACTTCAGGTACCTTGGGAATACCTAGGAAATATCAAAGAAGATGCTTTCCCTGGCACAACATGCAAGGGAACTTAAATTTCCATGGAGGGTTGGAAGGTTTATCAATGGAAGGCTTCTTAGGCGCAATAGCCACAGAGCTAGCCTCTCCTTTATCTAATTTCTTCTTCTTTGTCTTCTTCTTCTTCTTAGCCACCTGGGTACTAGAATCCAAAATTTCACCAAGAGAAGTAGAAGAGGAAGACGTAGAAATTGGCGAAGAAGGGGAGAGGTCCACCTTGGAATCAACATGAATTTTTTCAGGCAGAGGAACTTATTGAACAGTAGTCGAGACATTCAGGACCACAGAGGTTGAAAAAAACCAAACAAGCAACCCAACAGTTAACCCAGGAAGGGACAACGGTGCCATATAAGGAGCACCAACATTTCCAAAAGGAGGAAAAGGACCAGGATTCCCATAAAAGGGGATTCCTTGGTTGGTGAACTCCGGAAAAGTTTCCATCATAAACAATTTAAGAACAACACCTTAGGGAAACTAAATTTAACCAGGAATATTTCGTGGGCAGTTAATTTTTAAAACATTGAAAAAAAACCTCTGTTGTTTCATCTTTTAAGAGTCAAGAAATAGGAAAAAGGTGACTCTATCACTTTCAGTTTGGAAACAAGCGTGAAAGGACAAGCGCTTGATAATACTTTCAAATTTAATGAGTCAAAAAAGATCAAAATGACTACTCTGGAACTCTAGGCAAGAGAGTGTACCAGATATCCATGAATTGCAATATACACCTTGGTTCAAAAATGAAATAGAAATCAACCAAGGACTTGACGTATGTGCAGGTAATCTCCCTGAATACTATGTTCGGTATATGACGTTTACAAGGCAATAGACTCGGCTTCCTATGGATAACAGGAATGCAACCTAGTGGGGTCTCCCATTATATACGCAACGGTACGGGGAGCACAAGTCTATACTAGTTCTATCTAAAGTCAAGAGGCAAACGACAACTACTAGGTTTAACGACGCCAGAACATGTCACTAGCCTAGACCTCTAAATATTTCGTTAATGTTTCAATGCTGCCTTAAGGTAAATTGAATAAATTTTAGAGTTAATCTTCAATTATGTTTCAATTTTCAGGCCCTACAGAATGTTATGTCTCAAAATCCTCTAAATGCACACTACATGCCACAATATATCACTTTGTTCGATGAATAGCTAACTATAGGAAGTTTGAGAGCTTTTCAAATAACAAAATGATCACAAAATAACCACTAGTGTCTCTAATGCACGCTAATGCAATGAAAATATTTTCCTTTAGAGTTATATAACACTAATAACGCAAAAAAAAATTCAATTAACACTAACTAATCCAAAGCAAAAGACTTGTTTTTTTGTATTTTCAATGTTTAAGAGAAAGATGCACTAAACAAAATGAAAACTAATGAAAGGACCAATTTGAGAAATGATAGTGAAAGAGTGAAAGCAAGCAAGTTCAATCAATGCAAAACACACAATCAGACCGCAAACTGATGGAGAAATCACCCAAATGAAAGAGGAATCCCAAAAACTCATACGAACTGTGTAATCTAGTTTCGAAATGAGACAAAGCGAAATTCAAATAAGAAAGAGGGAAATCACTCAAATAACACAATAAAGCAATGGAAAACCACCAAAATAATGCAAAGAAGCAACATCGAAGTCGACTAGAGATATGAAAACCAAAAACTCCCACGTGAGGCTCAGCTCACTATAGCACCTAGATGCCCTAGGGCTAGAATGTAAAACCGATAGTAGAGGGCAGACAACCAGAGGATAGACGTCACACACAGTCAACCAAGGCTTCAGGACACTCAGGCAGTAGAAAAAATGACACCAAAACCATAAATCAAGCTCAGAAGGCTCAGAAACAAGCAAACCCTAGCACCACATAGGACTGGCACGACTTTCTGGCTACAAATAGCGCCAGAACAAGATTGGTGCGGGGACCTAACCAGCAACAAGTGCTAATTGGCGCGACTGTCAAGGAAAAAAGCACGCCAGTCGAGTTTACTAATGTCAAAAATAAAATAAAAAGGAGAAAACAAGGAGCAGATTAGGTATGGTGAGGCTAAACAGAGGTTTAACACTAGGAAAAGGTGAACCAAAAGAGCTGATCAAGCAGACAAAGACCAAAATCAACTGAAAAGACAAGGAAATCTCCAATCAATGTCTCCCCATCGGAGTCTCCAGTTTTTTGGAGAGATAAATCCCCTCTGCGGACAGAGGCGATCCCTACTAGCCCAGATCAGGTCTAGTAACAACCGAGTCATGCTAAGACGGAGGATCCTAGTTACAAAAGACCAAGATGCGACAAAAGGCCTACCTTAAGTCCCACGCTGCTTTTGTTTGTAGAAAAGATGGCATTTCCATCCTTCGCTTTGGAAAATCATGATTCTCCTTCTTAACACGTTCGAACACCTGCACGCACACGAAGAAACAACAACACACAACGTAAAACCTAAAACATGTAACCATATATCAGTCAGAGAAGATATAATTCATAACATAAGACATGAACATATGAATGGAACCATAATCAAAGTCATTTATTATTAATAACAACGAAAGAAAGATACAACCTAAGCTCTGACTTTGGATCTTCCTTCGGTGGGTCGACAGCGGAGCACGTCTCGATGAAGCTTGTTGGGAATGGGACAAAGCTCTCTCTCTTTGACTTTGCCTCTTAGAGGCTGTCTGACGATAGTCTCCTTACTAATGATTCAACTCTTAGTTCTATGACCATTAAGGCTACCACCAAGACTACTAGCTTGCTAAGGGAAAATTTCAAGCTTAAATAGATGGTGGAAGGGGAGTTGGGATCCCTACAATGGTGGGATTGGCCCTATCCTCAAGGAAGCTTCCATGATAGGTGGGAAACCACTTCCCCTACATGGAGATCTGGAGCCAAACTTCCCAACTCATTTTAGAGACTCATTTAGGAGTTGGTTGGAATCAAACTTCTTCCATTTATTTTAAAAAAACAATCCCTATTAAGCTTCACGCGAGTAAGACACTAGGACAGAGTGCCATTTGGCGTGCCCTCTTTGGTGGATTTCCCCATTGGCGTGAGGGCTGAACTGGTTGGTCACGCCAAGGGCAAAAAGGCTATTTTTAGGGTTTTTTACAGGAAACTGTCTTCAGAGGAATTATTTTCCTTGTCAAGGGGGATGCCATGAAAGTGGTTTCAGGTCATGTCACTGCTCACAGGTCACAGAAAAGGCCCTCCAATGTGCGGGACATGGGATTGCAGGGACGGTGACAAATTACTATGTAACACCTATTAATATTGGAGAGGAAGAGAGACAATGTATGATATTTGCTACAATCTCTCGAGCTAGAGATATAAATGGTTTACGATTCCAAGTGTCCTTTTCATATAATTAATATTAAAACATGACGAAACTAACACTGGTGACAATAAGAATGCTAGAAGAAAATAGTTTGAGATTGATCACAATGAAGAATATTTGTAATTCGCTAGATTGATAGTATTCATATTTTCTATCAATCAACACTATTATTGTTAGTTTGCATTAAAAAATTTAATTCCATCATTAAAGTTATCAACAATATTTATCATCTCAAGAAACTCACGTAACTAAGCAAATTTAAAATGTAAATGACCAATTCAATCTAAGAGATATTTAACATATTTAAAATGATTAAATTAATTCTAGATATACTAACATATTATTAATATAATTAATCATATCTTATAGCTCATAGATATAACAATAATAATAATATACTTCAACAATATGTATAATACTTAATAATACTTATAATTTTGAAAATTTAATGATGGTTACCCTTTGATATTAAAAATTATACATAAGTTAGCTATTCTTTTAAAATCAATGAAAAACTAAATGTCAACATCTTCATATTTATAATTTATATACCATATTATGATTTTTTTACTATTAACTAATAAAGTTAGCCTATATTGATAAATTTATATTTTCAATAAAATAAATCTGTAAGGGAATATGTTTCTCCTTATTTTAATTTTTTGTGAATTTCGTAGAGCCTTTCTATTTTCTATTTATCAAAAATAAAGTTGCTATAAAAATACTGATGCATGTAGTAGCCTCAACCTGCCCGAAGAAAACCAGGTATGTTGGCCACCTGAGGGAGTTAAAAGCCAACCAGTATTGAAATTTTTTTTCCTTCTACTTACCACTATAACTACTTTACTATGTCCATAAAAGTTGCAATTTAAGAAAAAACTATTAAAACTTGCCACAAAAAACATCTAAAACTATTAAAAGAAAATATCACCCATCAGAAGAGTCAATTGGAGCCGGGTATTTTGCAGTGGATCCCGACATCTCTACTTGTTGCATTCCTTGAAGTTGACATTCAATCCTCCCGATTCTTGCCACAGCATGATACTGAGACATGGAAATGTCTTGAATTTTCTATTTAATCTGCTGCAATTTTGAAACCACTACTGGGTTTCCTTCTATTTCTGCATGCTTGTCATGGCCTTTGCCAAGAAACATTTGAGTTTCCAATAAGTGTTAACAGATTGATGGACCAGAGATACCCTTCCTCTTGTATTCCCTGGGTCGCAGAGGAAATCCATGGTTGCCTCCTACTATTTGATGTCTTGATCATCGTAGTTACTCTCTCTTTCCCATCCATGAATGGTATTGTGGATATGTGCTGGGTTACTTGATTCATAAAGATCAAATATATTTTCCAAAACTAGTTTAGTAGTTTTCCTTCTACGCTTGCTTGGACCCTCATTCTGAATTATTTTTTTTTCTGCTTTCCTTTTCATATTCCTTTTCTTTTCCCTGTTTGTCCTTTTTCCATAATAAATTGACAGAAATATCGCCCTATAAAAGTGTAATATAATCGTGTACATGGCAGAGTAAAATCAATCAAATAGTTCTGATGAGTGTTGGTGGATCCCTCTACTTCGATATTAATAGGTGAAGCCTCATTCATTTCCACACAAATAGTAGTATGTGTGGGAAGAATTTTTACTACATAGGCCATATTGCAGAAAGGAAATTTCATGTACCACCATTTACGACTTGGGTAACATAGATAACAACAGGGCCAATATTGAAATTGAGGGAAAAATCGATTGGGACAACACAGATTACGACTGGGCCAACCTTGACATTGACGAAAGACTTTCAAATTATACATCAAATTTAGGAAGAAGGCTTGTAAATTGTCATGAATATACATAGAGGCCTGCTCATAAAATTGAAGACACTTTTCATGGATGGCATCCCAGGAATCACACCCCCTACAATGATTTTTCATACAATAAAAGCAAAGTAAATATAAACTCATACCATATGAATTTACAACTATATCGGGCTTTAAAATTTTGTAGTGATACATGCCGGTTTTAAATTGGGATTATAGCCAGGCACAAAACATAGGATCTTCTGTAAATGGGCTTCTAAAGCAAGGTTTGATATCTGGGACTTGAGTTATGAGGGGCAGCATGAAAGAGTCAAAGACCAATCCGTCAATTAATTTAAAAACAGAATAACAAAAGACCATACCAGACTGGTAAGATATCCCATTAGATAAACAAAATAGAGCACATACTTCATTGCAACCATCAGCTTCGCCTTCATTGTTTAGAACTAGAACAAGGAATTCAGATACGAGGTTAACAAGAGCCATTACCTACCAATTAACCCGGTGTCGATATTTCTGCAGAACTTCCTCTGCTTATTTGAACTAATCTCCAAACTGGCTTCTGTTAACATTCCCTCTTTGCAATTGAATTTAATGTGTTACCCCTCTCCGCAATCGGCGTATTTTCCCATTCCTCTTTGACATGCTTTGCTGGCATCTGACGTTTGTATTAGTTTCCATTAAGGTGTATCATGCCAAGGATAGGCATGCTCCACTTCATTAAGGATTAACCATAATATATGGTTAGGTACGCACTTCTGCATGGCACCGGCCTCCGTCCATTCATTTCGTCATGGCACCTCGATTGGGGGTTTTTAGCCCTTTATTTGTATCTTTCTAGGATGATCTGTAGTGAGTGTAACTCTATATTCCAAGCCTGATTATCTTGGTTAATGTCTAACTGTTGGCCTTCATTCTTGCAGCCCCAGCTGGCTAAGTGATCTGCAACCTCATTCCCCCCTCTGCAGACATGCAAGGGAATCATATAACCAATTTCATGTATAATTTGGCCAATCTCTTCAATTAATCTTGTTGTGTGCCAAATTTTACTTATCTTGTCCCAGGGGGTTCCTTGTAGAATTTTTTGCAATACCCCTATTACCGTTGTTGAATCTCCTTCAACTATAACTCTATGGTAGTTCTCCCAAACTGCAATTGATAATCCTTATTTAACCACCATTATTTAAGCTTCATTATCCATTGCAAATCCAACCTTCGTTGCATATACCCTACATACTGAGCCTCAAGAATTTCAAAATAAACCTCCTATACCTACTTTCCCTAGGTTTCCTTTGGAAGCTCCATCATAATTTAATTTCAAAAATCCTACTTGTGGGAACTAAAAACTATCTAGTGGATTTTTCCTTTGGGCTTTGAATTTCCATAATTATTTTGCTAGCATTTGGGGTTTTAAGTTCAGCCTTTCTAGGATCCTTCTCTTGTTATCAGTCACTGTCCAATCTTCATCAGTCCATTGTTCTGCTAAGATTGTTTCTCAGATATTTTCCAATATCACCTTCCATACCTAGGTTACATCCCTCTCTTCATCTCTAAAAATTTGGAGGTTTCTTTCTTTCCATATTCCCCAAAGTAAAAATCCCATTGAAAACCTCCATGCCTGATACAGGACTTCACTTTTATATCCCCCTTTTCGCCATTTTCTGATAGTCTCATTTATGCTTATAATATCTCTATCTGTTTGTTGAAAATTCGCAACATTGTTCTGCCAAAGAATCTCTGCCAAAGAACAGGTGTTGAATAAATGATCTATACTTTCTTCCTCCTTTTTATAGATTTTTCAAAGTGATGGGCACTATATTCCTCTGTGCTGAAATTTATCCCAAGTCAATATCTTCCAATGGCTTAGCAGCCAGAGGAAGTATTCTGCTTTCGGCCAAAATTTTGCTCCCCATATTTTTTCCATATTGGGATTGCTATGTTCTAATGATTGTTTGATTTGAGAAAGTAACCTTCTTCTATAGTGAACATGCCTTTGTTCCTGTAGCCCCATCTCAGAATTTCTTCCCCATTTGTTCAAACAAATTTCCTCATTTTCATTTCCTTCTCGAAATTGTTCCATTGTGTTGTTTTTGGAGTGTTCTTCCATTGCCATTTCCCTTTCCATTTCCACCATTGTCTATCCTCCTCTCGACACCAGTAATTGACTATTGATCTTTGGTTCGGTAAATTTGTGAAGAGAAATATTTCTCCCAGATCCAAGCAGTTGAATAGTTTCTCCCTCTATTTCCACGATTCCTCCCAAAAGAGAGCTATTCTCCCTCCTCGAATTTCCCATAAGCTATGTTGTCTTATTAAATCTTTGTTGATCACTGCTAGATTCCAGATATTCTAGCCTTTTGCGGTAACAACTACTTTCAGTTTCCCCGTAACTATTATAGGCATATCATATTTCCTTTCCCAAATGAGTTTCCAAAGATCTGTTCCACCTTAGAGCCATCACCACCACAACTTAGTGCCCATTACCTGATTCAACACATAGGGGTCTCGAAGTTCCAATCCACCCAGTTTTTTGTTTTAATGAGTTTTTCCCATTATAGGAGACCCCATTTTCTAGTGCCTTATGCTCCTTGCCAGAGATTTTTTTTTTTTAATTTCACCATATTATTGCAGACTATTTTTAGTGGCGCTCTTCCTGACAGCTAATATATAGGGATGGCTTGAAGAAGGGATCAAAGCAGGACTACCCGACTGGGTGCATTCAACATTCAGAGAGCCCAATTCTGAATTCATTTGTGGAGGTTATTAAGAAGATCCTTCCATTTTTCTACCCTGAGGGAGGACATCTTGAGTGGGAAGCCTAAGTACTTCACTGGAAATGTTCCAATTTTAAAGCCCAAAGATCTGGCTATAAATTGTTAGTAGCATTATTGGCATTAAAAAAATAGACATCTGATTTGTTATTATTTTTTAAAGTTCTGGAGGCGTCAATGAAAATTTTGAGAATTTCCAAAGTGAATTTTACTTCCCTTAGCGAAGTCTGACAAAATAACATAATTTCATCTACAAATTGCTGGTGCAAGAGAGTAAGATCTGGTCCCCATAGGTTCAAGCCTTTTAGGCATCCTTCTATTATTTGAGATTTAATGAGACAACCAAGACCTTCCGCTGCTATGATGAACAGGAATGGTGAAATAGGGTCTCCTTGACGCAGTCCTCTAGTTGCATTAAAATGTTGGGATGGGGCTCCATTAAGAAAAATAGAGAAGTTAGGGGAAGAAATACAAGACATAAAACATTATATCCATCTTGAATCAAATCCAAAAGCAGAGAGAACTGTCTTCAAGTAAGACCAGTTTAGACGATCATAGGCTTTTGAAAGATCCAATTTGATCAACATACCTTTAATTTTTTGAGTTCTGAGAGAATCCTTTGCCTCCTGTACAGTAACTATCCCATCCAAAATTTGTATTCCCTTGACAAATCCTATTTTCTCAGGGGATATTATGTTGAGGAGAATTGGTTTTAACTATTTGACCATGATCATTGAAAGAATATTATAAATTACATTACATAATGATATAGGTCTGAACCCCGCAGGAGTATCTGTATTATCTTGCTTAGGGATGAGTGAGATGAAAGTTGAATTTAGTGTCGGGTATACATTCCTCGTTTGCCTAGATTCCTTAACCATATCACAAATCTCCTTTCCCATAAAAGGCCAAGCTGCTTGATAAAATTCTGCCGTAAATCCATCGAAACCTGGGGCCTTTTTTTTGGGAGATTTTTCACCACCTCTTCCACCTCTTCCAAGGTAATTTCTCTCATTAAAGCTAAGTTCTGATCTCTGCTGACCTTGGAAGGAACATGACGAGTTATTCTATATATAGCTTCTTCTTTATTAAGATATGGTTTAGTAACAATGTCCTTGAAATGGTTTACTAACAGTGCTTCCATTTTTGTTTGTTGATAGAATCGATTACCATTTGCATCCTTCAATGAGAAAATCCTATTATGCTGCCTTCTTTGTATCAAAGATTTATGGAAAACGTTTATATTTTTTTCCCCTTCTTTAAGCCATTGTACCCATGATTTTTGTTTCCATAATGTTTCTTCATGCTTCCTCCGCTCCTCCAGTTGACATAGAAGATTCCCTTCTTCTAGGGAAAGTGCTTCTGCACGTCCATGTAAATTCATCTGTTGTTGATTTCGTTTCATGTTTTCTTGCAGTCGGTGCATGGTGAATGGATGTTTCCAAATTCTATTTTATTCCAATTTTTAATTTATTTTTTTAAATTTATCAACCACAACTGAAACAAATGCATTATGTTACTTCCCTGAATGATCGTGGATTCCCACCATTGTTTTTCTTTTTCCAGAGAGGTTGGATCCCTTAACCAAAATAATTCAGATCGGAATGGTCGGTTCTTTGGGCCTTATTTTATATCAATTTCCAAATATATTGGCAATGGTCTAACCCTAAAGAAGCTATAATTTCAGCTTCATAGTCAACATCTAAGCTAACACGTTCCTCTGATACTACAAATCTAACTAATCTGGATGCTATTTGGTGTGCCTCTCCTCTCCAATTGTTCCAAGTAAATACACCATTCATAGTTGGTATATCTACTAATTTAAGGTCTGCAAGGAGGTCCCTTTCTGGTTCTTCTCTTCTTATTCCGCCTTTCTTTTCTGTGAGATTCAAAATCATATTAAAATCTCCACCTATTAACCAATATTTCTCTTGATGCAGAGTTCGCAGAGTTCTGATTTTGTTTAAAAATTCTTCTCATTCTCCTTGGATATGAGGGCCATAAACTACCAAAATCATTAAATGTTCCTTATTTCCCACTTGTTTGAAGTGTCTCGTAAGGCTGCGTGATAAGCCTAGCCAACCGTCCGTTGTTACTTCAGTAGGGTTCCATAATATGGAAATACCTCCTGCTGTTCCTCAGGCATCAATGTCCATGACTTCATAATGTGATTTAAATGGTTGTAGTCATTAGGGGAATTTTGAGGTCTAAAATGGGCCTCCTAAGGAAACAATAAAATAATAGCTAAACAAATAAAATAATATTTATGAATTTACAATTCAATTTTTTCACCATAATCCATGTAACCAAAGTTAAATTCAATTCAAAAGTTGTACCAAAATAAAATTAATAAAAAAATTGTATTGATGTGACTATAAATAAGAATGAGTTTTTCAAGAAAAATTCATTATCATTGAACAACTAATGCATTTTTCCTTTGTACTTAAATAACTTAAAATAAAATATAAATATAAATTTATAAATTATTAATTATATTATATGCTATTAATTAAAAATTATATTATTTAAATTGTATAATAACATATAATTAATATACTATATAAGAATAATATAATATAATATAATAAATGCATAGATATATGCATTTTTTCTTTCAAGAAATATGAAATGACAATAATATATTATCAGTACTTTACTTTGACTTTAAAAGTACTTAGAGCACTACCATGGTTAACCATGAGTTCTCAGCCACCATTGAGAATGTGACAAGTAAGTACCTCAACCATTAGGGATGATGTCATCCCCTAAAATGTGATTGGTTCTCATAAAGTGAATTTTGATTGTACATTTCCCTTAGGAGGCCCATTTTAGACTTCAAAATTCCCCTAATGATGGTGGCCAGCTTTTGAGTTGAGACTTTTGTTTTTTGAATCAACATGACTTGTGGTTTTTTGACTTTTAACTTCTCTTTTAAATATCTCTTCTTGCCTTGGCTATACAAGCCTCTTACATTCCAGGAGAGTACTTTCATTGGTAAACTTTTGGATTTTATTGGAATACAGTAGTTAACGATATTATCTTTCCAGTATTTACTAACATTTCTCCCACTAATTGGATTGAATCATGCAAAGTTCTTCTCCCTTTTTTATTTCCCGGTTTTATTTGATTATTTAAATATTTAGTGGAATTAGTCTCTATGGTACTTACTTGTTTTCTAGCCTAAGGAGTCAGGTAAATCTCGAATGTTCCTTTGTATAGCTTCTTTTGATCTTCTGGGATAAATATATCATCCAAGTTTCTCTATTCATGCAATAGACATTTTAGTACCTGTTCTTCTGCACTTAAGTCCTCTTTTTGTTGTTCTATTTCCATTTCCGTGTAGTCCACTCCTGTTATTTCCTTAATTTATTATCTTTCTTGGGGTGCTTTCAGTTTTGTTTCCATTGTTTTTTGTTGCATTGTTTCCTAACTTAGGACTGGAGTTTCTTCCATATCTTTAGATGTTTCCCCTTCTTCTTGCAGAATTTGATATCAATTTTGGCTACTCTTTTGTTTTAGGGCATTATTCGGACTCACGTGTTGCCCGCTGTTATTTTTCTTGTTGGTGACAATTACGAATCCATCATATTTTTCTTGAAGCGCTTCATTGCTCGTTGGTGATTTTCCTCCTTGCTTTTCTGGGATATTTTGAGGACAAGTTTTTTATAGGTGGCCATACTCATAGCACCGTCAGCAGCAAAATGGGATATGTTCATAATCGAGGGTTTTCTGCCAAATATTTCCTTCATATTCAAGTTCTATTGATTCTGGAAGTGGTTCGGAAATGTTCATATACACAAAAATTTGTGCAAAGGAAGTTTAACTACCATGGCAAGTTGTTTCAGCAATTTTCACAAAGCTCCCTAAGGAATTACCTATTCCTTCTAGAATATATAGATCCCAGAAATCCATTGGCATAGCGAATAATATTATCCATACTAGTGCAGCCAGAAATTGTTCTTCATCTGGGTTATAACATTCTTCCCATTTCCTAAGGAAGAGTCCGACATTGTTGTAAAAATATGGCCCTCCATCCAATATTTTTTCTTTGTCCAAAATATTGGTGAAGATGACTGTAAGAATCCTCGTGGTCCAAATTTTAGATCAATATGTACTTTAGGTTTCCATTTTTCCTGAATACATTTCAATAAGTCCTTTTCGGTTGGCCATAAGCCAATGAATTTGAAAATGAGTGCATCATCTTTCATATATCTTCTATGTTCATCCAATTTATTCAGCGGAATGACAAATCTAGTCTTCTTCAATGCTCGAGGCAGGCATTGTCCTTTGGTTTTTTCTTGCCACTTGGCACCAACTGCCGATCCGCCTTTCTGATTTCCCCCCCTTGCGAATTTGAGGGTCTGCTACTTTGTGCCCTAGTGGTGATATTCCGATAGGAGGGAGTTTTTCCCCCTCCCGAGGTTATCACCATGTTGCCCTCAAGACTCGGATCTCTCTGGTTTGCTGCTCTCGTTCTTCTTGGGCAGGCACTGTACAGGTCCGTAGCCGAGCATGACCGTTATGACAGAGTTTGTGTTTCTTGGAGCTCAATTCCCTCTACACACCTATCAATTTGTAATATGTTTCTCCTTATAACAAAATGGAGTGGAGTGATATTTAATGTCGATAACCATCATTTACGTTACATTATGATTTATTTATTTTTTAATTAATTAAATGGTTGCAACTTCATGAATTGGTGTAGCTTCAACGACACATGTTAAATGGAAAATTCAATCATTTTTGTTTGTCTTGCCAATGTTCTCCTATTGCCCAGTATTTGAATTACACACGTCAGTTTACAATACTAATTTTGTTGCCTTAATTCGACAAAGCCTCATTAGACTAGAGTGCATTACGGTTGGAAAAAACTAATGAAGCAAACATTGCAATTTAATCGTGATTTTTCGCAGCGCCGATTTTTTCAGCAATTTTTTATTTCAAAATAATCGCGAAAAAATCGCGATTTTTTCCAAAAAGTTGCGATCCCAGCTAAAAAAATCGCGAGGCCACAAAACAGTGGCCTTTTAAAATGCCATTTTAATTTTTTTCTTCATAATTGCAGTCAAAAGTTTTCTAAGGATAGCTAAGGAGAGCTAAGAAGGAGGATAAGTGATCTACAAGGGCAAGAGAGGACAAAAGTGAAGGAATTTAGCAAGCCAAGCCAACAAAATTCGAATTTGGACCAAGTTTCTTCAGCAAAACGTTTTTTCCAGGTATGGGCATCAAATTTGACCCTTTTTTTTGTTTTTTTCTTATTCTTCCATGGGTTTCTATCACCCTTGTATTTTTCATCATTTTTTATTGCATTTTGTTGTGTTTTTTGTTTTTTTTTTTTTTATTTATTGAGAGGAGAGGATTTATTTTGGTCAAAGATACAAAAAATTGGTTGTTAAATTTATTTTTTATATTTCTTGTTGTGCTCCTCGTTTCTTTCAATTTTTTTTCTTGTGTTTCAACATGTATTTTTTACCATTATTTTTGCATTGTGTTGAGGTTTTTTTTTGTGAAAAAATCAAAATGTTGTATGTAAAATTGTAATTTTTTAATTTTATTTTTCAACTTGCAATTTTTCTTCTGTCGTAGGTTCAAATTTCAAAGTTCAAAGTTCAAAGTTCATCTCACAGTAAAACTCGAGAGTCAAGAGTTCAACAAATTTACAAACATGCCAAGGAAATTGGATTCTTTGTGGAAATTTGGTGAAACTGATCAGGGGTTTGGCTAATCAAACTTGAGTTCCAAGGTATGTGATCAACATATGTCACGGGGGGTATACAGATTGAAATACCACCTGGCACAAATTTCTAGATATGAAGTAGGGCCTTGCACAAATACCAATCCAGAAATAATCTGAAAAACCATAAAATCATTGGAAGTAATAGAAACAACTAAGCTTAGCAAAGAAACTATGAGGAGTCAAATATCAGGGTTTAGAGGTGATCGTGAGAGCGGTAGTGGTTCTTCAGCATCAACATCTTCTGCATCCAACCCCATAGTTGCCTCATCATATTTTGTTCCTAGAATCACTCCCTGTGCACAACCATCTATCTCCTCACTTATTAAAAAAAGGGAGAAGGAAGAAGCTGACAAGTTGGTGGGAAGACGGTTTCTTTGGAGTGATATTCTTTTCACTATTGCGAGGAAAAATCCATTTTATCAGGTTGCGATTGATGCTATCACTGTTGTTGGACCAAGATATAAAGCCCCTTCATATGATGACTTTATAGGGCACATTCTTTAAAATGAGAAAGTTGATTGCACCGAGAGACTGGAAGAGTTAAGGGCATCATGGGAAGTCACAAGATTCACTGTGATGTCAGATTGTTGGACTGATCAAAAGGGTAGGACCCTTATTAACTTCTTGGTCAGTTGTCCCAAGGGAACAATGTTTATGAAATCTGTTGATGCATCTGCACATGTCAAATATGCATGATTATTATGTGATTTATTGGATGTGTTCATTCTAGAGGCGGGTCGCCAAAATGTGATCCAAATGATAATGGACAACGCCGTAAACTATGTTGCTGCTAGCAATATGCTTCTGGAGAGGCATCCAAGAATATTTTGGACACCTTGTGCTGCACATTGAATTTATTTGATGTTGGAGCACATAGGAAAGATTCATTTTGTCAAACATATTATAGAATCATCAAAGAGCATTACAAAATTTATATATAATCATGCATCTGTGCTTCATTTGATGAGAACATTCACCAACAAGAAGGAGTTGGTGCGCCTTGTTATTACATGGTTTGCCACTAGTTTCATATATTTTCAATCCCTCTTGAATTCTATGTGGGATTTGAAGATAATATTTTTTTTTAGATGAGTGACGTGCTTTAACATACAACCGCAAAACAGAGTGAGAGGCCATCTGTAGGTTAGTTTCCTATCAAGAAAGCTTTTGGGTAGGAGTGCAAGAGGTGTGCAGCATTACTGAACCTTTGGTAAAGGTTTTTAGATTGGTTGATAGAGAGAAGCCCGCAATGGGCTACATGTATGAGACCATGGATAGGATTAAAGAAGCCATTCACAACTACTATGATGATAAGGGTGATGAGGGGTTTCAGAAACAACTTTTTCTATGGAAAGTGATTGATGACCAATGGAAAAACACACTCCATCGTCCCATTCATGCCGCAGAGATCTTCCTGAACCCCGAATTTCCTTACTCATGTAGTTTCTTATTTGATGCTAAGGTCATGGATGGATTTTTTAGTTGTGTTTAGAAGATGGTGCCATTTCCATTAGAACATGCAGATACATCCAAAGAAATTGAGGTATACATAATGGTAGGTGGCACATTGATCTTAGACGTGGCTATCCAGGATAGAAATACTAAAACGCTAGGTAAGATTTTGTTTGTTTAAAAATTCATTTTCTCCTCAAGTTTATCTTATTTGTTGTAACTTGTGACTTGTAGATGCATGGTGGATGAGCTATGGTGGAAGATTGCCAAAACTCTAAAATCTTGCCATTAGAATACTCAGCCAAACATGTAGCTCTTGAGGATGCGAGCGCAAATTGAGTGTATTTGAAAAAATACACACCAAAAAGCGCAACAGGTTAAAAACTTAAAATATTCCAAACTGGTTTTTTGAATTCATTAAATAATTTTTTTTTATAATTATTAATTTATTATTTTTAATATATATTTTTAATTTATTAATTTATGACCCTTGTATAGGTTGGAGTCTGAGCACCTCAATGACATGGTTTACGTCTACTATAATCTTAGATTGTGTGTGAGACAACTTAAGAGGACACCTGATATGGAGGCCATCTCTTTAGATGCGATTGACACCACTATTGAATGGACGGTTGAGGTTGAGAGGCCTATCATGGAGTCAGCTCCTGATTAGATAGAGTAGGAGGTAGTCGAGGGGGAAGAGTATGAGGAGGAGCAAGAGAAAGAGCAGGAGGAGCAGGGGACACCACCTACCCCTGCTACCAGTAGAAGACGTGGTCTGCCTCTTTTAGCTCCTTGTGCTTCAAGTTCCCGTTCTGGTGCTTCAGGTTCTAGAGCACAAAAAATTCCATGGCCACCCTCGCCAACTTCTTCATCTAGATGGAAAACTCTTACATTTTCTTGCAAGAGGGGCTGTAATATTCCCTTTCTTGATCCAGTCAAAGTGGATAGAATCGATCCTTGGTATTTTCCCATGGTATTGACCCATGGTATTTCTTGTTGGTATTGACCCATCACGCCTATAAAAGGGGAGAGAAGCTAGGCATTTAGAGCATTCTAGATTATCTATCTTATTGTGTTTGGGTTGAGAACCTGGCCTGGCCAGTTCTATTATTGATCCCGGGACGAAAACTCCGTGGTGATGTTTTTGTGGTAAATCCATTCAGGATTCACAAGTGGGATTCAGTTTCTTATATTTGTCATTGTCAAACAGCTGTGCATGCCACTTGCAGGATTTTATGGTCTGGGCATGTATTTTACTTTCAGTGAATAATATAAATAAAATAGCTGCATTTCTTGTGTTCTAATTCTTGATGAAATATTGTATTAAATGAGAACACTAAGATATTTTAGATCTATCAAAATTTTTATTGTTTGGAATCTTACAGGGGCAAAGGAAATTAGTAGTATAGGTTATATGGTGCATTCATTTGTATATGGCATTATGACTCATGATATGAGATACATTATTAAATTTTTTGTTGATATTTTGAGTTTGAATTGAGATTGAGGACTTAGTATTTACTGTTCAGGACATGATTTAGTTTTATGTGTGATGTAGCACTGGACATGATATTACACATCTTATATATTAAGTTTTTTTTCATATTTATGTGTCAATGCATTTATTTTATATTTTCGATGCTTTAAATATTAAAAAAATGAAAAAAAATGAATATTTTTGTATATGACTATTTTTTTCTTTTTTACCTATTTTTCCCACCAATATAAAACGATCTCCGAAAATCTTGCGTTGGATTTTTTTTAATTAATTAAATGGTTACAGCTTCATGAATTGCTGGCACATGTTAAATGGCAAAATCAATCGTTTCTGTTTTGTTCGCCAATGTTTTGACATTCCTGGTTTGTTCGCCAAGGACGATTTAGAAAATTATTTCATCAACGAAGGGATCAAAGGCAAGGTATGCAACACAAATCTTTGCGTTTCTATCGTTGCAAAGATCTGGAAATCGCCTTTGATCCCATGCTTTCTCCATTTATTTTTTCGAACCTTGGTTATACAGTACCATCATCCCATCAGCTCGCGTTCGGCATGATTGGCCTTACAAAACAATTCGTATATATTTCAAGGTCAATTTCACCTCCATTTAAAAGGAATCAAGTTTCTTTTCACTTTACTTTCCTATTATCAATATTTTTTACTTAAATATTCTTTCCATTTGAAATTCCATTTTCTTGTAACTTCCCAGATATGAAGTTCAAGATCTTAAAATCCATCTTAAAAAGGAATGAAATTCTTGTTATTTTGTTGTTCTGTTGGCTAACGGACTTTACATTCCAACATTTTGAATACTCAGTCATTTTTAACTTTATTATAAAACTAATATTTCACATAACTTTTTTAAAGATAGGAATGGATAATCATCAATTGATTATATATTTTTAATAAGCAAAATAAATATGTTTCAAAAATTAAATTTTCACAATAATATGTAAAAATATTATAATTTCGATATATTTAATTTTTAGTTGATAAGAATATATATTTAGCTTTTAGTCGATAAGTCTACAAGTTAGAATAAAAAGTATAGTCTTTACAATACTAATTTGCCTCGTGACAGGATTAGAGTGCATTAACGTTTGAAAAAACTCTCAATCTGCAATCACCACCAACAAAATTTGTGGATAGAAAACGCTCTCCACAACTCTCGCATTGGATTTGCGTCCTCACAGGATTAGAGTGCATTAAGGTTTGAAAAAACCCTTAATCCGCAATCACCACCAACAAAATTTGTGGATAGAAAATGATCTCAAGAATTATCGCATTGGATTTGCCTCCTCACAGGATTAGAGTGCATTAAGTTCTGAAAAAACCCTTAATCTGAAATCACCACCAACAAAATTTGTGGATAGAAAACGATCTCCAGAACTCTCGCATTGGATTTTCCAGGGATCGCTGCTACATCAAATGACTGTGAGATCCATCCTTACTCTTTATTTATTTTATTTTTATGCACCACTGTGTACCATTATTTTCAACCTACTGCAAGTGTACCATCATCATTTTGAATGAAGCAAAATAAATTTCATAGTTCGAATTGATGCACAATCAATTTTCTGTCGCAATCCTGCCAATTGAATTTCCATATTTAATACGGGCGAACTTAAACACTTTGCACAATTTATTTAATTCATGGTCATATACATTAAAAACATAATATAAGCAACCGGTAACCCAGTCGTGGTCATTACTCTTCAATAGGTACTTGCTGGACGAGAATTTTGAATATCTGGTCCTTCACTTCCTTGTCAGAAATGGATATGCCATCTCCGTATTTGTAGAGAAATTGAAGGCCTCGTGTTATATTGAAAGTGAACTTCTTACAACACAATGGTACACTATCCTGCTGCTTAAGAAACTCTCGATTCATTTCCTCAAGGGACAGATGAAGGATGCCCTTGACTTGATTTAAAGCATTTTCCTCTGTAGAATCAGGATTGTCTTTTATGTGGCACTCTATGATTGAAGCCATCTCCCCGCGTTCCTTCTCATCCTTCATTACATTGCAAGATTGTGAAAACAAATGACAAAGGTGTAAGTGGAGTGAGGATTTTGCATCCGATCTTGTTTAAATGCTCCTAAAATAAATGTAATTTTAGATGCCAAATACCTGGAAATCTCTTAAGTCGTCGATGAGTCTGATCGTCAATTCTGAGAGCTCCTGGATCTTAGATGGGGAATGTATTTGCTCTAGAATGTTGCTTGGGAGAAGTTGACCCATCAAGAGAAGCGGAATCAAATTTACAATGCACATCCCTGAGCTAGCGAGGGCATTCTTGATGTACTCATTAAACGTGGGCACATAACCAGTTGCTATCCATTCCGCTTCTTGAAGATAAGACTCAAGGTATCGCAGTCACTGGGCATACAGGGAGTAAAATACATTGATGGTCAACAAAAATAAATACTTTGGCCTTTTAAATTTTAGTTATTTAATTTTAATACCGTTAATACACCTAATATTTCCTTAAGTACAATGTAACCGAACATTTTGAAAAAAACGCATACTGTATCTTTTAATATGGTTGTCATGTCTTGCCCTTGCTTGCTTACGACTTCAGCGGCCAGTTCATTCGCTGTATTGAAGAAAAAGTGGATTGCAATTTTTAAATTTTCTGCAAGGTCATCTATCAACGAAATATCCCATCTGAAAAATGACACAAACAATAATAAAAATTAAAACCTTTAAGATATATAAGAGGGAGAAGCTTAGCTTTGAGGAAATCAAATGGCTATTTGTACGAAGTCTGTATAATATGAATTTACCGTCTCACTCCCTCTGTGATGATTTTGAGTTCGTCTAGCGTTCCGTATGTAGGGTAGTAACTTTTGCGAAAGCGATTCTGCTTTGAGAAAACTGGGGCTCGAAAATGCATATAACCGCCCAAAAATAGAGTTCCACGTGACGCCTCCTATAGAAATTCAGATGCGCTACTTCTGAGTCTCTCCACCACCTACGAAGAACATAATAGTGTTACGGAACATCATGTCTAATCATGAACCCCCAAAAGTGATAACCAGTATATCTTTGTTTAACAAGGTTTTATTTTAATACCACCCGCTGCTGCGACTGATTTTTCTTTTAAAGAAATACATTTCAAATCTTAGATAAATCTATCAATAATTTGGTTTGCAAAATAATTATTTTGTAATTCTATTAATATTTAGTTTTTGATATTATTAATAAACTATAAGAATCATTAAATATTATTAAAAAAATTATGTATAAATGGAAAATTTTGAAATTGGTGTTTAGAAGTGAATTAATTAAACCTTTCAATTTTTTATCAAAATAATAATATATTTGGAATATATTTATTTTATTTTTTTTAATATTATTTTACAAAATAATAAAAAATTCGAAATATTATCACATGAAAAATAAAAAAGAAAGAAGCAAAATAATATTAAAGAGTGATAATTTTAATTTAAGAGAAAAAATAATTTATACCTTCATTAAATTTTTAAAAAATGAGAAACTCGAAAATTGGAAATAAGATATGTTGTTTAATGACTTTCAAAATAAATAAATTAAATAATAAAAATATTATTTAATTAAAAAATGTTTTTCGTTAACTAGCAATACATACATACTTTATCTAACTTTATAATTAATATAAATACTGTAAAACAGTTTTTCTTAAAACTTTTTAGGGAAACATACTGAATCGCATGTTCTTCGTCACTTATAAACTTATAATTTTTTTTTAAATAAAAAATTTAATTTTTTTACTCAGTATTAGATAGAAACTTTCGATTTAAGTTTTTTTCAAATTAATAAAATCCATTTTACCAAAAAGAAAATAAATCATCATGGTATTATTAACTATACTTCTAAAATAAAAAGAGAAGAATCAGTAGGAATAAGGAGAAGGATACGTAAAGCATCATCATCTGCGGTGAATCCTCTACGTCGCCGTTTACTAGAAATTAAAGAGAAGGATAAGTAAAGCATCACAATCTGCGGTGAAAATGGAAAGTACCGATCACTACGTTGTAATAAACTGTATCTCTTTCTGATGTAAGCATTGTAGAATATTGAAGTCCAATTTAGCTAATTCCAAAACTTTTTGGTTGAAAGTCGACCTTTACAAAAAAACGCGGCAAAGTGATTTAGTATGGTATAACCCTCTTGCATATTTGAAAATAAAAAGAAATTATTTACTCAACGAGGAACGTACTTGAGCCACGAATGATTTTGTCCATATATTTCAATAAAGCTCATTGCCTCCCATCTGGGCGCACTGCAATACCATGGGAACTCCAATGCATATTTCACCTAAACAACAGTCATGAAGTCAAATCCCTTAATTTAACAAAATCCTATTTTTAATTTAAGGTAAGACCTTCAAAATACTGTTAGTGCTTACCTCTTCCAGAAGGCTTTGATCTACGCCGGTCACTTCGCCGCGTCCAGCTAAAAGTTGATTTAGATATTCTCTTGTGAATGCCTTCGCCTCTTCCATCACTTTTTCTCCTGGAAATGAAATTTCTGAAGCTCGAAGTAACGACAGCATGCTCCTCACTTGTTTATCCCCAATGTAATTGCAGAAGAATTTCCCGTTCCCATCTTTGAAATTCTCCAACACACCTGCTTGGGAGCCTAGTAATATAAGTACTGAAATAAATCATGGAAATTTTCAGGAAATAAAGAAGAGTGCTTCCCGATCGCTTCTCTCTTAAAGAATCTGTTCGAGGTTTAGGAATATACGGACTGAACTAAATTCGGAAAATCAATAGATAAATTCAAAGATTCTTTTCCACGTTTAGTAAATTGTATCACCAATTTAATGCTAGTTTTCTAACAAGACACCTCAAACCATGAACAGAAATTATAATGAGATCTTCTAACTTTACATCAAATAGAAAAAACAGCATAAAATTCCCAAGCAAACAAACCTATTTAATGCATATCATCCATTAACAAAATAAGTACAAGATTAATTACATCTGAACCAAGTTAACCATTAATTCAACTATTTCACTCTGTACTTCCCGACCAGATTTAAGAGGGTATGTTCTAGCTTAATATCGAATAAAAAATCCATTGCAGTCCGAGAGCCCAGAAAACCTAAATGGTATCACCTATTTAATGCATGTCATCCATTAACAAAATCCCTACCAGATGTAATAATTACATCTGAACCAAGTTAACCATTAACTCAACTATTTCACTTGGTACTTAAGAGGATATATTCTAGGTTAACATCGAATAAAAAATCCATTGCTGTTATACCACCTGAGGATACGTTATATCGATGCAGTCGGAGTGCCCGAAAACCTAAAGCTGTAGTGTCGAGATCTTTGCTGAGAAAATCTCTTGACCCCACCGCGATACCCTTTTCGTTCCAATATCTACTCACCTCAAACAGTCAGCTCTAAATGAACGAATAGAAGACGGCCAGAAAAAAATCGAATAAATGCTAAATTAAACTTTCACATGTTTGTGGAAATGACAAACCTGTAAACGTAATCTAGAGCAGCTGTTTTTATTTCATGTTGAAAATGACGATCAATTCCAAGGCATTCCAATGCGTCGACAATCTCCAGACGTTTGATTAAATCGTAATTGCTATCTTCCATTTCGCTCGCGAGTAAATGCTTGATCTCCTCAATAAGCTTCCCAACACGTTCATAATATTCAGGTGCCTGCTTCCAGTGCAATGCAATTCAAATATATATTTCACAAAGATAAAGATAGGCGTTGTTATAGAGAGACAGATAATAACAGACAGAAAACTAAAATTGCAGATTGCGGATTTTCCACATAAAGAGTTTGGATTTTTGACATGGAAATAGAACTGGTTAATTGGGAAATCTAGGATAAAAATTAAAAGAAAAACAACTCTTAAATATCGCTGTAGACAATCCAGATTCCAAACTCGTTGTTTTAAAAAAGAAAGAGGTAAAAGCAAGGAAAGACCAGAAGGCAAAGTGTTGGAATTAATTCCAACTGCCAGAACTTGCAAACGGCAGAAGAGGCCAGGCGGCAAAGGGAGTCCGCGGGGGTCCATCAGGATTTGGGGGTGGAGGAACTCACCCCCTCAGAATTGCTGACATCACCGAGCTGGGGGCCCACATAGATAATACGGCCCACATATGTTTTATAATGATCGCAGGTTTAAATGTTTGTCACGGCATTTTTTTAACAGTGGTTTATTTTATTTTTAATATATGCAATGCATACATATATTAAAAAGGCCCGTAAAGATAAAATGAGAGTGCTGTTGTATTTCAATACACAGTAATTGTTTTATTAAACAAGAACAGTGAATGTTTATTACCCAGAAATGTAATTTTAAATTACACAGCACAGCAGTGCGGGAGAAGAAAAATCTGGGTGCCACCAAGTCAATCTGCCATCAATGTGAATTGTAAGCGGTGCTGACAGGAGTAATGAACCATTAATGTTTTTCCAAGCGGTGAACTTAGTGGTTGAAGTAATTTATGGCTGAAGATATTTCTGTTTTGTTATATGCAGAAACAGTCATTTTTGAAAATGTAATGTTTTTAGTTATACACAGCAGCGTATTGTGAAAACACAGAGCAGTTTTTTAATACACAGCAGAGTGTATTGTTTGTAAAAAAAACAGAGAGCTGTTTGCTTTGTAACAGACAGAGACAGCGTATGAAAAACACAGCAAAGTGTTTTGGGAAAACAGAGGATATACAGCAGTATATGTTTTCCAGTGAATGACAGGGTGATTTTTCTGAACTGTGTTTGCAGCAGTCAGAATTTTGTTTGTAAATCCCTCTTTTGAGGAAGTCTGTAATAGCAGTTTTTTTTATATTGAATATAAATTTTTCTGAGTTGAGAACTCTGTCTATGAGTGAAATTTTTAAATAGTTTCTCTGTGTTAGAAGAGGCAGTTTTATTATTTTGGAATTCAGCAAAATTCCAACATGGTATCAGAGCCAATCCAGGCTATTTGAAGGTCAAATAAGCTGAAGGAAAGGGGTTCTTAGTTGCAGCAGCTTCTCCAGCAGTGTGATGACTCAGCCAAAGGAATCCAAAGGTATTTCTCTATAAAATTTGTTGTGTTACTGTTAATAGTGAGTTATTTTAAATACAAAGTCAAGTTTTTTTTTGAAATCATAGTTAAGAGTGCAGAATGGTTGGCTCTAGCACAGGTATGAGTTTGGGAAGTGTCCATCTCCCACAATTCAATGGGAAAAATTATGACTACTGGTCAATAACTATGAAAGCTTTATTTACCTCACAAGAATTATTGGAATTAGTTGAGGATGGCTTTGAAGAGCCAAAAGATGAAGCAGAGTTTTTTATGTTAAATCAAGCAGGAAGAGAACAGTTGAAGAACAATAAGAAGAGAGATGCCAAGGCTCTTTTCTTCTTGTATCAAGCAGTGCATGAGAGTGTGTTTCCAAGGATAGCAGCAGCCAAGAAATCTAGTGAAGCATGGGAAACTCTCAAGACAGCTTATCAGGGCATGGAAAGAGTGAAGACAGCAAAACTTCAGTTGCTGAGGAGAGATTTTGAGACTCTCTGTATGAAGGAGTCAGATAACATTGACTCATTCTTCACTCATGTGATTGGAATGGTCACTCAAATCAGATCTCATGATGAGACTCTTGAGGACAAGAGGATTGTGGAGAAACTCTTGAGAAGCTTACCCTCAAGATTCGATGTGATTGTCACCACCATAGAAGAGACAAGAGATCTCACAAAGTTTTCAGTGGATGAACTACAAGCATCACTGATTACCCATGAACAGAGATTGGGTAGGAGTGAGAACTCATCTCTTGAACATGCTTTTAAGTCCCAGATGTCTTTCGGAAGAGGAAGAGGGCAAGGCAAAGGAAGAGGAAGAGGCAGAAGCCAAAACAGAGGTGGAAGGAACCGTCCAACAAATGCTCAAGGAAGGGGCAGCAATCCAAATCAGCATCAAGGCCAAGGCAGCAGCCAACAGAATGGTCAGCAGAATGCACAAGGACAAAGGTATGACAAATCCAATGTCCAATGTTACAATTGTAAGAAATATGGTCATTATGCTAATGAATGTAGAAAGAAGAAAGAAGACATGAGAAGTGAAACTAGTGCAAATTTCACAAAAGAAAACAACAGTCAAAGTAATTTGTTTTTAGCTTGCAATATGGCTGAAGAAAAGAGTGAGGATATATGGTTTCTAGACTCCGGTTGTAGTAACCATATGACAGGAAACTTAGCAATGTTTTCTATGTTAGATGAAAGTGTGCAGTCACAAGTCACACTAGGAACTGATAGCAAAGTTTCTGTTATGGGAAAAGGAGATGTGAATGTTTTAACAAGATTAGGTGCAAGGAAAACCATAGCAGATGTTTATTATGTTCCAGGAATGAAGTGTAACCTCTTAAGTATTGGACAACTTGTCCATAAGGGGTATAATGTTTTCTTTGATAATGATGTTTGTACCATCATGGATAAACCACCCAGCAAACAGTGTATTGTTGAAGTGAAGATGACAAGGAACAGGATGTTCCCTCTCAGAATGAGAGCAGACTTGAAGAATGGTGAAGAGAAAGCAGCAGTTGCACAGGAGACTTACCAAAGCGAACCAAAGGATGATAATTGGTTATGGCACTTGAGATTCGGTCATCTCAACTTTGGAGGTCTTAATCTGTTGAACAGAAAAGGAATGGTAAGTGGTTTACCATTGATAGAGAAACCGGACAACCTTTGTGAAGGTTGTATTCTTGGGAAACAACACAGAGAAAGTTTTCCTTCCGGGAAAAGCATAAGGGCAAAAGCACCCTTAGAGATTGTCCACTCAGATGTGTGTGGACCGATGCAAACTCCATCACTTGCAAGCAGCCACTATGTCTTAACATTCATAGATGATTTTACAAAGAAAACTTGGGTTTATTTTTTGAAAAAGAAAAGTGAAGTGTTTGAAAAATTCCGCAATTTCAAAGCACTTGTTGAGAATCAAAGTGGGTTGCATATCAAAGTCCTTAGGACTGATAGAGGAGGTGAGTATATATCTAAAGATTGTCTACGGTTTTGTAGAGTAGAAGGTATTCATAAACGATTTTACAAATAGACCTATCGCATGACAAAATGGAGTGGCGAAAGGAAGAACCAGACCATAATGGACATGAAGAATTATGGCAGACCAAAGCATTTGCCCCAATGATTATTAAGTGAGAAGGAAGTGTACATTGTACGGGGTATTTGCCTGAGCAGGTGTCCTACAAACAGTCATGAGCAAAAGTGCGGAAAGAGGAGCATGGGTGTACGAGCCAAGTGTTAACACATGAAAGGTTTCGGATGTGTGGCTTATGCACACATTAGGATCGGCTAAGGAAAAGTTGGACTGACAAGGGGAGAAATGTATTTTCATTGGATACGGTGGGGAATCCGAGCCTGGTTATATAACCCATCCAACAAGAAGTTTCTTGTGAGCAGAGATGTTCAGTTCATTGAAGAGGAAGCTTGGGATGGAAGCATAGAGAAAACAGTGAATGTTAAGCACTGTTTATCTCATGATGAGAATGATGATGAGGTGGCTGAAATACATCCCCAAACAGCAACACCAACACCACAGAGCACACCATTGAGGAGAAATGACAGTGCTTCTCCAAGCACACCACAAGGAGGAAATTCAAGTGCTTCTTCAAGTACTTGTACACCAAATGAAAGAGGTAAGAAATTCAGAAGTTTGAAAGAAATTTATGAACAAGATATAGCTAATGAAGGTATCAATTCTTTGTTTTCTTTATATTGTCATATTGATGATCCTGTTCATTTCAAAGAAGCTATCAAAGATAGGAAATGGATAGAAGCTATGGATGAGGAACTAAATGCCATAGAGAGGAACAAAACTTGGGATTTGGTTGAACTCCCAAAAGGTAAATATGTCATTGGTGTTAAATGGGTCTACAAGACCAAGAGTAATGCTGAAGGCAAGATAGAGAGACACAAGGCAAGGCTTGTTGTCAAAGGCTATAAGCAGAAGCATGGCATAGATTATGAGGAAACTTTCGCACCGGTTGCCAGAATGGAAACCGTGAGAGCAGTGTTGTCTATAGCAACACAAAACAAATGGAAAGTTTACCAAATGGACGTGAAGTCAGCATTCCTGAATGGAGTGTTAATGGAAGAGGTTTACATTGATCAACCTCTCGGCTATGAGAAGAAAGGCCAAGAGCACAAGGTATGTAAGTTGAAGAAAGCTCTTTATGGGCTGAAGCAAGCGCCAAGAGCGTGGTACAGTAGGATAGATTCCTATCTACTGGAAAATGGTTTTGAGAAGTGTGAGGGAGAACCCACCCTCTACATCAAGAACAAGGCAGTGTTAAGAGGTACAGTTGTAGAATTGTATATTTGACTGATGTTATTTCTGATGTCAAGTGATTGCCTTATTGAACATTTAAAGCAGGTGTAAGGAGGAATTTGAAATGCTGACATGGGTTCATTGAGATACTTCTTGGGAATAGAAGTAGAACAAGATGAAAATGGGATTTTTTTTATCTCAAGGCAAGTATGTTAATGAGGTACTTGAAAAGATTCATGTCACGGGGAAAGCAAACGGCCGATCACTCCCACGATTGATGGGATTAAAGCTCGACGAGAGAGAGAATGACAAGGATTTTGATCCTAGTTTGTGCAAACATGATTGTGACCTTATGTATTTGATTAGGATTAGAAGTAGGACATAATATAACTTTGTTAGTTTGATTTCCAGATTCATGGAAAAGCCAAAAGATGCACATTGGCAAGCAGTAAAAAGAATTTTGAGGTATATTAAAGGTACTAAGAGGTTTGGTATTTTTTATACTACTTCAGAATGTTCAGATTTAGTTGGATACACTGACAGTGATTGGGCTGGAAGTGTAGATGATCGGAAGAGCACTTCCGGTTATGTTTTTCATATGGGTTCAGGAGCCATTTCATGGGCTTCTAAGAAACAACCCGTTGTAGCGTTGTCTACAGCAGAAGCTGAATATGTGGCAGCTACAGCAGCAGCGTGTCAAGCAGTTTGGATGCGGAAAATGTTGAGAAGCTTATGTCAAGAACAGGTAAAAGGGACAGTGATATTTTGTGACAATAGCTCAGCTATTGCATTGTCTAAAAATTCTGTTTTTCATAAAAGAAATAAGCACATTGACACCAAGTTTCATTTCATACGGGAATTGGTAAGCAATGGCGAGATTGTTTTGCAGCATTGCAGAACGGAGGATCAATTTGCAGATATCCTCACAAAGCCACTACAGCAGAAAAGCTTTGAATATTTCAGGAAATGCTTGGGTATGCAGGAAAACCCAGCAGTTGAAATTAAGGGGGAGTGTTGGAATTAATTCCAACTGCCAGAACTTGCAAACGACAGAAGAGGCCAGGCGGCAAAGGGAGTCCGCGGGGGTCCATCAGGATTTGTGGGCGGAGGAACTCACCCCCTCGGAATTGCTGACATCACCGAGCTGGGGGCCCACATAGATAATACGGCCCACATATGTTTTATAATGATCGCAGGTTTAAATGTTTGTCACGGCATTTTTTTAACAGTTGTTTATTTTATTTTTAATATATGCAATGCATACATATATTAAAAAGGCCCGTAAAGATAAAATGAGAGTGCTGTTGTATTTCAATACACAGTAATTGTTTTATTAAACAAGAACAGTGAATGTTTATTACCCAGAAATGTAATTTTAAATTACACAGCACAGCAGTGCGGGAGAAGAAAAATCTGGGTGCCACCAAGTCAATCTGCCATCAATGTGAATTGTAAGCGGTGCTGACAGGAGTAATGAACCATTAATGTTTTTCCAAGCGGTGAACTTAGTGGTTGAAGTAATTTATGGCTGAAGATATTTCTGTTTTGTTATATGCAGAAACAGTCATTTTTGAAAATGTAATGTTTTTAGTTATACACAGCAGCGTATTGTGAAAACACAGAGCAGTTTTTTAATACACAGCAGAGTGTATTGTTTGTAAAAAAAACAGAGAGCTGTTTGCTTTGTAACAGACAGAGACAGCGTATGAAAAACACAGCAAAGTGTTTTGGGAAAACAGAGGATATACAGCAGTATATGTTTTCCAGTGAATGACAGGGTGATTTTTCTGAACTGTGTTTGCAGCAGTCAGAATTTTGTTTGTAAATCCCTCTTTTGAGGAAGTCTGTAATAGCAGTTTTTTTTATATTGAATATAAATTTTTCTGAGTTGAGAACTCTGTCTATGAGTGAAATTTTTAAATAGTTTCTCTGTGTTAGAAGAGGCAGTTTTATTATTTTGGAATTCAGCAAAATTCCAACAAGCTACAGAAAGATACCCCATAAGGCGAATTGAGAGAAAGTATGAACTCATCGTCCCACACGTTTCCATGGTAGTTGGCAGTGCGTCGAGGGACGTAAATTTCATTGATGAATTCGGTGGAAACAGATTCACACATCTCAGCCATAACACTACACTTTGCCGTGCGATTTTATGTTATGAATGAACAATCTCTGCTCTCTTATATAGACAAATGCGTGGTAGAAATTGTGATGATAAGTAGATGAAGTAAATATTCATTTTAACGTTTAGATGATACTTACCATGTTCGCCCGAATCGGCCAAAAAGGCGAATATTCGCCGGTTCGATAAGAATCCGTATTATTCGTCGAAATTCGATTTGCTTTTCATCATTAATGGTTAATTGAGGAAATATTACTTAATATCTGGGTAATAACCATTAATGAAATATTAACTAATATCTGGGTAATCGTTTAGATCATAGTTACCATGTACGCCCGAATCGGGCCAAAAAGGCGAATATTCGCGCGTTCGATAAGAATCCGTATTATTCGTCGAAATTCGATTTGGTTTTCATTATCAATGGTTAATTGCTGAAATATGACTTGAAATACTATTTGACATCTGGGCAGGTTAGGTTACTAGATGGATTGATTATTCATTCAATAAGAATAATCAATAGGTAGGAAAATAGAGGGGAGGAGTCTAGATAGATGGTAGAAAATATAAAAGAAAATAGAAAATTATAGTGGAGTAAGAAAGTTTACTATTTTATTTTTGTTTTCAAAGATTTAAAAAGTTTAGAAAACAGGTTTGTAATAGTTTGATCATTTTAAAGGTATGATTAATTTTCTGAATTTGTTTTCAAAGACTTAAAAAGTTTAGAAAACAAGTTTGTAATAGTTTGATAATTTTAAAGGTATAATTAATTTTCTGAATTTGCTTATATTTATTAGGAAATATTTTAGATTAATAATTTCCTAAATTAGAAAAGTATTTTAAATTTAAATTTAGAAAAGAATAGAAATTTCTAGCTTTTAATTTAAAATATATAAAAGACTGAGTGAGTGAAAAGTATTGTTCTTACAAGGACAAAAGTTATTGTTAATTTCTTTTAAAATTAAAAAAAAATTATATTTAAATTTGTATAAAAATCTTAAAGTATCCAAACCTAATCTCTGTTTTTTTTATATATATATATATATAAATCTTGTAGTATATCCTCATTCAAACATAGTAACTCTAATTTATTATTTTATAATTTTTTTTGGTTAACCAACCACAAGATCAACTCGGAGGAAAAGATTCGGATCCTCCCATTGAAAATAGGTACAATACCAGTAAATTTGAGATATTTTTGTATTACTTTCGGAAAAAGAAACAATCCCGATGATGGGGAACCTCCAATGTTTTCTCACTTATTTCGTAAATATGACATAAATTACTTACGAGGAAAAACGCGTATCCAGGTAAGCACAAATCAGGGGCACAGAGAAAGAATATTATATGATAAGGGAATGCTAAGATGTTCCTAGCCGTAGCCTTACAAATTGGTGCAAACCTTTGGATAAAACTTCATTGCTTCCCGGAAACGTGCTCCCGGAAAATTTGATGTAGAACACGTCCGGTAATATAGGAAAAATTTTGCAGCCTCCGAGTACAGATTGGCGCAATACTAATAATTTTATAATAATCTTTTATTTCTGCCCAAAGAAAAAGCTTCGGGAAGGTTTGAAAAAGAGATATCGCGCACAGACGATATTGTACGATAAAAAGTAGGTAGCATTTTTATGATTGCCAGGAAAAAGACTACTACCGAGTGATGATTCCAACGTCGTCTAATGAGTTCAAACCATATTGGTTAGGTAGTGAAAAATTATTAGTGTCTCATCTTTTTCTAGATTTTCTTGTATTGTGAATTTGATTTATGTTTTATCTACAATTTCTTATCTAATATTTCAACATATATAGTTTTTGCAATAAGTGATTGTTACATCATAGAGCTTTGATAAAGACAAACTCAAGAAGATAAGAGTTGTCACTCTTTCTTTGCTCTTGAAATCTTATTTGTAGAGTATGTATGTCTTTGTAGAGTTTTCCCCTACTCATTGGACCAAAATTATTAGTGTCTCATCTTTTTCTAAATTTTCTTCTATTGTGAATTTGATTTATGTTCTATCTACAATTTCTTATATAATATTTCAACATATATAATTTTTGTAATAAGTGATTGTTACATCATAGAGCTTTGATGAAGACAAACCCACGAAGATAAGAGTTGTCACTCCTTCCTTGCTCTTGAGATCTTATTTGTTTCTCCTTACATACTGTTGACAATTTACTACTAAAATTTCAGATGTCCAATTTTACCGCCAAACTTTTACTACTAAACTTTCACTACTGAATGTTGTACTGCTTAAATTTTGAGGTTGAAATTTTACTGCTACCATTCTTCCAAGATTTAAATAAACTCAACATATAATAATAATTTTGTAGATAGTAATTAAAGTGTTGCATGTGTTTAATAGTTGTTGTTTTGGAACTTGTTGATGCATAAAAAAGTAAGGAGTAGTTTTACTTATGTTTATGCATGTGCAACAGAATGTTTTCTTGAAAATAAATATATTGCATAGAAGGTTATGAAAGAATAAGTACTAGAAATTGAATGTTGATGATAAGGGTATTTTGACTCTCTCACATTATATGAGAAAGGTCATAATATTAAGGGTTTTGGTAATTTTGATATTATATTTTACTAACAATAGTGTTTGTAGGTAAGAATCATGATTTTTGCAAATTAAGAATGCTATTTTTGCCTATTTTACAACAATCAAAGATAGATTATAACTAATATCGTTTGGGACAATGAAGTCAACATGTATAATTATTATTTCATGACGCCACTTCTCGATCAATATTTGAATATATTTATAAAATCAATGGAATATCTATCTATGCATTGATTCATGATAAGTAATCATCAATATAAACTTTGAACCTGAAAGTTCACCCATCTACACTATAAAGCATTACCTCATGTGAGAAATATCGTTTTTCAAATCCTTGAGATTAGAGTGGATTATGATGCAGTTTGCCAAATGGTGTTCAAAAAGATGCATTTCTTCTACTAATGATATATGGTTGATGGATAGTGGTAGCTTATAGAGGTTGGATAAAGAGGAAGCTAAAAACTTCCTTTAATCCACATTAAAAAATAAGTATTGCAAGTCTTATGTTATTTCTTTATGGCATTTATCTTGTTTGGATTTATCTTTATAGATCATTGGTTATTATTTATGGATGATTATTTTAATTATTATTTCACTAACTTCTGAAGGAGGAATTTATCAAGGAAAAACATATATGGAAGATCATAGGATGAAAAATAATGCAAGAGTAAATTCAAAGAGGGAGTTGGTGAAAGTATAATGAAGGGGCCACTCTCACATCTAGAAAATAAATAAAGACATGCATAATTACTAGGTATACTTTCATTATGTCTATTTACTTTTCTACTATTGGTCTTGTTCTTGTTTTGGGATCAATATACAGATCAGATGAACGTGAAAGAAAAGTCCTATGTATCAAGATTGAGGAATATTTCAAGCCATCCCATGAACTGAGTGGACATAAAGTGGACAAGAGATGAAGACTTATACAAGGAATATGGAATCATGAAATAGACGATAGTAATGTATAACCCAAAACAAAATCGTGTGGCTAAGACAAATAATATAACTATCATGGAGCTAGTCAAAGTTATGTTGCATGATCAAGATCTACCAAAACGTTTTATGGAGAGAAGTTGCTAAGATTTTTTCTATGTTAAAAATAGATCTCCTCCCCATGCCCTAAATAAAAATACTCCATTAGATGTCTTCTGAGGTGAAAAAATTGAGGTTGGTCACTTAAGGATATTTGGTTGCCCTATCTACTTCGATATGCCAATAGAAAATATGAACAAGTTATAAGCTTCAGGTAAGAAAGATATGTTTGTTGGTTATTATTAAAATTATAAATATTATAAAATATATGTATGTGGAAAAAGAAATATTTAGTTTAGCAGGGATGTGAAATTTGATGAAGATGAGCTCTTGTTAAGGAAATAGACTCATCTTCCTCTTGCTAATTTTGATAGTCAAGATGGTGCATTTGACATACAAGAAAATCCTAAGCCTAAAATTGATCCAATTGATGAACCCATGGATCCACATCCATGTCATCCTCCTGCTAAAAGGAGACCTTTATGGCTTTGTGACACCCATAAAGATGTTGGTAAACATGTTTCTCCTAGAGGAACCTTCAGATAAAGGAAGAAACCATGTTGGTTCTAAAGATATGTTGTAGCCATGGGAACCGTTATTGAAGGTGAACCATGAAATTTTGAAGAAGTTGTGAAGGCTCAAGTGTGGAGATATGTAGTGGCTAAAGAATATGAGTCCATTATTCATAATGATGTATAGAAGGTTCTTCCAAGACCCCAATGTAAATATGTTATGTCTTCTAAAGGGTTTTACAAAATTCAACATGTTGCTGATGGTATTATTGAAAAATATAAAGGTATATTTGTGGCCAGAGAGTTATCTTGAAAAGTGGGAATATAATATGATGAAATATTTGCAGCTATTGTTCATTATAGAATCATGTGATCTATTGTGAATATGACTCCTAGCGAAGGACGGTCCCTTCACTAAATGGATGTGAAGAATTCTACATGGCTTCCTCAAGGAAGAAGTATTTTTGGAGCAAGCACAAGGCTTTGAAATACACGACCAAAAATATCATTTGTATAGAAAAAATAAATCTCTGTATGATTTGAAGCAAGCTCAAAGAGCTTGGTATGCCTACATCGATAACATCTTGATGAAGCTTGGCTTTAGTAGAAGTAATGCTCATCCAAATATGTAACTAAAAATAGTCCAAGGTATGCCTTTGATTTTGGTATTATATATTGATGAATTATTCTTGATAGGTTGAGAAAACCTTACCCTCCATTGTAAGAGGGAGTTAGCTTATGAATTTGAAATGATATATTTTCATGTAATGCACTAGTTTCTTGGTCTTGAAGTATGGAAGAAACCTGGTATGATTTTCCTTTCTCAAGCCAAATATGTTGTCAAGCGACTAGAAATATTTGATATGAAAAAAAGTAAATCCATGAATAATCCAATGGAGATGAACTTCAAGAAGCTATGTGGTGAAGCTACTGGTCCTGATTTGGAAAATCATTCTGAGTATCAATAGTTGATTAGAACATTGATGTTCTTAGTGAACAGTAGACCAATGATATATTTTGTGCTCAATAATCTTAGAAAATATATGATTAAACAATATCATGCATTTTTTATTGTTGGAAACCATGTGGTGAGATAATTGCATTGGAACATCAATATTCTATTGAAATATACTGTTGGAGATGTAAAAATACATGGGTATTGTAATGTTGTTTAGACTGGTAATTTTTCTGATACAAAAAGAATATCTTAATGATGCTTTAGCTTGGGATACCATAATATCTTTTATGAGAAGAAAATATAAGTATGTATCCCTTAGCATGATTGAAGCCAAGTACATTGTTGCTACCATGGATAGCTATGAGATAGTATGTCTGAGGAAGCTCTTTGGAGAGTTTTTTGAGCATGTACTAGATACGACAGTAATATACTGTGACAATAAGAGTGAGATTATTCAACTTGTAGAAACTATCTTATTCCATGACAAGTCCAAGCACATTGAGATCAAATATAACTATATCCAAAATATGGTGTATATATGAGTAGTGAGGCTCCATCATATTGTGATTTACAATAATATAGCTGACATACTTAACAAGCCTTTCTTGAAATGGAATTTATTGGTATTCAGAGAGCATCTTAGACTGACAGATGTGACCCTTCCTAAAGAGGATTGCCATGGATGATGAGCCTTGGTTGTGGAATATCCTTGTCATGTGTTGACAACTGGATCCCCCCCAAGAAGAGGCAAGACTTTGTTATCTGATACCCTTGTCATGTGTTGACAAGTGGATACCTAAAATATCGACTTAATATTTTATCATAAATTTTATTATGATCATATTAATGACATTATTATTATTATTATTATTAAAATGAATGTCAATACACTCAATCATGGCTCTCAATAATGTTCTCTTACACTCTGATTATTGGCATGGAATATTCCCCTTGCACTCTCTTACACTCAATAAAAGCATGTCATAAAATATTCATCCAATGCACTCTTTAATGCATATGTTACACTCTCTCTTAAAAGCATAATTTACAAAGTCGTGTGTACCTCCTTAATGCAACGAGTTACATTTCCTAGATGGGAATAAGTTACTCTTCATCTTGGCATGTGAGTTACGTTGCGTTTATGGTATGTATTCATTTCTCCTCCTCTATATATGTTCCTCATTCTTTCTCCCCTCACTACTTTTGCATTGTGAAATAAGAATTTAAACTCCAGAAAGAGTTGGACATATTTGAAGAAGACTTTGAGAGAGAGACTGTGAGAGTAAGATGAGAACATGGCGAGCCAAGGTTGATTGAGTTCTTTACTGTTGATTTAGTTTAAGGTAATGTTGATCTAGTGTGTGCATATGCTTCTTATATTGGTGATCTTCATGCTAAAACTTATTCATATTTGGGTAAACTTACTCATTCTCTTGATCCCTCATTGTACTTCATATCTTTGTTGAGCAACTAATTTCTAATAGAAGAAGAATTTAGTTGGGTTTTCACATTGTGGGTTTTCCCTTGGTCATTGGTCCTAAATTATCTATGCCACATTTTGCTCGCGGTTGTCTTCTATTGCGCATTTTATTTATTTTCTATATACAATTTCTTATCTAATATTGAATCATAAAGAATTTTCTTAGTAAGTGATTGTTACAACATAGGATGAAAATAAAAATGATAAAACAATCAACCAAAGTAAATTTATTCTAGCTAGAACCATTTTAGGACTTATAGTTCGCACTTAAATTTATTTTTATCTCCATCCTTCTTGCATATTGGCTTTCTTCCTTAAAAAGTCTGCACTTTTACAAATTTTGTTCTTCTAAATTATTGATAAATATATACATAAACAATATTTAATAGTTTCAAAATTAATATGGATATAAGTTGATGATAACTATATATTATGTTGTTATTATTTATATTATACAATAAATCTATTAATATATTAATAATTATTATATATTTTATACCTAATATTTTTCATTTATGTTGAATTTTCATACTAAATATTTTGGGTTGGAATTTGAAAGGAAATTTGTTGGGCTAAATTTTGAAAGGAATTTTTTTGGGCTCAATTTTCAAAGGAGATTTTTTGGGCTAAATGTTCAAAATAAATTTTGTGGTTTAACTTTCAAAGGAATTTTTTTGGGCTAAATCTTCAAAGGAAATTTTTTGGGCTGAATTTTCAAAGGACATTCTATTGGAGGACTTTTTCTTAGAGTAATTTTTTAGGCGTCAAATAATTCTTTTCTCATGAGTTTTTAAAGTGAGTTTTTTTCTATATTTTTAAAGTGGGTTTTCTTTGCAGGATTTTGAAAGAAATTGTTTGAGCTTCATTTTCAAAAAACAATTTTTTGGTGGAATTTTTAAAGTAAGTGTTTTGTGAAAAAAATTTAAAGTGAGTTTTTTGAAATTAAGTCTTTAGAGATGATTTTTTAAAATGAGTTTTTGTCTAAATTTTTAAAGTGAATTATTTTTGCAGGATTTTGAAGGAAGTTTTTTGAGCTTATTTTTTGAAAGACAATTTTTTAGCGGGCTTTTCAAAGTGATTTTTTTTAGTAAGTGTTTTGGCCTAAAGTAAGTCTTTTGTGCTGAATTTTTAAAGTGAATATTTTTTAAATTAAGGTTTTTGTCATCAATTTTTAAAGGGATTTTTTGTCTAAATTTTGATAGTGAGTTTTTTTAGCAGGATTTTGAAGGAACTTTTTGGAGTTTCATACTAAATTATCATGGGAAATCTAAGAAATTTTAAGATAAAATATGATCGAACAGTAAGGCTTGAGGCTCGTAAAGAATATGAGGGAGAATATAACAAAAAAAATGGAAAGAAGAACACTCAAATATTTAAAGGGAAAATCAACCTCAAGTAGAAGTTGAATCATGTATGTAAATGTAAATATTGTAAATAATATTGAAAATTTAACCAACTTGTATTGTGGAACTTAATTTTTGATTGATGAACTAATTTGAAAAATAGTTTGCAATCTAAACAGAGAGAGAGATTCCTCATAACATTGATGATGAGATAGAAAACGTTGAAAAACCAAGTGAAAAGGATAATGAACCAATGATTGAAGATGTTGAGGATATTGAAAGAAATTCAAGTGAAGAAATTGAATCACCAGGTATGTATATATTTGTCATGTGCATTATTGAAATTATACATATTTATTAATTTTTCAATTTCATTTAAACTTTATTTTTCAATTTCATTACTTATTGAATATTTAAACCCATTTTGTACATTTATTTCTCATATGTACATATGAAATAAATATTGATGATGAGATGTTAGGAAATGGTGACATTGACAAATATAGAGATAAAAAAGATGACCATGTTATATGATATCACATTAAGCGCATTATTGATATGTTATTCAAAGATGAAAATGTTGAAGTTCAAGCCTAAATTTTGAGAATTCTTAAAATCAAAGAAATTAAAATAAGCTACGACTCTATTGGGTATTCAAAAATCAACGAAAGAAAAAAAAAATGAAGGAAAATGCGATACAAAATATAAATAGTGCTTTAAAATCAATTGGAATATCTAGAAAGAAAAGTGATTTAGATGCATGTAGAACAATACAATGGCAATGGTTTCATCAATTAATAAAGAAAATCATTTGGAAAAATTGATGGCAAAAGCATTAGGGACCTCACGAAAAACATTGCACAAACATCGAGAATTTCAATTACCAATATATGTAAATAATATATGAATATTGGATGAAAAATTGACCTTTTACGCCAAAATCAAGGGATGTGATACAGTGAAGAATAAAAAAAAATCAATACGAAGAACATGCAAAACATATATTGGAAAACTCTGATATAGAGCTTTTCAATAAGTTCATAGAAGTGAATTTTGGAATTAATGTCTCATTCAGTGCTTTTGTGCAACAAAAGGCATCGTCTGTTAAAATTATCACTGTATGCGACACTTGTTGTTGTCATTATCATCTAGAATTTCATCTATATTATGAAACATTCCATACTTTTGGTAAAACATTTTGGAAAAAATCTCATCCTCTTTCCAGTATCCATGATTTCATATCCCAAATTCTATGTGCAATAGAAAGTCATCAATTATTTTATCAAAATAAATGTGTTTGTGGTAAAAAATGTGATCATTGTGGAAATTTGACTTTATTTCAGAGAAAATATTCTGTTGATATAAATGATCAATCATTGTCTAACATAAAAGAGAAATGAAAGAGATATAAATATATTCATACATCGATTGGTTCAAATAGTACTACAAGTACTAAAAGGATTGGCTTACAAAAATAATATTTTTTTTGTGATAGAGTTTTTTAAGAAGTTTGAGGCAGAAATTTATAAATACACCAAGTATTCCCATAGAGCTCGATGGCAGGACTTGGAATTCAAAAAATATCATCGAATTTTTCCACCAGGGACCATTTTGTCAATAGATTATTTTGTAGAGAATCACACATTTTTTGCACAAAATTAAATACAAAGTGAATATTATCCTTCTGACCAAGTATCTATGCTTGTCCATATTCTATATAGGCATGTTGAAAAAATTGTTCATCAAATAGAAAGCACCATTGAGAATCGAGATGTTATTAAAGAATATCAATTTTATATAAGCGATGATCGTACAGATCATACACATTTTGTACAAAATTATTTTGATAAGATTTATGACACATTGAAATGTCGTGGAATAAAATTAAATAAGAATTGGATATGGTCATATGGATACATTGGTGAATTCAAACCTTCATGATCATTCTTTTGGTTGTGTTGTCTTCATATGAAAACCTACATTAAATATTGTTGGAATTTCTTTGATATTGTTCATGGAAAAGGAGAACATGATGGTGCAGGGGCATGTTTAAACTGAGCACTTCGAAGATATCAAATGTACTACTCTACAAACCAACTTGTCTTAGCTGAACAATTTGTTCAATGGTGTATCGTTGCAGTAAGCCATGTGACTAACCCATCAAGGGAAGTACGAAGGTACATGTACATATATACAAATTTACTTGCACACACACAGACACACACACACACACACACACATATAACTTTAATATATGATTTAATTTCATTAATTTTCTAATTTTAAGCATTATTTATCACAATGATTATCTTTTATCATATATAAATTGTATTTAAAAAAATACATTTATATTTTTTTTTGAATTTTCCATATGGGTTTTTTTGGCAGATTGGTCTCCAAGATATAGAAAGATAAATTGCAAATGATGCTGAAATAGTAAAAGGGATTGAAAATGATGTTGTAATAGTAAAAGTGACTCAAAATTTTCATTCAATTAAATCAAAGGAGTACTAAAATGTGTTTTCATTTGATAAAAGAAAATATTCTTGTTTTTGTCACGTTTTCATAGAGGACACACAATCCAATGATTTTTGCGAAAATAAGATGTATGTAAAAGTTTGTAAACATACAAAGCTAAATACAAAGGAGAAAATGTGAGTTGAAAACTTTGAAGAGATGCAATCAGAGGTGACTATAGTATCATCTGAGGGTGACTGAGTTTCTGACCTTTTTAGAGAAGGTAATAGTTCATTTTTTTTCAAATGGTAGAGATCTATAAATAGATAATAAATTCAAGCACCTGTTAATTTTAAAGTTATTTTTTCATGTTAATTATGATCTATACTAATGCACACTTGTTTTATTGTGTAGGAGATGTTTTTGCTATAGTTTCACCTAGTAACAACCTAGAAAATGTCAAGTATTATTTGGTGCAGTGCACTAAAGGAAAGATAAAATTATTGGAAAAATTTGATGATACTGGTTTTATATATGAAATAGGGTCTATTACTAAAAGGTTATTTTTTCCAACAAACTCATCAAAGTGAAAGTATTGTTTACTTTCAAGACTATCAACTTGATGGTCATAAGTTGCCAATATATTCACTTGGTGTGTGGAGCACACATAAAGTTGATAGAATATCAATCAAAGAAAAAATCGAATGTTAAGAAATGGAAATTTTCAAATTATTACCATGAATGGATCATTGAGGATGCCATTCCATTAGAATTTTTTCGATTGAACTACCCAACAATTCCTTCTCCTTGGATTCATCTTTGAGAACTTATAGTTCAAGTACAAATTTTCATCTTTTTTTTTTTTCTTCACCCTTAATTTGTTCATTATTAATAATGTATTGAGATAAATTTAGTTTTATGTATATTTTCTATTATGTACAAGTGTATTGAGGATTTTATTCTATTGATATTGTATTTGCATGCACACAACAATTATTTTATATACATACGTGTACATTCTTTGGCGCTAAATAATTTCATACATGAATGCAATTTCTAATACATGTTAGTTAATTTTCTGTCATGATTGCAAAATGTATGTATCTAGATCATATTTGATAATGCAATTTTAAGTTATGATTTTTTTAGATATATCTAAAGAAAATTATAAGATTCATTCAAATGCAAAATGTGTACCATGTTTTGTAATTTCTAGTTTTACTATATTAAAGGTCAATCATATCAACGGATATCCATTGTAGCCTTTCTATGTACATTAATTCAAAATGTTGTATACCATATTTTTTAATGCAATTTTGAAATTTTATGATTGTTTTATACATATCAACATATGACAACATGTGGTCACATGAAAAATGTAATAACTAAATGCAAATGTAGTTCAATCATTGTTACATATTCATGAACTTAAATATGTAAATCCATCTATGATTTTTTTAAATGACACATGATCATGCAAACTATACCTAAATATCAACTTTAATAGACATCTACACATAATTATAGCATTCACGTTTTCAAATGCATAATGTACCATGTGTTTTGTAATTTGAAATTTCAACCTAGCTTCATTTTAAATAACAAACTTAAAACAATAAGTTAAAACAAACATAACCTTATCATCTACGTTAAAAAATTATAACAACATGTGATCACATGAAAAATGTAACAACTAAATGCAAATGTACTTGAATCATTGTTACATATTCATCAACTCAAATATGTAAAACCATCTATGATTGTTTTAAATGACACATGATCATCCAAAATGTACCTAAATATCACCTTTAATAGACATCTACACCTCATTATAACATGCATATTTTCAAATGCATAATGTAACAACTAAATGCAAATGTACTTCAATCATTGTTACCTATTCATGAACTTAAATATGTAAAACCATCTATGATTGTTTTATGTAACATCTCTCCCTAACCCCAATGAATTTTTTTTTTCTTGTTAACCTATCAATATAGGCATTTTACTTACATAGAATTCTCTTAGTTTTCCCACTCTCGTGACTCTTTTGTTTTCTTATTAGCAATGTGTCTTCTCCAATTACCATATGTTTTACCCTATACATGAATTTCAATTAACCATTTAACTCTCTATCTATATGTAAAGATATACATATACATTATTCTATATATATTTTTTCATATATATATATATATATATATATATATATATATATATATATCTTAAATTTCTAACATGAAATATCTTTTTGTTATTATTTCCCATGGTTTTTAACTCCATGAGTTCTCCTTTAACTTAGCTGTTACTAATCGATCCATTTCCTATGTGTCTTGACCCCACATACTTACAATATGGTTGTAGTTAACATCGCGTCAAAGAGCAGTATATAAATTCGATCCTACCATAATGAAGGGATATTGAATTTCCACAGGAGTTTTCGATTTCCTATACATGTAGAGTAAATGATTTGGTTACTTTTGTATGTCAAATTAACTCTACCAATATTTCACTCGATCTTAATGCCAACCATTGAATAGTTGAAATACTATATTATTTTTGTTCCTAGCTCATGAATTAATGAAAAGTATGATACGCCATCATTGATACGATTTCGATTTGGGTGGCTCGTACGTACTGTGGTATGGTTGATGTGTTGAGTGACCTTGTTCCTCATGTTACATGGTTACAATACATAGTATTGATTGACTATTTAATTTTCCTCAGTCGACTTAGCGTTATGAACTGGCCACTCATACCTTGGATGCGACATGTGTGTATTATATTTCTCTTTAATCCTGGTACTCGGTGTACATGTCGATTCGTTTTTTTTTCAAAGTTATTAATTCCAGGGTTGATCTCTCCTCGAGGTCAATAAATTTTGTACCTGGTAATTAAATTTTGTATCGTCGTCGATCTACTTCTCGGGCTTTCTTAACGTCCTTGCTGCCCTTTTCAGATTTCTCACCCTCGATCTCTGCAACCCTAAATTGACCGTGAACCTCATTCGAGACTTAGGGTTTTCTATCATGTTTAAAATCAATCGTTCCTCTTGACGAAAATCTTCTGTGTTTCATTTTGTTTGGCCGCATGGTGCTCTCATGCCGAGAAAGAGAAATTGGGATCTGGGCCTCATCATAGGAATGTCGACACTGTCGCACCGATTCAAGATTTTAGGTAATCCCCTCTTAGTGAGTGATCTCGCATGGTTTGTCGTTTATGTCAGCGCTATTCCTATTCGTTTGGTTTCATCCAGTTTAAATGAATATCAGAGTTTTTTTTTTTTCTTTTTTTTCTTTTTTTTCTTTTTTAATCTCTGAAGATCATCGTTTTCACTTTTCAAGTATTGTCATTCGACTTGCAGCCTATCGAGGCGCAAATCTCTAGTTTGCGTTGTATCGTTGTTTCGTATTGGGGAAATCATGTTACATGGATTACGCCCACGACTAATATAATTTTTTTTTTCACTTTTTCATTTAAATTTGACTACGATTAGTATAATTTGTTTTACTCGGGTGCTAAGGTTTTTTCTTCTATTCCTTTACTTGTTCGCCCATCTCTAAACCGTGGTTACTGTTATATCTATACAATTTTACAACTTTAATGACTCCCAGTTAGATGTATTTATTTGAAATTTATGATTCTCCCACAATGAAATTTTGGGACATAAGGGACTATTTGTTAATAGAGGCATTTTGTATTAATACTATAAATAATAATAAAGTCTGAGTTAAGTCTCTATTGTTATTTCAGATTCTCCATGGTGGATGTGACATAGTTTAAATTTTTATCTCTTGTATTCATTCCCACAAAGTAATTGTTCTATAATTGTAACATGGTTTAAGATATATTCCAACTATTTTCTCATCTCCTTCTGGGAAATAGGAGGGTTTTGCTTACAGTTATTATCTTATATTTCTGCGTCACTTTATTTTTTTACTACTGTGAGTAGATGTTTCCTTTTTGTGCTCATTCTTCAATAATTTCTAACAATTATTTATATGAAACTTAATTAACTACTAATCAACCCAACTGATATAAAGGCCATTATCACTCATCCTTCTTTCAATTAGTAGTCTCCACTTCATATAAAAGTTTATCTAATTATGCTGAATCTTAGATTGTAGCCTTATATTAATTAACTATGTGTACATGCATATTAATAATAGAACTTTGACTGTTTTAATCACTAGGTAGTCTACTCTCATGGCTATTCCCTCCACTATACTGATATTTACTTCATTATTTTATAGAAATAGATTGGTATGTGCAGGAGATAAATTTCTCTTTTGCTTCTGTTTGTGGATAGACAGTGTATTTACCATAGTACATCATGTGTTTTCTATCATCTCCTACACAACTCAGATTACAGTTTGTCTAGTTCTATTTGAGATATTTGTGCATGTAATCTCATGCTGCTTTCTCCTATGTACACATATCAGAATCATTCTATTTAACCAGAAGCAGATTAAAGTTAAATCACTAATTTATCTGTGGAGTAACATGTATCCTCAAATTTAAACGAACATTGGTTTAGAGACTCTGCTGGATTCTCCCCCACAGATTTCTATTTCGACAACTCTACAGAATGAAGAGGGTTATTTCCTTCTATAAAATTCTATTAAATGTATGAACTAACAAATCCAATAATTTTATCAAACAATTATGTATAACGATTTTGTACAAAAATAGGTACTAACAACATTCAAAAACTTAGAGACATACCACTGTTGCAATTGAACAACCTCCCAAACTTAGAGTTCTTCTGTCTCCCAGAACTCACCCCCGAGCTTAGATCATCTCCTAGAACAGACCAACCTCTAATCTGTTCAAGAATAGCTTATTTAAGATTTTGCTCCCCAAAGCCTGTTTCTAATTCCGCGTCCAGAATATCAGGATGCTTTTCTTCTTGTTTGCCTAGGCTTCCCTTATTTAGGGATTTTTAAAGCTGCTTTCTGCTTTTCTCAGCTTTTTTACCTCTTCCCAACTACTCTCCACCTCATTGGGGAAAAAATAGATTTTTCCTCAAAGTCTAATTTGGAAATAAATTCTTTCAAGGATTTTTGAAAGATTCTTGGGGAAAGTATTTTCCTCTTTCCATCCTCATGGATTTGGCAAGTGATCTCATAATTCTCATTTGGTCAATCTGCACAAATTTATTTTATTTAATTTTCATAATCAATTACTTAATTACATCCACAAATACTTATCCATTGGGGTCCACTCCCCTTTGGATTAAAGTTCAAATGTCTAACTTTAAAAGAAACATAAAACTAGGGGTGTTACATATTCCCCCTCTGAAAGCAAACACCATCCTCGGTGTTGATAACTAGTTCCTAGAGTTCATTTTCCAGACAAGGATGGATATTTTTCCATCATCTCAGCTTCTCTTTCCCAGGTAGCTTTTTCAGCAGTAAAGTGCTTCCACTGCACCTTTACTCTTGCTACTGTTCGATTCCTCAATTAAATTTCTTCCCGCTCCAATATTTGAAGTGGCTCTGGAAGGAAATCCCCTTCTAGTTCCACCTGTATCACATTTTGATCAACAATGTGAGAAGCATCATGTATATATCTTTTTAATAATGAAACATGAAACACATCAGGAACTTTAACATGGGGCGGTAAGGCCAGCTTATAAGCCACTGGTCCCACCCTTTCCAACACCTCAAAAGGCCCACGGTATCTAAGAGCCAATTTTGCACAACTTCCAGCATAAAGTGTGCTCTTTTTGGGTTTAATACGCAAATACACATGCTCCCCCACTTTGAATTCTCGATGTACCCTCTTCTTATCAACATAGTTTTTCTGTTGATCTTTTGTTGTTTTGATGTTTCTTTGTATTTGTTTAACAATTATTTCCATCTCTTGTAAAGCATTTGGTCCCAACATTAGCTTATCTTCAGGTTGGCTCCAGCTCAAAGGAGTACGACATTTCCTTCCATAAAGTGCCTCAAACAGACTCATTTTAATGGAGGATTGATAGCTGTTATTATAGGCAAATTCAGCTAAATACAAGTAGTCTTCCCATTTTGATGGCCTATCCATCACATACATTCTCAACATATCCTCCAAAATATGATTCACTCTTTCTGTTTGACCGTCGGTCTGAGGGTGATAGGCAGTGCTAAAATTCAACTTAGTACCCATGCCCCCAAATAGACCTTTCCAAAAGGCTGCTGTGAACTTAAAATCTCTATCCGAAACAATCATCTTTGGGACCCCATGGAGCGTTATTACTTCTTTCAGGAACACGTCTGCTACTTGGGCTATCCCAAAAGTAGATTTCACAGGTATGAAGTGTGCATCTTTAGTTAAAGTGTCTACTACCACCATCACTGAATCATGTTGGTATTTGGTTTTGGGTAGCCCTGTTATGAAATCTATAGAAACGGTGTCCCATTTCCATTCTGCAGTCGGCAAAGGATTTAGAAGACCAGCAGGATGCTGATGTTCAACTTTAACTAGTTGACACTCGATGCACCTAGCTAAATATTCTGCTACATCTCTTTTCATTTGTGGCCAAAAAAACTTCTTTTTCAAATCTGTTAGCATTTTTTGATATCCAAGATTCCCTGCATATGGTTTTTTGTGATATTCATCTAGGATATCTTTTTTAAAAGTTTCCACATTGGGGATATACAATTTATTTTTGTAGCAGATCAACCCTTTTTGGTTTTGAGTGTATTCAGCCATCTCTTTCTTTAGTATTTTCACCTGTAGATTCTCATAATTTGGATCCTGATCTACTACCTTTTTCACCAGATCCTCTAAATTAAAATTAGCACTGCTTCCAATGCTTTTTATGTTTTGGCAAGCATTTCGGTTCAGTGCATCAGCAATTTTGTTTTCCTTCCCTTTGATATGTTTTATATCCATATCAAATTCACTCAAAAAGGACAACCATCTCGCTTGTCGAGCATTCAAATCAGTTTGGGAAAAGAAATATTTAAGACTAATATGATCAGTCATCAATGTGATTTTTTTTCCAAGAAGATAGTGTTGCCACATCTTCAAGGCATGAATTACAGCAGCCAACTCCAAATTGTATGCACTATAGTTCTGTTCATGTGTCTTAAGTTTCCTAGACTCATATGCAATAACTGAATTTTCTTGCAACAAGACTCCTCCCAGCCCCTCTCTACATGCATCTATACACACAAAATATTCTTTATCAGGATCTGCAATTTTCAGTATAGGGGTTATAGTGAGTTTTAATTTTAATTGTTCAAAACTGTTTTGGAATTTTTCAGTCCAGTCAAATTTGACACCTTTTCTTTGTAGTGAAGTTATGGGATATGATATTGTAGAAAATATTTCCATGAATCTGCGATAATAACCTGCAATCCCCATGAATGATCTCACTGCTGAAACATCAGTTCGTACCAGCCATTCCTTAATAGCCTTTATCTTTTCAAGGTCAACAGCCAACCCTTGTTCAGAAATAATATGCCCCAAGTATTGTATCTTGTCCTTATAGAATTCACATTTGCTGAACTTGGCATATAACTGGTTTTCTTTCAAAGTTTGCAACACTATCCTCAAGTGCTCTTTGTGCTCCTCCTCACTTTTTGAATAAACTAGAATATTGTCTATGAACACTAGTACGAATTTATCCAATTACTTGTTTAAAACACTGTTCATTAAGCACATAGAGGTGGCAGGGGCGTTTGTCAAACCGAAAGGTAGGACTACAAATTCGTAGTGACCATACCTGGTTCGAAAATCTGTTTTACTAATGTCTTCCTCCTTAATTCGGAGTTGGTGATAACCAGTTCTTAGATCAATCTTAGAAAATACTGAAGCTCCTCTTACCTGATCAAAAAGATCATCAATTCAAGGCAATGGGTATTGGTTTTTAATTGTCAACTTATTCAGCTGACGGTAATCAATGCACATTCTAAAGGTTCCATCCTTCTTTTTCACAAACATCACCGGGGCTCCCTAAGGAAACACACTCGGTCTGATATAACCCTTATCCAGCAATTCTTGCAGTTTCATTTTCAGTTCCATGAGTTCAGGGGGACTCATTCGATAAGGGGCTTGGGAAACAGGTGTTGCTCCCGACACCAAATCGATTGAAAAGTCAATCTCTCTTTTGGGGGAAAGATGAGGAATTTCATCTGGAAAAACTTTGTTAAACTCTCTCACTACTAGCAACGTATCCATCAAGTTTGTTTCATGTTGCTGGTCTAGTTCCTCAACATGTACTGCATATACTTGATATCCTTTCCTAGCTGTTATTTTTAGTTGTAGTGCTGATATTTGTCTTACAGAGATAGGTTTTGGTTTTCCCTTGAGAATGAAAGGTTTCCCTTCTTCATCTATGCAATGTAGAGTCTTATCCCAACAGTTCATCATAGCCTTTCTCTTTTCTAGCCAGTCCATTCCTATCAGCAAGTCATATGAGCCTAAGGGAAAAATGTTTAAATTCACTTATGTCTGAAAATCATTTAATTTAATTGCTGTTTGGGGTAACTTATGAGTTACTTTCCTCTTGGTACCAGTGGCTAACTGGACCAACCAAGACTGCTGAAATTTTTCAGTTTTGAGATTGCATTTTTCTACCACTTGTGGACTAATGTAACTCAAAGAAGCACCTGGATTAATTAAAATAGTAACAGATTGGTCGACAATCTTACCTTCCATTTCAACCATGGTAGCTTGGTGTTCTGCTTGTCGATTCTCCAAGGCTGCACTAATAGTGGGTATATTTCTTGCTATATCATTTATTGTGGTAGCTTCTCGATCCCTCATAATCATCTGAATGTTTCGGTGGGGACAATCCCTCAAGAGATGAGGTTCTCCACAACCCTAGCATTTCAAAGGCTCCCTCATTTTAACTGTTCCTTCCTTCTTATTTTCTCCATCTAGATGTTTGGACCCCACTTGGGACTGAGTAGTTTGGCTTTCTTTTGGTTTATTAAACTTTTTCCGCTGATGATCCCCACCAAAATTCTTTAAGTAAGTTGGTTTCTGTTTCTTTCCTTTGATTTCTCCTTTGTTTATCTAGCCTTTTCCATGCTTACTCTTTCCTTTAAACTACTGGTAGCATAATATTTCTTTCCTCATTTCTTCATCCATATTTTTTGGGTTATCAAACTCGATCTTCTCTTTGTACACAACAAGCAAACAGTTCAAAAACCTTTGCACCTTCGCCTTCTCTTCCCGAATGTAAGGGACATATCTCAGTAGATTTGTAAACTTGGTGACAAACTCATCAATAGTGAGTTGTCCCAGTCTAAGTTCATGGAATTCCTTTTCTTTATCATCATAGTAACGTTCGTTCAAATAGCGATTTTTAAACTTGACTTGGAAATCTTCCCAAGTCACTGTTTTTTCATCAATGGCATGGATCATTTTCGTCTCCTCCCACCACAAGGTAGCCTTACCTTGTAGCTGGTAGATAGCTAATCTAGCCTTCAGATTACTTTCATATTCATAGACCTGCAAATACTTAATCATGTTCAACAACCAGGCTTCCGCATCTTCCTCCTTCTCCCCATCATAGGAGGGAGGTTTGATATTTCGAAATTCCCCTTGTAATTCCTTTTTCTGCTTATACTAATGCCTAGTAGTATCATCATCCTCAGAATCATCAGAGAACTTACCCTTCTTCCTCTTTCCGAAACCTTCACCTTCTTGGCTGTTCCGCAAAGTTAATTCTCCGATGAGCTTTTCCTGCTCCTAACTGGCTAATGACAATCTGTCATTCTGGCTTCTTAGCTCAGACATTTTTCATTGAAAACTATGCAACATAGCCATCACCGGAGCATTGGGATCTTGTGTATTGTCTTCATCACGCAGATCAACATAAATTTTGTCACTTCCAGCCATTTGACTTTTCTGTTTCAGCACCACTGTACACTAAACAACACATACTAGTAAATTTTTTTTTTTTTCAACAATAATTAATTTATACAGTGAGCACACAACAACAATGAGCACAACAAAAACAGTGAGCACAACACAACAACCCAGTTTTATGTAACATGAGCTCTGATACCATTTGTAACATCTCTCCCTAACCCCAATGAATTTTTTTTTTTTCTTGTTAACCTATCAATATAGGCATTTTACTTACATGGAATTCTCTTAGTTTTCCCACTCTGGTGACTCTCTTTTTTTCTTACTAGCATTGTGTCTTCTCCAATTACCATATGTTTTACCCTATACATGAATTTCAGTTAACCATTTAACTCTCTATCTATATGTAAAGATATACACATACATTATTCTATATATATTTTTTTCATATATATATATATCTCCCGAAATTCTTTGCCGAAATCTCTTTTTTATATTATTTCCCATGGCTTTTAACTCCATGAGTTCTCATTTAACTTAACTGTTACTAATCGATCCATTTCCTATGTGTATCGACCCCACATACTTACAAGATGGTTGTAGTTAAAATCGCGTCAAAGAGCAGTATATAAATTCGATCCTACCATAATGAATGGATATCGAATTTCCATTGGAGTTTTGGATTTCCTATACGTGTAGAGTAAATGATTTGGTTACTTTTGTATGTCAAATTAACTCTACCAATCTGTCACTCGATCTTAATGCCAACCATTGAATAGTTGAAATACTATATTATTTTTGTTCCCAGCTCATGAATTAATGAAAAGTATGATACACCATCATTGATACGATTTCTCTTTGGGTGGCTCGTACATACTGTGGTATGGTTGATGTGTTGAGTGACCTTGTTCCTCACGTTACATGGTTACAATACATAGTATTGATTGAATATTTAATTTTCCTCGGTCGACTTAGCGTTATGAACTGGCCACTCGTACCTTGGATGCGACATGTGTGTATTATATTTCTCTTTAATCCTGGTACTCGGTGTACATGTCGATTTGTTTTTTTTTCAAAGTTATTAATTTGAGGGTTGATCTCTCCTCGAGGTCAATAAATTTTGTACCTGGTAATTAAATTTTGTATCATCATCGATCTACTTCTCAGGCTTTCCTAACGTCCTTGCTGCCCTTTTCAGATTTCTCGCCCTTGATCTCTGCAACCCTAAATTGACCGTGAACCTCATTCAAGACTTAGGGTTTTCTATCATGTTTAAAATCAATCGTTCCTCTTGACGAAAATCTTCTGTGTTTCATTTTGTTTGGCCGCATGGTGCTCTCACGCTGAGAAAGAGAAATTGGGATCTAGGCCTCAGCATAGGAATGTCGACACTGTTGCACCGATTCAAGATTTCAGGTAATCCCCTCTTAGTGACCGATCTTGCATGGTTTGTCGTTTATGTCAGTGCTATTCCTATTCGTTTGGTTTCATCCAGTTTAAATGAATATCAGAGTTTTGTTTTTTTTTTTTGTTATCTCTGAAGATCATCGTTTTCACTTTTCAAGTATTGTCATTTGACTTGCAACCTATCGAGGCATAAATCTCTAGTTTGCGTTGTATCATTGTTTCGTATTGGGGAAATCCTGTTCCATGGATTACGCCCACGACTAATATAATTTTTTTTTTCACATTGTCATTTAAATTTGACTACGAGAAGTATAATTTGTTTTACTCGGGCGCTAAGGTTATTTCTTCTATTCCTTTACTTGTTCGCCCATCTCTAAACTGTGGTTACTGTCATATCTATACAATTGTACAACTTTAATGATTCCCAGTTAGATGTATTGATTTTAAATTTATGATTCTCCCACAATGAAATTTTGGGACATAAGGGACAATTTGTTAATAGAGGCATTTTGTATTAATACTAGAAATAATAATAGAGTCTGAGTTAAGTCTCTGTTGTTATTTCAGATTCTCCACAGTTAATGTGACACAGTTTAAATTTTTATCTCTTGTATTTATTCCCACAAAGTAATCGTTCTATAATTGTAACATGGTTTAAGATATATTCCAATAGTTTTCTTGTCTCCTTCTGGGAAATAGGAGGGTTCTACTTACAGTTATTATCTTATATTTCTACGTCACTTTATGTTTTTACTACTACAAGTAGATGTTTCCTTTTTGTGCTCATTCTTCAATAATTTCTAACAATTATTTATATGAAACTTAATTAACTACTAATCAACCCAACTGATATAAAGGCCATTTTCACTCATCCTTCTTTCAATCAGTAGTCTCCACTTCATATAAAAGTTTATCTAATTATGCTGGATCTTAGATTGCAGCCTTATGTTAATTAACTATGTGTACATGCACATTACTAATAGAACTTTGACTATTTTAATCACTAGGCAGTCTACTCTCATGGCTATTCCCTCCACTATACTAATATTTAATTCATTATTTTATAGAAATATATTGGTATGTTCAGGAGATAAATTTCTCTTTTGCTTCTGTTTTTGGACAGACAGTGTATTTACCATAGTACATCATGTGTTTTCTATCATCTCCTACACAACTCAGATTACAGTTTGTCTAGTTCTATTTGAGATATATGTGCATGTAATCTCATGCTGCTTTCTCCTATGTACACATATCATAATCATTCTATTTAACCAGAAGCAGATTAAAGTTAAATCACTAATTTATCTGTGGAGTAACATGTATCCTCAGATTTAAACCAACATTGATTTAGAGACTCTGCTAGATTCTCCCCCACGGATTTTTATTTCTACAACTCTACAGAATTAAGAGGGTTGATTCCTTCTATACGATTCTGTTAAATGTAGGAACTAACAAATCCAATAATTTAATCAAATAATTATGTATAACCATTTTGTACAGAAATTGGTACTAACACCATTCAAAAACTTAGAGACATACCACTGTTGCAATTGACCAACCTCCCAACCTTAGAGTTCTTCTGTCTCCTATAACTCACCCCCGAGCTGAGATCGTCTCCTAGAACAGACCAACCTCTAATCTGTTCAGGAATAGCTTATTTAAGCTTTTGCTCCCCAAAGCCTGTTTCTAATTCTGCGTCCAAAATATCAGGATGATTTTCTTCCTGTTTGCCTAGGCTTCCCTCATTTAGGGATTTTTAAAGCTGCTTTCTGCTTTTCTCAGCTTTTTTACCTCTTCCCAACTACTCTCCACCTCATTGGGGAAAAACTAGATTTTTCCTCAAAATCTAATTTGGAAATAAATTCTTTCAAGGATTTTTGAAAGATTCTTGGGGAAAGTATTTGCCTCTTTCCATCCTCATGGATTTGGCAAGTGATCTCATAATTCTCATTTGTTCAATCTGCACAAATTTATTTTATTTAATTTTCATAATCAATTACTTAATTACATCCACAAATACTTATCCATTGTGGTCCACTCCCCTTTGGATTAAAGTTCAAATGTCTAACTTTGAAAGAAACATAAAACTAGGGGTGTTACATTTTAAATGACACATGATCATGCAAAATGTACCAAAATATCACCTTTAATAGACATCTACACCTAATTATAACATTCACAATTTAAAATTCAAAATGTACCATATATGTTTTTTAATTTGCAATTTCAATCTAGAATCATTTTAAATAAAAATCTTGACAAAACAAGAAGTTAAAATATTATCATCTAAGTTAACAAATTATAACAACATGTGGTCACATGAAAAATGTAACAACTAAAGGAAAACATGCTTCAATCATTGTTACATATTCATCAACTTAGATATGTAAAACCATGTAGGATTATTTCAAATGACACATTATCATGAAAAATGCACCTAAATATCAACTTTAAAAGACATATACACGTAATTATAAAATTCACATTTTCAAATGCATAATGTACCACATTGTTTTTTAATTTGCAATTTGAATCTAGATTCATTTTAAATAACAAACATGACAAAACAATAATTTAAACAAAACATAATATATCATCTAAGTTAACAAGTTATAATAACATGTGTTCACATGCAAAATGTAACAACTAAATTAAAATGTACTTCAATAATTGTTACATACTCATCAACTTAAATATTTAAAACCATATATGATTGTTTTAAATGACACATGACCATGAAAAATGTACATAAATATCACCTTGAATAGACATCTACACCTAATTATATAACATTCACATTTTAAAATGCATAATGTACCACATGTGTTTTGTAATTTGAAATTTCAATCTAGATTCATTTTAAATAACAAACTTGATAATAATAAAAAAAAATAAAAAAAAACATAATTTTATCATCTATGTTAACAAATTATAAAAGCATGTTATCACATGCAAAATGTAACAACTAAAAGCAAAGTAATTCAATCGTTGTTACATATTCATCAAATTAAATACCTAAAACCATCTATGATTGTTTTAAATGATAGATGATCATGTAAAATGTACCTAACTATCACCTTTAATAGACACCTACACCTAATTATAACATTCACATTTTCGAATGCATAATGTAACACATGTGTTTTGTAATTTACAATTTCAATCTAGATTCATTTTAAATAACAAACTTCACAAAATAAAAAGTTAAACAAAACATAATATTACCATCTAAGTTGACAAATTATAACAACATGTGATCACATACAAAATGTAAGAACTAAATGCAAATTTAATTCAATCATTGTTACATATTCATGAACTTAAATATTGAAAACCATATATGATTCTTTTAAATGACACACGATAATGCAAATGTACCTAAATATCACCCTTAATAGACACCTACACCTAATTATAACATTCACATTTTCATATGCATAATATAACACATGTGTTTTGTAATTTGAAATTTCAATATAGATTCATTTTAAATAAAAAACTAGACAAAAAAACAAGTTAAACAAAAGATAATCTTACCATCTAAGTTAAAAAATTATAACAACATGTGAGCACATGAAAATGTAAAGACTAAATGAAATGTACTTTAATCATTGTTACATAATCATCAACTTAAATATGTAAAACCATATATTATTCTTTTAGATATGTAATATGTATTCATTATTCAATTAGATTTTTGGAGATGAAAACTAGTAATCACATGCTTTATTATGTAAGGCTATTTAGAGAAACATATACAGTTGAATTCATGGAAAAAGTATAGTTTTGTGGTATTAGATTTCTAGAGAAAAGGAAGTTTGAGTCACATAATATTTATTGTGTTAGCCTTCTTTTGGGAAAAATAATATGTATTTTTCATACCTAAAGGGATTAATTGTGGTATTAGACTTATTTTGGGAGAATATTATGCACAGTTATTGATCAGATATTTTGTATAAGAGGGAATTGTCCCTTTGCGTGCATGAAATAATAAATGGTATGCGTTTGATCCCTTAGAAAAGAAATGTGTTTATTTTTCCATGAAATAATTATTTATTTTCCTTTGAAAAGAAATATATTGATGCAGGAGCATCCGGACAATTTCCAGCAATGTGATTATGTGTTCACATGTTGTGGCCAAACAATAAGTGGGAAAAGTTGATGATTAATAGTTTAGTTAGATTTAAATGTGTGAAGTTAGTTGGTTTTAATGTCGCAGATTAAATAGGAATAAAAGTAGCATTTGGTTCTCCATGCGAGGAGATTTAGAAAATAAATTAAGATTGAGAGGATAATATAGAGTAGGTTTGGAAGCTAATAAATGATAAAACTCTTTTAGATAGGTGGAAACATAGATAAGTGTGAGAAGTGTGATAGGATAAGCAGAAAGAGAGTGAAGGGTGAGAAGTATGTGAGTTGTGTGATAGAGGAGTGACAGAGAGGAGAAGTCATGAATGTAAAATCCAGCCATTGAAGGGCTCAGATATATGTAATTACCTTTTTGATAATTCCAAGTGTGTGTGTTTAAATTCTCCTATGTGTATTAAATTTCACTCTTTAATTCGTTGTTGAGTTGAATTTCTTGTTATCACACAAATGTATGAAAGAAGCTGATTTGCAAGGAAAAAACGTAAAGGCACGGTGGAGTTATGTGTTAGAAGAATTATGTGAAGTGGGTCACTGAATGCATAGTAGAGACTGTTAGATCTGACAGAAGATCAGTGGTGGATATTAAAGTGCTTCAAAAACGATTTCACAAGTCGCAGAATTTAGTGTTTCTCACTAAGGCCTTAAATCTTAAGTTAAGTGAAGTGCGATGCGAAGTAGAGGAGTAAAGGAGAGCGAGGACCGTTAGATTGGTTGTAGATCAACGGTGGATGAAAAATTGCAATTTTTCACATCAAAAATTTTAGCAGGTCTCGTTAATACTTCGCAAGTTAATTTGTATTATTTGCGATGCAATGAAGGCGATCTACATGTCGGCATAGCGCTCCATCGCATATCCCATATTGTATATTTATGTGGTTATAGTTAAGAGTTCGCCCGGTAAGTTATTTTTGGTGCGATGAGATGCATCGCATATCGCATATCGCACAAGATAAGAAATAAGGTTAATGCTAAACTCTAAAATTTGCAAAGTGCAATATCCATTTCGTTGCGAACTGCGAAATTGAAAAAGGTGTTAAGTGTTGAAATCTGCGGGGGGGTAAGTTTAAGAATTTTCGAAGTGGAAAGTTATAATAATTGCGAATTTGCGCTTGGCGCTGATTGGTCTGTTCTATGTGGGCCATAAAAGTTTAAGTTTTGCGTGCATATACTCTATTTAATGAGTATTTATTTGGAAAAGGAAGAATATATAAAGTTTTCTATGTATTGTGGGTAAAAGTGGCCTTCCGTCTGCATCATTTGGTATCAAAGGGGAAGGTTAAAATTTGTTCTCAAATATTATAGTAAATATGCCACCAAGGAGACGAGTTGGTAGAGGTTGAAGGAGACTCACAACAAATGCAACTTTTCTCGAAGAGATTCAACACCTTCGTACAAGGATAGCAACAATGGAGATTGCTCAGAAAAGAGCACCTGAAGAAGAAGATGTTAGCGCAATAGAAGAATCTTCTGAAGAAGAAGAAGAAGAAAGAAAGGAAGCTAAGGTTTTCAAGATATGGGCAAAGGTTATGGGAAAACCAAGAATGGAGATTCCTTTATATAAATAGAACCTTAATGTGGATGAGCTGATAGATTGGATTAATTCAGTGGATAAGTATTTCGACTTAGAAGAGGCCGAAGATAAGAAGAAATTAAATTTTGCAACTACCAAGTTGAAGGGCCATGCACCTATCTGTTGGCATGAACTACACACATCCAAGATTAGAAAGGTAAAGTGTAAGATCAAGAAATGGGATAAAATGATAAGTAAATTGAAGAAAAAATTTTATGCAAAAATATTATCAATTAAATATTTTTAAATAGTTGCAGAATTTGACACAGAAAAAAATGATTGTCAAAGAGTATACGGAGGAGTTTTACAAGTTGTGCATTAGAGCAGGACATGCTGAAGATGATATGGAAAAAGTAGCTCGATACATCAATGGTTTAAGTTATGATATACAAGATGAAATGAGTTTGTTGAGTCTGAAGACAATTGAGGATGCTTATCAAGAAGATTTCAAGGCAGGGGAGAAAATGTTGAGGAAACAAAGTTAGAAGAATAGAGGTAAAAATCGAGTAAGAGGAAGAGCAATTTTCAAACCAAGATTTCAGTACTCTCAGAATGAAGCAGGAGGTTCAAGTAGTAGACCATCGCAAAGAGGAGACGTTGGTAGAGGAAGATTTACAGCTAGAGGTAGGGTGGAGGAAGAGAAATGCGGTGTTACACATGTGGAGAATGGGGAAACGAATCATGTGATTTTCCTCATAACAAATCAACAAAACAACAGAATGTGAATGTAGCTGAGGAAAAGGAATAAATTCCTCAGGTCACAGAAAAGGAAGAACCACCTAAGGCAGGAGCATCTTTATTTCTCAAAAGAGTATTTGTTAAAGCAAAGAAGGAAGTAAATGAGCCAACTCAAAGAAATAGCTTATACAGGATTGTATGCAAGTCTAAAGATAAGTGTTGCAAAGTTGTGATTGACAGTGGAATTTCTGGTAATCTTGTTTCCGCAGAGATGGTTGAAAAATTGGGGTTGAATAAGATAGTACACCCTACTCCCTATAGAGTGTCGTGAATACAAAAGCGACATCAAATTTTGGTGACAAAATAGTGCAAAGTAGAGATACAGATTGGTACATATAAAGATGTTATATTGTGTGATGTGATGCCAATGGACGTGTGCCATGTATTACTAGGAAGACCTTGGAAATTTGATAGAAAATCCATTCATGATGGCAAAAGGAATACCTATACTGTAGAGAAGGATTGAAAGAATCACACATTACTACCTTTAAAGGAGGAAGCAGACAAAGGAGCAGTTGGGAATAGTGGTATGTTGATTAGTGGAAAAGAATTGCTGCAAGATGTCAAGAAGGAGAAAGAAATGCATTTTGCTATTGTGGGTAAAACCAAGGTAATTCTAACTTCTACAAATTTAAACAATCTTCCTGTGCAAATAAAAAATATGTTAGATGATTATGCTGATATAGTTATTGATGAATTACCAAGTAAATTTACACTAGTCAGAAGTATAAGTTATCACATATATTTAATACTTGGTGCAAGTGTACCAAACAAAGGAGCATATAGAATGACACCTCGGGAAAATGAAGAAGTTGGAAGACAGGTATAGGAGTTTCTCGATAAAGGACTGATCAAAGAGAGCCTTAGTCCATGTGCAGTACTAGCCGTACTTAGTCCAAAGAAGGGAGGAGAGTGGTGCATGTGTACTGATTCCAGAGCTATAAACAAGATCACTATCAGGTATAGATTTCCATTACCACTCATAGATGATTTTATGTATTGTTTAAGTGGGTCAAAGCATTTTACTAAGATAGATTTGAAGAGTGGATACCATCAAATAACGATTATGGAAGGAGATGAATGGAAGACTACATTTAAGACCAACAGTGGGTTGTATGAGTGGTTAGTGATGCCTTTTTGACTCACTAATGCACCAAGCACATTTATGAGACTAACAAACAAGGTCTTGAAAGAGTATGGAGGAAAGTTTGTCATAGTCTATCTTGTTGACATTCTGATTTTTAGTCAGAGTATGGAAGAGCATTTGTAGCATGTCAAGCTGGTGTTAAATACTTTGCAAAATGAAAAAATACTTATAAATTTGAAGAAGTGTAGTTTCATGAAGAAATAGGTCATTTATTTAGGATTTATAGTCTTAGAAGAAGTCTTGAAGATGGACCTAGAAAAGATCTGGGTAATACTAGATTGGCCAACTCCAAGAAGTGTATTTGAGGCAAGGAGTTTTCATGGTCTTGCAAGTTTTTACAGAAATTTTATAAGAGGTTTTAGTCAGATCTATGCACCAATAATTGAAACAATAAAGGATAGAAAACAACCATTTAAGTGGACAGATGCAGTAGATCAGAATTTCAAGTTGTTGAAAAGGAATATCACTGAAAGACTTGTTTTGACCTTGACAAATTTTGATAAAATATTCCAAGTTGAGACTGATACTAGTGGGATAGCAATTGGAGCTATCTTGAGTCAAGAGCAGAGACAGATAGCTTATCTCATTGAAAAGATAAATGAGGTCAAGGATAAGTGTTCATCATATGATAAGGATATCTATGCTATTTTGCAAGATTTGAACAAATGGATGTATTACTTGTTGCCCAAAGAATTTGTGTTATATTCAGATAACCATGCACTTTATTTCATAAATAATTAGCTGAATTTAAACCAAAAGTGTGCTCAAGTAAGTGATTTTTATTATTTCCAAAGAGTGGAAAGTGATATAAAAAAGTTTGTTGAGAAGTGCAGGATTTGTAAACATGCCAAAGGAAGAGGCCAAGACACTGGATTATATCAGCCATTACCAATACCCAATAGATCTTGCGATGTTGTCAACGTGGATTTTGTTTTAGGATTGTCGAAGACTCAAAGAGGACATGATTCTATCTATGTTGTTGTATATAGATTTTCTAAAATTGCACATTTTATTGCTTGTAATAAAACTAGTGATGCAACTCACATTGCTAATTTGTTTTTTCTGAAGTTAAAAGATCGCATGGATTTCTTGTGAGTATTGTTTCAGACAGAAATACAAAGTTTGTAGGAAATTTCTGGAGGACTGTATGGAAGAATATAGGTTCAAACCTGAGTTTCAGTTCAGCCTATCATTCTCAAACAGATGGACAAACTGAAGTAGTGAATATGAGCTTGGGAAACATATTAAGGATTTTGGTTTACAAAAATCCAAAGCAATGAGATTTAGCACTTGCTCAAGATGAAGTTGCATATAATGATACTCTTTACGAGATTACTCGGATGATTCCATTTCAGATTCTTTTTGGAATGCATTCAAGAGGTGTGTATGAACTTAGATATTTGAGTAGCCAAGAGACAAGGAGTGCAAAAGACGAATAATTTGCAGAACATATGCAGAAATTGTAGGAAGATGTCAAGAAGAGCTTACAGAAAAACACTCAAAACTATAAACAAAGAGTTGATTTGAAGAGTACTGAAAGAGAATTTCAAGAATATGATTTAGTCATGGTTTATCTAAGATAAGAAAGGTTTCCAGTAGGGACGTATAACAAGCTGAAAAATAAAATGATAGGGCCATGTTGAATTTTGAGGAATTTCTCCTCAAATGCATATGAGATTGAGTTACTAGAGGGAATTGGGATATCACCCATCTTTAATGTTGCAGATTTGTATCTGTACAAAGGAATAGAGGAAGAATATATATAAGAGGGGGATCAGACTTTGAATTGGAAGGAACAGATGCCAAAGACAACAAAGAAACAAGTGGAAGCTATTATGAAGAAAAGAGAAACAAAGAAGACCAGGGGACATACCTATTATCAGTATCTAGTCAAATGGAAAGGACAACCAGTGGAAGATTCTAGTTGGATGACAACAACAGAGTTAGAAAAGATTAATGTAGATCCTGAAACATTGACGGATCAATCTTTTCTTCTCTGGGAGTCTAACGTAGGAGCATTCGGACAATTGCCACCAATGTGATTATGTGTTCACATGTTGTGACCAAATAAGAAGTGGGAAAATTTGATCATTAATAGTTTATTTAGATTTAATTGTGTGAAGTTAGTTGGTTTTAATGTCCTAGATTAAATAGGAATAAAAGTAGCATTTGGTTCTCCCTGCGAGCATATTTAGCAAATATATTAGGATTGAGAGGATAAGATAGAGTCTCTTTAAAAGCTAATAAATGATAAACCGCTTTCAGTTAGGTGGAAGAGTAGATAAGTATGTGAAGTGTGATAGGATAAGAAGACAAAGGGTGAAGAGTGAGAAGTGTGTGAGTTGTGTGATAAAGGAGTGACAGAGAGGAGAAGGTATGAATCTAAAATCCATCTATTGAAGGGTTCGGCTCCATGTAATTACCTTTCTGATAATTCCAAATGTGTGTGTTTAAATTCTCCTGTCTGTATTAAATTTCACTCTTCAATTCGTTGTTGAGACGAATTTTGTGTTATCGCACAAGTGTGTGCAAAGAAGTCGATTTGTGAGGCGAACAAGTAAATACACGACAGAGTTCTGTGTGAAAAGACTTATGTGAAGTTGGCCATTGAATCAGTAGAGACCATTAGATTTGACAAAATACCAACTGTGGAGATTAAATCGCTTCGAAAGTGATTTCGCAAGTCGCAGAATTTAGTGTTTCACACTAAGGCCTTAACTCATAACTTAAGTGAAGCATCATTTACGTTACCTTATGATTTATTTATTTTTTAATTAATTAAAGGGTTGCAGCTTCTATGACACATTTTAAATGACAAAGTCAATCGTTTATGTTTGGTTCTGCAATGTTCTCCTATTGCCCAATATTTGAATTACACGCATCAGTTTACAATACTACTTTGGCTACCTTAGTTCGATAGAGAGTCCTCAGATTAGAGTGCATTAAAGGTGGAAAAAAACCCTTAATCTGTAATGACCACCAACAAAATTTGTGGACATAAAACGATCTCCAAAACTTTCGCTTTGGATTTGCCAGGGATCGCTGCAACATCAATTGACCGTGACATCCATCGTTACCCTTTATTTATATTATTTTTATGCACCATTATTTTCAACACGCTGCGAGTATACCATCATTTTGAATGAAGCAAAATGAATTTCATAGTTGGAAGTGATTTGCAATATTCAGCACTATGGTAAGCATTGAGAATTTAAGAACATGCAGTGATATATTTCAAATGAAATTGATAAGAGGGACCGATCATCATTTTAAGCTATTTAATTAAGTATTCAGCCCTTCGGAATTTACTTTCTTATTTTACTTTTTAGGTTTTAGGTTTAAGTTTATGCTTTAATTTTTATGTTTTCGGTTTTAGTTTTGTATTATTTTATGTTTTAGTTTTTAGTTTTATATCTGGGTTGTTTTAGTTTTTAGTTTAGTTTTTGGTTTTTAATGTAGGTTTGATATTTAGGTTTAAAATATTTAAATTTTAATATTATGTTTAAAATATTGTGTTGTTTTATTGAGTTTTATATTAAGGTTGTTATCTATTTAATAATCATTAATTATTAAATTAAATGACATAGGTTTATAGAGTGTAGCTAAATTACATTTATTAATTTGAATGTATTAATTAATTACTTTTAATTAATATAAATTATTTATATAAATATTAACTAATAATATATTAAATTATACATTTTAATAAATAATAAATATATTTATTTTTCCAATTACACTCATAATTAAAATATTTTATTTACATTTTCATATATATATATATATTTTCTAATGTAGCATATATTTATTTATTCTTCACTTGCATACAAAATTTGAGTTGGTTAAACAATTTTTTAAATTGTTTGATTTTATAACCCTCACCCATAAAACAATCTATAAAAAGACATACCAACTTTATTACAACTTTCTTTTACTGACAAGGAGTGAAGATTACCTTCCAGCTCAAGTACTATACTTAGAAGCTTGAGTGGGAATTATGACCCAAAAAAAGGGTATTTATTGAATGCAGGATCATTCTTCATAAATAAGCAATATGTAGATTGTTTAACATGTTATTTGTATCATGCAACATAATTTAAATAAATGGTTATATATATATATATATATATATATATATATATATATATATATATATATATATATATATATAAGTTTTTATTATTAATTTAAATTTTATTAAATATCTAAATTATTTTATTCAATTTTTAAGTGGTGTGAAGAAATTATATCATTAAAAAAATTATTAAATTTAAAATCTTAAATATGTGGGAAAACGTTTTTTTAATATAAAACTAAAATGTAAAAAAAAAAATAGAACTTTATCATTTTTATGTCATTAAGTTAGTGGTACGATTTACTTGGAAATAATTTCCATATTTAATATGGATGAACTTAAACACTTCTGCAATTTATTTAATTATTGTTCATACACATTAAAAAAACTTAAGACATTAAAAAATCATAATATATGCAGCCTCTAACCTAGTCATCATTATTCTCCAATAGGTACTTGTTGGACGAGAATTTTCAATATCTGGTCCTTCACTTCCTTGTCAGAAATGGATATGCCATCTCCGTATTTGTAGAGGAATTGAAGGCCTCATATTATATTGAAAGTGAACTTCTTACAACAGAACGGTACAATGTCGCGCTGCTTAAGAAACTCCCGATTCATTTCCTCAAGGGACAGATGAAGGATTCCCTTGATTTGATTCAAAGCATTTTCCACAGTAGAATCAAGATTTTCTTTTATGTAGCACTTTATGATTGAAGCCATCTCCCTGCGTTCCTTCTCATCCTTCAATGCAAGATTGTGAAAGAAAATGTCAAAGGTGTGAGTTAGGATTTTCGTAGAATGTTGTGCATCCTATCTTTTTTAAATGTTATTAAAATAAATGTAATTTTAGATGCCAAATACCTTGAAATCTCTTAAGTCCTCGATAAGTCTAATAGTCAATTCTGAGAGCTCCTGGATCTTAGATGGGTAATGTATTTGCTCTAGATTATTGTTTGGGACAAGTTGACCCATGAAGAGAAGCTGAGTAAAATTTACCATATACCTAACTTAATTTTTACAATATACCTAAATTTAATTTTTCTTTTTCATCCATATCCTAACTTAGCATTTTATTATTCATTTTTTCAATTAACATGCCAACTTATCAAAACCAGTTAATGTTACAACAAGGAAAAAGAGGGAGGGATAGAGAGACAAAGGGGGAGAGAGGGAGAGAAGAAGAAATGCAAAGAGAGTGAGAAGTGGAGAGAGCAAGGGAGTGATAGGGGAGAGATGGAGAGAGAGTGTGTATGTTTAGGGGTGAGATAAAGAGACAAATAAGGATAGATGGAGAGAGAGAGGGAGTGTCAAGGGAGAGATGGAGAGTTTGTATGTATGTTTTGGGGTGAGATAAAGATACAAAGAAGGAGAGATGGAAACAAGGGGGCATAGAAGGAAACAAAAGGAGAGAGGGATGGATATCATAACAGATTTGTAGGGTGAAGAGAGAGAGAGAGAGAGAGGTGGGATAGAAAAGGAGAGAGAGGAAGGAAGTGTGAGGATGTGAGAGAGTGGAGAGAGGGAGGGAAAGAGAGATGGAGTTGGAGGGGGAGAGAGATGGAGGTATGAATAAAGGCATAAGGAGAGAAAGGTGGAGAGAGAGACAAAGGGGGCGATAAGGAAGATGAAGAAAGGGGGAGACATGACAACATGAGGAGAGAGAGATAGAATCGAGGGGGAGGGAGAGAAGTGGTAGATAGAGATATAGATGGAAGGTGAATATAGGGAAGAAGAGAGATATGGAGAGAGGATGGGAGGGACAAAGAGATTGATAGATATGGAGTGACAGAGCATGTGTGTTTTTGGGGTGAGATAGATAGATAAAGAAGGAGAGATGGATAGAGATACAAATATAGACGGAGGGAGGAGAGAGGGAAGAAAAATTCTTGTAGTAGTTGCATGTCTTTCAGTGTAAATGGTAATTTTTAGTCTTGTTTGATTTCTTATAGTAGATGCATTGTTTTCAATATTGATTTCTAATGATATTTGATTGATTGCACTAGATGCATTGATTTCAATGTACATCATTTCTAATCCTATTTGATTGCTTACACTAATTGCATTGATTTAAATGTAGATGGTGATTTCTAATCATATTTGATCCCTTGCACTATATGCATTGACTTCAATCTAGATGTTGAATTCTAATTATAATTGATTTCTTTCACTTTCTATTTGATTTCTTGCACTAAATGCATTGATTTCAATGTAGATGATGATTTATAATCCTATTTGCTTGCTTGCACTAAATGTGTTGATTTCAGTGTAAATGTTGGTTTCTAATCCTATTTAGTTACTTGCACTAGATGCATTGAGTTTGAGTGTAGATGTTGATTTATAATCCTATTTGATTACTTGCATTAGATGCATTGATTTGAGTGTAGAAGTTTTTTTCAAAACGCCCTCGATTACTTGCACTAGATGCACTGATTTAAATGTAGATGACTTCTAAGCCTATTTGATAGCTTGCACTAAATTCATTGATTTCAGTGTAGATGGTGATTTCTAATCCTATGTGATTTCTTGCTCTAAATGCATTGATTTCAGTGTAAATGTTGGTTCCTAATCCTATTTTCTTACTTGCACTAGATGCGTTGATTTGAGTGTAGATATTGATTTCTAATCCTATTTGATTGTTTACATTATACGCATTGATTTAGTGTAGAAGTTTTTTCTAGTCTTATTTGATTAATATCATCAGATGCATTGATTTTAGTGTAGATGTTGATTTTTGATTTGATGTAATTGGATATATGATGGTACATTAATGCCAAAGTGATTGGATTAACAATATGCATTAATTTCAATGCAAGAACAAACAAATATTGACAATATACATTGATTTGTGTTACAGTAATTCAACCTTTTAATATTGGAGAGCAAGAGAGACAATGTATGATGTTTACTACAATCTCTCGAGCTAAAGATATAAATGGTTTATGATTCCAAGTGTCCCTTTCATATAATCAATATTAAATGATGACAAAACTAACACTCTTGACAATAAGAATGGTAGAAGAAAATAGTTTGAGATTTATTGCAATGAATAATATTTGTAATTGACTACATTATTAGTATTCATATTTTCTACCAATCAACACTATTATTGTCACTTTTCATTAAAAAATTTAATTTCATCATTAATGTTACTATTATTGTCACTTTTAAAAAAAAATTTAATTTCATCATTAAAGCTATCAACAATATTTATCATCTGAATAATGTGAGGGAACTAAGAAAATTTAAAATTAAAATGGCCAAGTCAATCTGAGATATATTTAGCGTATTTAAAATGATTAAATTAATGCTAAATATACCAACATATTATTGATAAAAATAATCCTATCTCATTGATAGATATAACAATAAAAATAATATACTTCAACAATATGTATAATACTTAATGATACTTATAATTTTGAAAATTTAATGGTGGTTACCTTTTTTATATTAAAAAATGTGCATAAGTTAACTATTCTTTTAAAATCAATGAAAAACTAAATATGTTTAAAATCAATGAAAAACTACATTTCAACATATCTATAACACGTAGTTTAACAAACAACAGAATGGCCCAGAGTCTCGCAAATATTTTGAAAAAATCTTATTTAGAGTTGCTAAACTTTAGTATTTTGAGTGCCCTAAAGGTTTTTGATAGTGTTGAATCCATTTCCACTATAAAAAATGGATTCCACACTCCAAATACCTGTTTTTTTGAATTTTATTTTACCGGATTCCAGCAAAACAAATTGTAGTCCAAAATATTCTGTATGCTGAGTAAAAAACTTCTATTTAAAGTGTATATATCATATTATGATTTTTTTTACTATTAACTAATGAAGTTCATCTATATATATTTTCAATAAAATAAAATAGGTTTCTCCTCATAAAAAAATGTAATGGAGTGAGATTTAATGCCGATAAGCATCATTTGCGTTACGTTAATGATTTATTTATTTTTTAATTAATTTGGTTGCATCTTCATGAATTGGTGTAGCTTCTATGACACACGTTAAATGGAAAAGTCGATCGTTTCTGTTTCGTTCACCGATGTTCTCCTATTGCCCAATATTTGAATTACACGCGTCAGTTGTTTGCTGCCTTAACTCGAGAGAGCCTTCTCAGATTAGAGTGCATTAAGGTTGTGCATTAAGATTGGAAAAAACCCTTAATCTGCAATAACCACCAACAAAATTTGTGGATAGAAAAATATCTCCAGAACTCGCACATTGGATTTTTTAAAATTAATTTAATGGTTGCAGCTTCATGAATTGCTACCACATGTTAAATGGAAAAATCAATCGGTTTTGTTTTGTTCGCCAATTCTTTGGTGTTTCTGTTTTGTTGGCCAGGGACGATTTAGAAAATTCTTTCATCAGCGAAGGGATCAAAGGCAACGTATGCAACACAAATCTCTGCATTTCTATCGTTGCAAATATCCAAAAATCGCCTGTGATCCCATGCTTTCTCCATTTAGATTTCTGAACCTTGCTTAATAGTACCATCATCCGTTCAGCTGGCCTTTGGCATGGTTGGCTTTACAAAGCAATTCATCTATATATATGTTAAGGTCAATTTCACCTCCATTTTAAATGAATCGGGTTTTTTTTCACTTTACTTTCCTACTATCAATATTTTTTACTTAAATATTGTCGTAGAAGCAGTTTTTTTTTTTTCATTTTCCTTATATTTTTTCTAATTTGAAATTTTAATTTTTTTTTTCTGACTTGAAACTTCCAAGATATGAAGTTCAAGATATTACATTTTAAAAGGAATGAAATATATTAAGGGTATTTTGAGGTGTAAAATAGGCCTTCTAAAGAAAATGTAGAATCAAAATTCACTTTATGAGAACCAATCACATTTTAGGCAATGACATCATCCCTAATGGTTGAGGTGACATTTCTTTAGTTAAAGGTACTTACTTGTCATATTCTCAATGATAGATAAAAACTCATAGTTAACCATAATAGTGCTCTAAGTATTATTAAAGTGAAAGTAAAATACTCATAATAAATATGATTTCACACTTTTCGAATAAAAATATATTATTTTCATTTCATATTATACATTATTATATGATATTATATTAAATTATATTATTTTTATATAATATATTAATTACATGTTATTATACAATTTAAATAATGTAAATTTTAATTAATAGCATATAATATAATTAAGAATTTACAAATTTATATTTATATTTTATTTTAATTTATTTAAGTACAAAGGAAAAATGTATTAGTTATTCAATGATAATGACATCATTATAATTTTTTTATTAATTTCATTTTGGTATAATTTTTTAATTGAATTTAACTATAATTACATTGATTGATTGTGGTGTAAAAAGTGAATTGAAAATTCATAAATATTATTTGACTGATTTAGGTACTATTTTATTATTTACTTAAAAAGCTATAATTTTTAAATAAGTCTACAATACTACTTTGCCTCCTCAGAAAGATTAGAGTGCAATCACCACCAACAAAATTTGTGGATAGAAAACGATCTCCAGAACTCTCGCATTGGATTTGCCTCGCTGCAACATCAATGGACCGTGACATCCATCCTTTCTCTTTATTTATATTATTTTTATGCACCAGTGTACCATTATTTTCAACATACTTCAAGTGTACCATCATTATTTTGAATGAAGCAAATTGAATTTCATAGTTCCAATTGATGCACAATCAATTTTTAGAACCACCTATGTCGCAATCCCGCTAATTGAATTTTCATATAGAATTTTCTTAACATCTCTCTGAATTCCCAATTGAATTTTGAGCAATTATTTATAGAATTTACTTAATATCTCTTTTGAATTAATTGTCATAGGAACCTCGGAGAGGCTTGGTAGATCTCAGTTCTCAGTGGAACGCCTCTTCGATGCTCGGTTTCTACGTTGAAAATATATATGTAAGTTTAATTTGAAAGAATTAAGTTTAATTATAACATCAAAGTACAACTATAAAACCTTTCATAATCTTATTGTATACATTCAGGTTAGTCTAGTGTGTCGCGCAGCGGACGATTTTGGTGGTTCTAAAGGTGTGTTCTATTTTTGAACACATTAAAAATATACATTTAAGTTTAATTGGAAAAAATTAAATGGTTATGATCCACACCTGAGAGGTGGAAAACGGGGGAGTGTTGGAATTTTAACATAACCGTGATTGTGTAAACTAGCGAGAATAGTAATCAACTTCATAAATTTAATGATGATTTTTATAGATTTTGAAGTATAGAGAGATTTACGATATTTTTAACATAAAGAAAAATTGCACGTCTATATAAAAGAGAAACCATCCACTGGAATGCATGGGTACCAACCGCTGCAACCGCTAGTCCTGTAGGATGTCCTTATCACTGCATATATGTACCTACAAATCCACCACCATCAGGAGAATTGCATGTGCAGAACCTCCAAAACACAATCTGCCTCTCTCGGACAGATCCGCAACTTCTCCGATCTGCTCCTCTCGCAAACCATCCAGCGAAGTTGAGGCTTGCCACGGATCTTCCAATTTGCCTCTCCTGGATATATCCGCAACTTCTCCGATCTGCTTATCCGAAAATCATCAAACGAAGATGAGGCTTCTCGCAGATCCCCATGAAGTTGAGTTGGAGTCTTCCTGAATAAAAAATCCATGCTTTCCACGTCATTCCCGTGATTTGGCGCGTTGGCACGAGTATGTACTGAACAGTTGCGCCAATTGCGCTTCTCAGCACAACTGTCAGCTAAGAAAGCACACCAACCCCCTTCTTCTCAGAGATCAATGAATCATTTGAGACTGTGAGCCAGGTGTTACTGCAGTCCACCTGCTTGATTGAGCACAAAAATCTGCTGAGCACACAGCTCTCATGCACACGCGGCCACTCGTGTACATGCGGCCACAAAGGCACCTCAAGCCACAAAGGCAACCAACCACAAAGGCTCTACAAAGTGGTTTTAAGATCAGCACGAACTTTCAGATGGCTTTAAAAAGCTTACATTTCATACTTCAACATTTTGGAGTTTCTGGGTACATACAATGACCATTACAACAACTGGACTTGCTTATAACATGCTAGGGAGTCTATTCCACAAACCACACTATCTCAAACAAACATCTACTTTGTTGTCCACCATAAACGTTATCGCTGCTCCTTTACCTCATCTGTTCATTGTTTACATCTTGGGCATCTTTGTCAAATAAATTCTTGGAACTGCATGTTTATCCTGTCATTCGTTAGAGTTGCAAATTCTAACAAAATAACTTTGCCTACATTGAGTTAGCTAGGCTCAATAAGGCTCAATAATATTTAAAGATGATTCCAAGAAAATACAACATAAACTCTTCACATTTAATTTATCTATCTCTGCCCATACCAGCAGCCATTTTTCACCAACGATACCTGTGAGGGGTCCACTGATAAAGAAACTGGAACATAGGCACTCACAGCCACACGAAGAGAACACAATTTTTTCCTTCAAGAATAATAATCCAGGACTCCACGGTCCAATCCTCTGTTGCGTTTCAGTATCCACTCCCCTGGCAACACAATTCCACTTCCCCTGCTCACAGTATCAAGGCTTGGTAACTGCTTCCAAGCATGTTGCCATCGCTGCCCTGCCTTTGACACAGCCAAGTATCTTCCTTCACCATCTACTGCAGAGTGGACTCCCGACCGTCCAATCTCCAAAACAGTAACACATTCGCTCAACTCCCATTCGGATCATCAAGGCATAACACACAACATCACTAGCATTGCCAGCATCGTCATGCAAATATTATGGAACCCATTGAAAAGGAACCACTATCAGCATCGTCATGCAAGTATAAACACAATATCTCACTACCATTATATATGTCCTCCAAAAAAAAGAAAAGGTTGGAACCAGAAAACTTTGCAAATATGTCCTCCACATTCCTTGGATTAAAACTGAACTGTCGTGATCCATTTGAGAACGTTGAAGAACCTCCCACACCTGGCGGCGGAACCTGCCCTTTCAAACCCTTTTCACCATGCTGATCATAAATTGCGCGTTTTTTGTTGATCACTCAACACATCATAAGCTTCGGATATCTGTTTGAATTTTGCTTCGGCTTGCATGAGTGGTCCAACGAACAGGCTACTGCACCGAGTGCCACTGCTATTATTATTCTCTTCAGCTCCTTCTCCCATCTTTTCAGGAATCCCATGAATGAACTGATGGAATCTAGATGCGTTAAATTCGAGGGGTAACTGACTGCATACTAAAAAGATGAAAAAACGAGATTACAGTGTACAGAACCTTCTCCCTGAAGAGCACTTTTCTTTCAGCTATCTGGACCTCGGGCAAGCTTGAAAGAAACGGCCTCACTAGATGCAGCACCCGAAACTCGCCACCACTTGGCATTTTTTCTTCCCGGAAGAGAAACCCAAGAAATCAAACTTATAATTATAGCTCCAGAAAACTCTAGATCTGCTGCCGGAAATCACCGATCTGCACCGATTTTGCCTCAAAATTAAGCGTAAACACTCCTAAAAAAATTCAGAATTTAGCGTGAAAACTTTTAAAACGCTGAAATGTTAAGGGAAAAACGATGGATCGAAGCCAAACATGGATGCGTAGGCCAAGGGTTTACGGCCCGTAAGGAGCCCAGATGCAGAGAATTCTATCCTACCTTTACACTCACAATATAGTTGATCACAACACTTGAAATTTCTACTAAAAATTGAATATGACATGATATTGAAACAAACATTGAGCTCGGAAGAGATCCCAAATCCTTATTAGGTAAAATTTTCAAAATATAAGTTGATCTACAACGCCTTCAATTCATACATCAAGAAGACCAGAAGCTATCATGGAAATAGAGAATTTAACAAAAATAACACATACAAAGAGTAAAAACACGGAGTGCTCTGTGAGATCTAGATCTGCATGTGGGTCCTTCAAAAAATACGTTGGCTCTCGACTAATAAATCCGTAAAGCCACACCGGAACAGAACCTGATTGCTGAAGCCAGGAGTAAAATGTCACCCTCTGTGCGAAGGAAAAATGAATTCTAGCCACAGCTCGACGTCGTGAAGCATCAGCAAGCAAAATGACTCGGATGTTGGAGTCATCAAAATGAAATCGCCATGGAGACCCTCTGTCAACTGCCTTCTCTCAGCGTTCCTACCATTCAATCGGCTTAACGCCCTCCCAGCACTCAGATCTTCCCGGCCTTCTGTGCACGGATCTGCATTCTACCACTATGCTTCTCCTCCAACACGCAGAAGGGAATTTTCTGCACACCACAGTCTGCAGCTAAACCTCAAACTTGCATTCACCTAACAACATTGCTTTAGCTCCGGATGGACAACCAAAAACTAAAAAATCAGAGAATTAAAATAATGCAAATACAGAGATTTATATTCCTATGCCCAGGAAGGGCCAGTGGCCCTTACGGGCTCTGAAGCTTTGATACCAAGATAAAATAACACACACACTCAATATATTCTATATTATGAATCAAGGAAATTACATACATATTTATACAAGCAATAGTCTCAAGATAGGAATGCTATCTTGGACGTATAGTAATGTGGTTGAGAGATTCTCTCAACCACACACTAAACTAGGAGAAACTATATTCTAGCTACTTCCTATTATGTAGGAACAAACTCCTCAAATGGAGAATTACAACCATAGACAAGTAGGAATTAATTATTTCTAACTCAAATTGACTATGATCAGACCAAAATAATACAAAAAACCCAAAATAATATGGTCTGCAATTAGAAGAGATTTGCAATATTCAGCACTATTGTAAGCATTGAGCATTTAATAACATGCAGTGATATATTTCAAATGAAATTGATAAGAGGGATCGATCATCATTTTAAGCTATTTAATTAAGTATTTAGCCCAACATAATGGCAGTGATTAGGCATTTACGTTATTGTTTTAGGTTTTAGGTTTAAGTTTAGGATTTAATTTCTATGTTTTAGTTTTAGTTTAGTTTTAATTTTTATGTTTTAGTTTTTCTTTAATGTAGATTTAATATTTAGTTTTAATATAATATTTAATATTTAAGTTTATTACTTAATATTTAGGTTTAAAATATTTAGATTTTAAAATTATCTTTAAAATATTAGGTACTGTGTTGTTATATTGAGTTTCATATTAAGGTTTTTATACATTTAATAATTATTAATTTGGTTGAACATATTTAGAGAGTGTATTTCAATCACATTTATTAATTTGATTTTTAATTAATTAATTTTAATTAATATAAATTATTTATATAAATATTAACTATTTAATGATATATTAAATTATACATTTAAAAAAATAAAAAATATGTTTTGTTTTAATGACTAGGAGTGAAGATTTACCTTTCTGTTCAAGTACTATACTCAGAGGTTTGACTGGGAATTATGACAAAAAAAAACTATTCTAGATCTAAGACTTTTGTGATCCATAATGTAGATAAATATTTTTCGGATTAATCATATCATTAGGATTTGGTCTACATTTAGAATCATGTAATTCATCCTGAGGACAAGGTGAAGAAGGAGATCGATCTCATTAAATAAATAGTAAGGATGCATCATTGCCAGGTGATAATTGTTAAAACTAGCAGTTAATTAATTAGAGAATTTAAAAGTTTTAATTATTTAAAAATATTACTTAAAAGTCTCAACAATTAATATAATAATTTGGTAAATTGATTAAATTATAGAATTAATAAAAGAAAGGGTTAAATAATAATAATAAAGGGAATAATATTAAAATAAGGGGAAGGGGTAAATGACTAATATAGAATAATATAAAAATGGGGAGAAGAATTATAATTATTATAATGAACAAAAAAGGCCACAAAATATATATATATATATATATATATATATATATATATATATATAATCTAAGAAACAAAATAATAATATAGAATAAGGGAAAGTATCTAAACAAGAAAAATAAAAAAAGACGAGGATGAAATCCAAAAAGAAGTATTTATAAACCAGCAATATGTACATGGTTTAAAAAAATTTTCTATGATGTAACATAATTTAAAGAAATGGTATAGTTTATATATATACTTAATTTCAAATTCATTAAATATATTAATTATTTCATTCCATTTTTTAAGTTGTGTGACTAAACTATACCATTAAAAAAAAAAAAACATTAAATTTTAAAGAAATATGTGGGAAAATGTTTTTTAATAAAACACTAAAATGTAAAAACAAAATAATTAGTAATTTATCATTTTTATGTGATTAAAGTAGTGATACGATTTATCTAGAAAGAATTTCCATATTTAATATGAGCGAACTTAATTCATGGTCATATACATTAAAAATCTTCACACATTAAAAACATAATATAAGCAACCGCTAACCTAGTCGTCGTCATTATTCTTAGGTACTTGCTGGACGAGAATTTTAAATATTTGTTCCTTCACTTCCTTGTTAGAAATGGATATGCTATCTCCGTATTTGAAGAGGAATTGAAGGCCTCGTGTTATATTGAAAGTGAACTTCTTACAGCACAACGGTACGTTGTCTTGCTTCTTAAGAAACTCTCAATTCATTTCCTGAAGGAAGACATGAAGGATGCCCTTGATTTGATTCAAAGATTTTTCCACAGTAAAATGAATATTGTCTTTTATATAACACTCTATTATTGAAGCCATCTCGCCACGTTCCTTCTCATCCTTCATTGCAAGATTATGAAAGAAAATGACAAAGGTGTGAGTGAGGATTTAGTGTAGAATGTTATGCATTCGATCTTTTTTAAATGATCCTAAAATATATGTAATTTTAGATGCCAAATACCTCGAAATATCTTAAGTAGTCGATGAGTATCATGGTCAATTCTGAGAGCTCCTAGATTTTGGATGGAGAATGTATTTGGTCCAGATTTTTTTTCGGAAGAAGTTGATCCATCTAGAGAAGTGGAATCAAATTTACAATGCACATCCCTGAGCTAGCGTGGGAATTCTTTATGTAATCATTAAACGTGGTCACATAACAAGTTGCTATCTATTCCACTTCTTGAAGATAATACTCAAGGTGTCATAACCACAGGGCATACAGGGAGGGAGTACCATATGCTGATGCTGGTTAACGTATAATTTGGTGAGAAAAAAAAAAAACAAACACACATATATATACTCAAAAAAAATACTTTCACCATTTAAATGTGTAAATATGTAAAAAATGAGCTACAAATATTCATTCGAATATTCCAATCCATAACACATGCGTAAAAACCGTGAGCATTTATTTTTGACGAACTTGTTACAAATAGAAACCTCTTTGGGGTTTTCAAAAATTGTTTCTATTTGCTTGAAACCATGTTCAAAGTTAATGACAAAAACAACAAATTATTTCATATTTAAATCTCGAAACACTGGCTGCAAAGATTTATTCAAATCTTCAAAACCGTGACACCTATGAAAAACATGAGAGAGATTATTTTTAATAAGTCAGTTCCAAACAAAAACCTTTTTTTTTCTTAAATTTGTTTCCATATGTTCGTCGCATCTAAAGTGGATGACTAAAACATGAAAAACAGAGTAAAATCGAGTGCTTCTATTTGATTTTTCAACCAGATAAAATTATTGTTTATGTACATATAGACATAATAATTATGCTGATAATTCTTTAAAAGTAATTAAGTTATTTCATTTAAGATATTACCAATGTGTTCTCATGATGCATATGCATTAATAGTTTAAAGAGAAATATTGGACTCTTGAAAAGAGTATGTGCTTAGGTGCACATGAATAATTATCTAGTATATTTGATCTACTAGAATTGATTATGTTATTTTACATGCATGAGGAGCTTGAGTCATGAAAAAAGATATAAATAACATTTGTGATAAGTAGTACACATAAAACCTTTGCATAAAAGGAAATTGGTTGTGTTATTTGGGAAGGATTTGTTATGCATGTTATTTCTTGAGGAAATATTACAAATCTCTCTGATGTGTGAAATGATAAAAAAATATATTGTATTTCATCCAGAATAGCTAGTGAGTTAGCTATCTTTTGGAAAAATAATAATTAGGGTGTTAAATTCCTTGGAATATATATATATATAAGGAAGCATTTATTATGTTAGAGCTCTTCAAAAAGAATATAAGAGAAAGACATATCCTTGTATGCATTATTGGATTAGATTTTTGGAGAAGAAAACTAGTAATCACATGCCTTATTATATAAGGTTATTTGGATAAACATATAGAGTTGCATGCATGGAAAAAGTAGAGTTTTGTGGTATTATATTTCTAGAGAAAAGGAAGATTCAATAACATAATACTGATTGTGTTAGCCTTCTTTTGGGAAAGATAATATGTATTTTTCATACCTAAAGGTATTAACTATGGTATTAGACTTATTTTAGGAGAATATTATGCATACTTATTTGTTAGATATTTTGTACAAGAGAGAATTTTCTCTCTGCATGCATGAAAGAATAAATGGTATGTGTTTGATCCCTTGGAAAATAAATGTGTTTACTTTTCCATGAAATAATTATTTAGTTTCGTTTGGAAAGAAATATATTGATGCAGGGGCATCCAGAGAATTGCCAACAATGTGATTATGTGTTCACATGTTGTGGCCAAACAAGAAGTGGAAAAAGTTGATCATTAATAGTTTAGTTAGATTTAGATGTGTGAAGTTAGTTGGTTTTAATGTCATAGATTAAATAGGAATAAAATTAGCATTTGGTTCTCCCTGCTAGGAGATTTAGAAAATAAATTAGGTTTGAGAGGATAATATAGAGTCGATTTAAAAGTTAATAAATGATAAACCAATTTTAGTTTGGTGGACGCATAGATAAGTGTGTGAAGTGTGATAGGATAAGCAGAAAGAGAGTGAAGGGTGAGAAGTGTGTGAGTTGTGTGATAGAGGAGTGACAAAGAGGAGAAGCCATGAATGTAAAATCCTGCTATTGAATGGCTCGGCCCTATGTAATTACCTTTCTGATAATTCCATGTATGTGTGCTTAAATTCTCCCGTCTGTATTAAATTTCACTTTTTTAGCTCGTTGTCGAGTCTATTTTTTTGTTATCGCACAAATGTATGCAAAGAATCCGATTTTCAAGGTGAACAAGTAAAGGCACGGTGAAGTTCTGTGCGAAAAGACATACGCGAAATGGGAAAGTGAATGTGTAGTAGAGACCATTAGATCTAACAAAAGATCAATGGTGGAGATTAAATTGCTTCGAAAGCAATTTTGCAAGTCACAGAATTTAGTGTTTCGCACTAAGGCCTTAACTCCTAAGTTAAGTGAAGTGTGATGTGAAGTGGAGGAGTAAAGGAGGCCGAGGACTGTTAAATTGGGTGTAGATCAAGGGTGGACGACAAATCGCAAGCTTGCACGTCGCAAATTTTAGTGAGTATTGTTAATACTTCGCAAGTTAAGTTCTTTTATTGGCTATGCAGTGAAGGGGATCCACATGTCGGTATAGCGCTCTAGCACATATAACATATCACAGATTTCTATGGTTATAGTTAAGATTTCGCACAGTAAGTTATTTTTGGTACGATGTGATGCATCGCATATCGCATATCGCACGAGATAAGAAATAAGGTTATCGCTAACTCTAAAAGTTGTGAAGTGCGATATCCATTTCGCTACGAACTTCGAAATCGCAAAATCATGGAATTGAAAAAGGTGTTAACAGTTGAAATGTGCGTGGAGGTAAGTTTAGGAAGTTGTGAAGTGGAATGTTATAATAATTTCGAAGTTTCTCTTGGCGTTGATTGGTCCATTTTGTGTGGGCCATAAAAGTTTAAGTTTCACGCGGATATACTCTGTTTAATGAGTATTTATTTGGGGAAGGCAGAATATATAAATTTTTCTGCGTATTGTGGGTAAAAGCAGCCTTTTGGCTGCATCATTTGGTATCAAAGCAGAAGGCTGAAATTTGTTCTCAAGTATTATAATAAATATGCCACCTAGGAGAGGAGATGGTAGAGGTCGAAGGAGACTTACAACAAATGAAACTTTGCTCGAAGGGATTCAACACCTTCTTACAAGGATAGAAACAATGGAGACTGCTCAGAAATGTAGAAATTTGAAAAACTAATATATTATTCACCGAGATTCTCCTGATCACACACTATTTTAGCTTCATGCATAATACAGAATCTCTTTTACCATTGATCATCACATGCAGAAATAAAATCAATTGCATGCATACATTAAAACCACAAAAAATCACACATATGAACACAATATTTAATGGGAAAGCTTAAAGTTAAAAACCCCCAACTATCTGTATATTATACATGCCATGGAGATCATGTAACAATCATAGTACAAAGCACCTCACAAGCTCTCATGCACACCCTCAATTGCTACACACTATCAAGCTAGATCTAGCAAAACACATGCTCCAATCGTTTTCCACTTGATAGCCAGCCTCTATTGAGTTTTCAAAGCTATGGGATGGCTTCATTAAATAGATAACCACCTAGCCTGAACTGTGCAATCCTCATGGGCTTACTCCACCTATCTGTGTGTTGCAAATAGCAACAGTATAGTCACAACTGATAGTTAACCTGCTCTTTCACCTATCTCTGCACTGGTCTCCACTAAAACTATCCATGCACTGAAGTTAACTGATGCATTCTTTAGTTGATTAATGAGTTTATAATTAGTGAATTAATTAATAATTAATTCACACCACTCTCACTAATTGTATCAATTAGTTAAACTGAATACAAATAGCTCAACTATGTTTAGATTAGTTAAAATGAATACAACTCCACTAACTTCCTCAATCAACTCCACCAAACTCTGTCACATGAGTTCTAACTGAAGTCTTCATGCAATAGCTCCACTAAACCCTTAGGAATTGCATAATTCCTTCTGTCAGCTGCATGTGCCACTTCTAGGCATCAAACTGAAGTGCTCCAAGAGAATAAGATAATGTTTAGAGTCTAAATATTATTAAGAGCTAATACTATTTGACATATCTATTTTTAGACTGGAAATCTAAAAATAGATTCCGCTCAGTATTTCTAAAAATAGAAGTCCATCTATTTTTCCAACTTGATCAACCCTCCACAAATAGCATCCTGCAACTCATAGAATCATGATCCACATGTCTAAAAATAGACTTTGCGCAAAAAATAGCCTACGGGCCCACTTAGTGAAGGCGACTCCTTTCCACTAAGCTCATCATCTTGTTGAAATCTCAACACTCCCTCTCAACAAGATATGGATTATCTGCAACCCCTATCCTACCCCTGTGGTATTCGAATTTGCTACTGGTGAGCGCCTTCGTCAAGATATCAGCATCCTGATCCTCCGTAGGAATGTATGAAAGTACCGCTGCACAAAATCTCTAATATGATGATACCGGATGTCAATGTGTTTAGACCTATCATGAAATACTGGATTAACCGAGAGTTTGATGCAACTCTGATTATCACAATAAATCACAGTAGGCTCTAAGTGTGAACCGAACAACCCGACCAGGATCTTCCTCATCCATATAGCCTCGCATGCAACCAAACTCGCTGCCATATACTCAGCCTCTGCTAAACTGAGTGCCACGGATCTCTGCTTCCTACTGTACCAAGAAACTGTTGTCGACCCGATACTGAAAATCCCTCCAGATGTGCTCTTTCTGTCCATTGGGCTCCCTGCCCAATCTGCATCCGTGAAGCCACACAGCTTCACCTCATCCGACTGTCTGTACCACAATCCATATCTCGATGTGCCTCTGAGATAACGCAATACATGCTTCCCCGCCTTCCAAAAGAGCTTGGTAGGCTTAACCATAGCTTGTGAAAGCTGGTTAACTGCATAGCATATATTGGGTCGTGTATTGACCAGATACATAAGCGACCCCACCAACTGTCGATAAACAGTGGCATCCACTACCTCCGCCGAAGTAGCATCCTCCTTCCTCCAACCTCCAGGAAGAGGAGTATCAACAGGCTTGCAGTCATGCATGTTGAACTTCTCCAGTATCTCCCGGGCATACTTACCCTGAGAAACAAACAGTCCACCACTGCACTGCCAAATTTCCAATCCCAGGAAATAATGAAGGAGGCCCAAGTCCTTCATCTCAAACTCTCTAGCAAGATCCTCCTTGCATGAAAGTATCAACAGCTCATCACCCGTCAAAATCAAATCATCTACATAAAGTACAATGATCAGCAACTTACCCTCCACCACAATCTGGTATAGGTTTGGATCCGCCTCACTCTTGGAGAATCCAAGTCCGGTGAAATAACTGTCTATCCGTGTGTACCAAGCACGAGGTGCTTATTTCAACCCATACAACACTCTCTTGAGCCTGCACACATGCAACTCACTGCTGAAGATCTCGAAACCTTCGGGCTGCTCTATGTACACCTCCTCCTCAATCACCCCATTGAGGAACGCAGTTTTCACATCCATCTGATGAATGTGCCACCCCATCAGCGCTGAGAGAGAAAGAATCGTCCGTATGGAAGAATACTTTGCGACAGGTGAAAAGGTCTCCTCATAATCGATCCCCTCAATCTGTGAAAAGCCTCAGGCAACAAATCTTGCCTTGTACTTCTCCACACTCCCGTCAGCTGCCTGCTTCACTTTGTAGATCCATCTCGAACCCACCACTGATTTCCCCTCAGGCCTTGGGACAATCTCCCATGCACTGTTTCTGACAATCGAATCATACTCTTCCACCATGGCATCTACCCATGCAGGGTCCTCCATAGCTTCCTCGAAAGAGGATGGTTCTGTCATGATACACTTGCTCATCAGAGCCATGTATCTAGTATATCGATCGTGTGACCGTCTTGTCTCCAAGACCGTGATGTAGGTGCTCCTACAACCTTTCTCTCGCATCTCGAGCCAGTCGCTCAGCTTCTGTAGTGCGCTTCCGCCCTCTGATGGTTGGTGCTGCCTGAGTGGTCTCTTCCACTCCATCAACCTCATCTTGTGGCTGATCCACATCCCGAGACTCATCCTTAGGAACTAATAGCTCCTCATCTGCATGCAAGTGTGGCTTCCTCTCAAGCGAACACTTCATGGCTTTCTCCTCCTGAAATTTGATATCCCGTCGCACAATAGTCTTGCGACTGTCTGGAAAATACACACGATAGTTGTGGGGTGTATCAGTGTACCCCACAAATATCCCAACCTCCGCAGTCGGCTCCAGCTTCTTCCTGGCATCCTTCTTCACATGAATGTAAACAGGTGAACCAAAAATCCTCAAATGGGAAATATCAGGCCTCTTACCAGAAAACGCCTCCTCGAGTGTACTCATGCCAAGTATCCTGTGAGGACAACGGTTCTACACATATACTGCAGTATTGCATCCCTCCGCCCACAAGTCAATGGGTAGGCCCTGATCATGCAACATCGCTCGTGCAGCACCCACGATCGTTCTTTTCTTCTGCTCAGAAACCCCATTCTGCTATGGGTTATGAGGTGCTATGAGCTCTCTTCGAATTCCTTCTGCGCTGCAAAAGTCCTTGAATTTGCCAGAGATGAATTCACCACCATTGTCGCTCCTCAAAGCCTTCACCTGCTTCCTCGATTCTTTCTCAACCAGTGCCCTGAACTCACAGAACTTTGAGTATGTCTCGCTCTTCTTCTGCATGAAGAAGATCCATCACTTACGAGAAAAATCATCAACAATTATCACATAATACCTGTGCTTTGCTATCGAAGTTACTGAGAAACGTCCACACACGTCTATGTGAATTCTCTCAAGGATTGTCATGGTGCGACTATCCTTCTCGTGAAATGTGGATTTCACAAATTTTCCCAAGGTACATCCCTTGCACTGATCTGACTGCGCAAGAGTACCCTTACGAAGCCCAGTAGAAATTTGCTGCAGTATCTTCAAAGCTCCATGATGAAGGTGGCCCAATCTCCGATGCCACAACTTGCCATCATCCCGGCTCACCACTCCTTCTGCCTTGCCTACCATTGCTGCACAGCCATCTACCTGCAATTGATAAAGGTTCTGAACTCGAACCCCTATCCTCCCGGTCTCACCAGTTGCCTTACTGCGCATGAAAGCCTTTCCCTCGCTAAAGACAACATCATATCCCTTGTTTTCTAACATCGCCACAGAGATAAGATTATTCTTCAATCCTGGAACATGCATCACTTCCTTCAATCTGAAGGGTTTACCAGACTCCCTCTCAAAGGAAATGGTATCGATACTGGTCGCACTGTATCTACCATCATCGCCCATCTCGATGTGCACTCCAAGATCTTTCTCATCCACATCAGTAAACAAATCTCGATCTCCTATCATGTGAAAAGACGCACCACTGTCAAGAAACCACACTGATCCCGTCATACTTGAGACCAAGCATGCGATCAGCGAAAAATCTAGCTCACACTACGAGGCTAAGGCCTCTCCAGTTGCAGTCCCAGTAGCTAGCTTATTTTTCTTCTTCTGTGGACAATTAGTGGCGTAATGTCCATGTTGGTGACAGTGAAAGAACTTCACCTTGGACATGTCTTGCTTCTTGCCTTTTGCACCAGACTAAGAAGCTTTCTTGCTCTTCCCCTTCTTTTCTTTGGCAGCCAAAGCGCAATTCTCTTCATCAGATGCCTTTGATGAAGATCTGTCCCTGGTACTTCACCTTATCTCCTCTTGCACAAGATCCGACCAAAGTCGCTCCCATCCTGGAAATTTCTCTCGACCATTGATAGAGTCCTGATGGAAGTGCCAACTCTTCGGAAGCCCAAGGAGAGCCAAGCTCACCAAATCCTCATCATCAACAGTCACCCCCACAATTCCCAGCTCATCCCTGCATTGGACAAACTTTGTGAGGTACTTGGGCATACTGTCGCCTTTCTCCATATTTATGTTTCTGAGTTTATCCTTGAGCGCCAACTTCCTCTGGTCGCTCTTGCTTTGGAATAAATCTGTCAAAGCTTTCCACATCAAGAATGGAGAAGCCTTACCATGAAGGCTAGACACTATGTGATCCTTCACACCCTCCAACAGAATCCTTCGACACTTTGTTGTCTTCTTTTGCCATGTGTCAAGTACGACAGCATCACTAGAAGTAGGCTTTGGGACTTCAGCATCTATGAACTCCTTCAACCCATTATCATCCAACACGGCCTCCATCCTGTCCTTCCATGCAATATAATTCGAGCTACCCTCAAGGGCATACTCCAATCGCACTCCGTTGAAAGACATCTCAACTTTGACACCAAGAAAACCCTCCTACAAATTCAAATTCCACCAGCACAAAACTCAACCGCTTCAATGTTTTGCAATTGCTCCAATGATCAATAACGCTCTGATACCATGTAGAAATTTGAATAACTGATATATTATTCACCAATATTATCCTGATCACACACTATTTTAGCTTCATGCATAATATAGAATCTCTTCTACCATTGATCATCACATGCGGAAATAAAATCAATTGCATGCATACATTAAAACCACAAACAATCACACATATGAACACAGTATTTAATGGGAAATCTTAAAGCTGAAAAACCCCAACTATCTGTATATTATACATGCCATGGAGATCATGTAACAATCATAGTACAAAGCTCCTCACATGCTCTCATGCACACCCTCAATTGCTACACACTATCAAGCTAGATCTAGCAAAACACATGCTCCAATATTTTGCCACTTGATAGCCAGCCTCTATTGTGTTTTCAAAGCTATGGGATGGCTTCATTAAATAGATAACCACCTGGCCTGAACTGCGCAATCCTCATGGGCTTACTCCACCTATCTGTGTGTTAAAAATAGCAACAGTATAGTCACAACTGATAGTTAACCTGCTCTTTCACCAATCTCTGCACTGGTCTCCACTGAAACTGTCCATGCACTGAAGTTAACTGATGTATTCTTTAGTTGATTAATTATTTTATAATTATTGAATTAATTAATAATTAATTCACACCACTCTCACTAATTGTATCAATCAGTTAAACTAGATACAAATAGCTCAACTATGTTTAGATTAGTTAAACTGAATACAACTCCACTAACTTCCTCAATCAACTCCACCAAACTCTGTCACATGAGTTCTAACTGAAGTCTTCATGCAATAGCTCCACTAAACCCTTAGGAATATCGTAATTCCTTCTGTCAGCTGCATGTGCCACTTCTAGGCATCAAACAGAAGTGCTCCAAGAGAATAAGATAATGTTTAGAGTCTAAATATTATTAAGAGATATTTAATAACTGATATATTATTCACCGAGATTCTCCTGATCACACACTACTTTAGCTTCATGCATAATACAGAATCTCTTCTACCATTGATCATCACATGCGGAAATAAAATCAATTTCATGCACACATTAAAACCACAAACAATCACACATATGAACACAATATTTAATGGGAAAGCTTAAATTTGAAAACCCCAACTATCTGTATATTATACATGCCATGGAGATCATGTAACAATCATAGTACAAAGCTCCTCACAATCTCTCATGCACACCCTCAATTGCTACACACTATCAAGCTAGATCTAGCAAAACACATGCTCCAATCCTTAGCCACTTGATAGCCAGCCTCTATTGCGTTTTAAAATCTATGGGATGGCTTCATTAAATAGATAACCACCTGGCCTGAACTGCGCAATCCTCATGGGCTTACTCCACCTATCTGTGTGTTGAAAATAGCAACAATATAGTCACAATTGATAGTTAACCTACTCTTTCACCTATCTCTGCACTGGTCTCCACTAAAACTGTCCATGCACTGAAGTTAACTGATGTATTCTTTAGTTGATTAATGAGTTTATAATTAGTGAATTAATTAATAATTAATTCACACCACTCTCACTAATTGTATCAATCAGTTAAACTGAATACAAATAGCTCAACTATGTTTAGATTAGTTAAACCGAATACAACTCCACTAACTTCCTCAATCAACTCCACCAAACTCTGTCACATGAGTTCTAACTGAAGTCTTCATGCAATAGCTCCACTAAACCCTAGGAATTGCGTAATTCCTTCTGTCAGTTGCATGTGCCACTTCTAGGCATCAAACTGAAGTGCTCCAAAAGAATAAGATAATGTTTAGAGTCTAAATATTATTAAGAGCTAATAATATTTGACATCCCTGTTTTTAGACTGGCAATCTAAAAATAGATTCCGCCCAGTATGTCTAAAAATAGAAGTCCATCTATTTTTCCAACTTGACCAACCCTCCACAAATAGCATCCTGCAACTCATAGAATCATGATCCACATGTCTAAAAATAGACATAGTCTAAAAATGGACTTTGCGCCAAAAATAGCCTGCGGGACCACTTAGTGAAGGCGACTCCTTTCCACTAAGCTCATCATCTTATTGCAATCTCAACAAGAAAATAATAGAAGAAGAAGAAGATGTCAGCGCAACAGAAGAATCTTCTTCTTCTGAAGAAGAAGAAAGTAAGGAAGATAAAGTTTTCAAGATATTGGCAAAGGTTAGTGGAAAACCAAGAATGGAGATTCTTTTATATGAAGGGAACCTTAATGTGGATGAGCTGATAGAATGTGAGGTTTGCAGCTACCAAGCTGAAGCACCATGCATCTATCTAGTGGGATGAACTACATACATCCAAGATTAGAAAGGGAAAGCCTAAGATCAAGAAATGGGATAAAATGGTAAGTAAATTGAAGAAAATGTTTATGCAAAAAGGTTATCAATTAAATCTTTTTAAACAGTTGGAGAATTTGAGACAAAAAGGAATGATTGTCAAGGAGTACACAGAGGAGTTTTACAAGTTGTGCATTAGATCAGGACATGTTGAAGATGATATAGAAAAAGTGGTCAGATGCATCAATAGCTTAATGTATGATATACAAGATGAAATTAGTTTGTTGAGTCTGAAGACAATTGAGGATGCTTATCAAGAAGCTTTGAAGGCAGAGGAGAAAATGTTGAGGAAACAAAGTCAGAAGAATAGAGGTAAAAATCCAGTAAGAGGAAGAGGAATTTTTAGACCAAGATTCAACACTCTCATAATGAAGCAGGAGGTTCAAGTAGCAGACCACCGCAAAGAAGAGACGTTGGTAGAGGAATATTTTCACCCAGAGGTAGGGGCGGAGGAAGAGAAATGCTGTGTTACACATGTGGAGAATATGGACACAGATCATGGGATTGTCCTCATAAAAAATCAACAAATCAGTGGAATCTGAATGTAGCTGAGGCAAAGGAAGAAAATCCTCAGGTCACAGAAAAGGAAGAACCACCTAAGGCAGGAGCATCTTTATTTCTCAAAAGAGTATTGCTTAAACCAAAGAAGGAAGTAAATGAGCTAGATCAAAGGAAGAGCTTATTCAGGATTGTATGCAAGTTTAAAGATAATTGCTGCAAAGTTGTGATTGATAGTTGAAGTACTGGTAATCTTGTTTCCACAGAGATGGTTGAGAAAATGGGGTTGAATAAGATAGTACACCCTATTCACTATAGATTGTCGTGGCTACAAAAGGGACATCAAATTTTGGTGATAGAACAGTGCAAAGTAGTGATACAGATTGGTACACACACACACACACATATATATGTTATATTGTGTGATGTGATGTCAATGGACGTGTGCCATGTATTGTTGGGAAGACCTTGAGCATTTGACAGAAAAGACATTCATGATGGCAAAGGGAATACCTATACCATAGAGAAGGATGGAAAGAAGCACACATTACTACCTTTGAAGGATGAAGTAGACAAAGGAGCAGCTGGGAATAGTGTTATCCTGATTAGTGGAAAATAATTATTGCAAGATGTCAAGAAGGAGAAAGAAATTCATCTTGTTATTGTGGGTAAAACCAAGGTAATTCTGACTTCTAAAAATCTAAACAATCTTCCTGTGGAAATTAAAAATCTGTTAGATGATTATGCTGATATATTTGTTGATGAATTATGAAGTAAATTTCCACTAGTCAAAAGTATAAGTAATCACATAGATTTAATACCTGGTGCAAGTGTACCAAACAAAGAATCATATAGAATGACACCTCGGGAATCTGAAGAAGTTGGAAGATAGGTACAAGAGTTGTTACCATTCATAATTAGTCCATGTGCAGTACTAGTCATACTTGGTCTAAAGAAATGAGGAGAGCGGCACATGTGTACTGATTCCAAAGCTATAAACAAGGTCACTATCAGGTATATATTTCCATTACCACGCATAAATTATTTGATGGATTGTTTAAGTGGGTAGAAGTATTTTACTAAGATATATTTGAAGAGTGGATACCATCAAATAAGTATTAGAGAAGGATATGAATGGAAGACTGCATTTAAGACCAACAGTGGGTTGTATGAGTGGTTAGTGATGCCTTTTGGACTCACTAATGAACCAAGAACATTTATGAGACTAATGAACAAGGTATTAAAAGAGTATGCATGAAAATTTGTGATAGCATATCTTGATGACATTCTGATTTTTAGTCAAAATAAGGAAGAGCATTTGTAGCATGTCAAGTTGGTGTTAAATACTTTGCAAAAGGAGAAAATGCTTACAAATTTGAAGAAGTGTGGTTTCATGAAGAAACAACTCATTTATTTGGGATTTATAGTCTCAGAAGAAGGCTTGAAGATGGACATAGAAAATATCCAGGTAATACTAGATTAGCCAACTCCGAGAAGTGTATTTGAGTCGAGGAGTTTTTATGGTCTTGCAAGTTTTTACAAAAATCTTATAGAGGTTTTAGTCAGATCTGTGCACCAATAATTGAAACAATAAAGGAGAGTAGCCAACCATTTAAGTGGATAGAAGTAGTAGATCGGAATTTCAAGTTGTTGAAAAGGAAGATCACTGAAAGACCTGTTTTCACGTTGCCAAATTTTGATAAAATATTCCAAGTTGAAACTGATGCTAGTGGGATAGAAATTGGAGCTTTCTTGAGTCAAGAGCAGAGATCGATAGCTTATTTCAATGAAAATATAAATGATCCCAAGAAGAATTATTCATCATATTATAAGGAGTTCTATGCTATTGTGCAAGCTTTGAACAAATGGAGGCATTACATGTTTCCTAAAGAATTTGTGTTATATTCAGATAACCACGCACTACAGTTCATAAATAATCAGCTGAAGTTAAACCAAAAGCATACTAAATGGGTGGAGTTTTTGTAGAGTTTTAACTTTGTAATCAAACACACAAGTGGTAAGTCAAACAAAGATGCTTTGAGTAGAGTAAATTTGATTATGCAAATTGAAAATTGGAATTTTGGGGTTTGAAGAAATGATTGATATGCATAACAAAGACACAAAATTCAAAGAAATATATGAAATTGTTAAAAATCTTGTGATTCATAACAGAAGCCAGTGGATTGACTACTTGATTCAAGGAGGATTGTTGTTCAAGAATAATAAATTGTGTATACCTAAGTGTTGCATGAGGGAAAATCTGGTTAAGGAAAAACACAATGGAGGACTGTGTGGACACTTTGGATAGGATAAAACATTTTGTCAAGTAATTTCTTTCTATTATTGGCTAAAAATGCAAAGTGATATAAATTTTTTTTTTGATGAGTGCAGGCTTTGTCAACATACCAAACGAAGAAGCCAAAACACTGGATTATATCAGCCATTGCCAATGCTCAATAGACCTTGGGATGCTATCAGCATGGCTTTTGTTTTAGGATTGTCGAAGACTCAAACAGGACATGCTTCTATCTATGTTGTTGTAGATATATTTTATAAAATGGCACATTTTATTATTTGTAAGAAAAATAGTGTTGCAACTCACATTGCTAATTTGATTTTTTTAAAGTTATAAGATTGCATGGATTTCTTGTGAGTATTGTTTCAAATGGAAATACAAAGTTTGTATAAAATTTCTGGAGGACTGTGTGAAAGAATCTAGGTACAAACCTCAGTTTCAGTCCAGCCTATCACTCTTAGACAGATGGACAAGGTAAAGTAGTGAATAGGAGCTTGGGAAACTTATTAAGGATTTTGGTTTACAAAAATCCAAAGCAATGGGATTTAGCACTTGCTCAGGATGAATTTGCATATATTAATACTCCTAACCATAGTAATCCAATGATTCCATTTTAGATTATTTTTGGAATACATCCAAGAGGTGTCTATGAACTTAGATATTTGAGTAAACAAGAGAAAAGGAGTGCAAAAGCTGACGAATTTGCAAAATAGATGCAGAAGTTGGAGGAAAATGTCAAGCAAAGCTTACAAAAAAACACTCAAAACTGTAAACAAAGAGCTGATATGAAGAGGACTGAAAGAGAATTTGAAGAAGATGATTTAGTCATGGTTTATCTAAGGAAGGAAAGGTTTCTAGTAGGGAACTATAACAAGCTAATAATGAAAAAGATAGGGCCATGTAGAAATTTGAGGAAGTTCTCCTCAAATGCATATGAGATTGAGTTACTAGAGGGAATTGAGATATCACTCATCTTTAATGTTACAGATTTGTATCCATACAAAGGAACAGAGGAAGAATCTACAGAAGGGGATGACCAGACTTTGAATTGGAAGGACCACATGCCAAAGACAACAAAGAAAGAAGTGGAATCCATTCTGGAGAAAAGAGCAACAAAGAAGACCGGGGGACAGACCTATTATCAGTATCTATTCAAATACAAAGGAAAACTAGTGGAAGATGCCAATCGGATGATAACAATGGAGTTATAAAAGTTTAATGTAGATCTGGAAACATTGATGGATATATCTTTTCTTCTCCGGGAGTCACATGCAGGAGCATTTGGAGAATTGCCAGCAATGTGATTATGTGTTCACATGTTGTGGCCAAATAAGAAGTGGGAAAAGTTGATCATTAATAGTTTAGTTAGATTTAAATGTGTGAAGTTAGTTGGTTTTAATGTCCTAGATTAAATAGGAATAAAATGCTTAAGGTTAGGTGGAAGCGTAGATAATTATGTGAAGTGTGATAGGATAAGAAGAGAAAGAGTGAAGGGTGAGAAGTGTGAGAGTTGTGTGATAAAGGAGTCACAGGTAGGAGAAAGTATGCATGTAAAATCCATCTATTGAATGGCTCGGCTCCATGTAATTTCCATTCTGATAATTCCAAGTGTGTGTGCTTAAATTCTCCTGTCTGTATTAAATTTCACTCTTTAATTCGTTGTTGAGTCGAATTTTGTGTTATCGCACAACTGTATGCAAAGAAATCGATTTGTGAGGCAAACAAGTAAAGACACGACATAGTTTTGTGTGAAAAGGCTTATGCAAAGTGGGCCAGTGAATGCGTAGTAGAGACCATGAGATCTGACAGAAGACCCACGATGAAGATTAAATCGCTTCGAAAGTGATTTCGCAAGTCGTAGAATTTAGTGTTTCGCACTAAAGCCTTAACTCATAATTTAAGTGAAGTGCGATGTGAAGAGGAGGAGTAAAGGAAAGTGAGGATCGTTAAATTAAGTGTATATCAACGATGGATTGCAAATCTCAAGTTCACACATCGCAAATTTTAGCAGGTATCATTAAGATTTCTCAAGTTAAGTTGTTTTTATTTTCAAGTTAAGATAAAAAGAAATTTGGTAACTATAAGAATTAATTTTAATTATAACATCAAAGTACAGCTTTCATAATCTTATTGTATACATTCAAGTTAGTCTTGTTTGCGTCTCACGCGGAGGAAGATTTTTGTGGCTCTAAAGTTGTGTTCTAGTTTTGAAGACATTATAAATATATATTTAAGTTTAATTGGAAAAAATTATATGTTATGATCAATACCTTGTTTAATTTATGGGTTTGATGTCAATTTTAAGACAGCCACACCTTAATTTTAACATAACCGTGATTGTGTATAGTATCGAGAATAGTAATCAACTTCATAAATTTAATGATGATTTTTATAGATTTTGAAGTATAGAGAGATTTAAGAAATTTTTAACATAAAAAAACGTGCAGGATAAAGAAAATTTGCAAAAATGGGCTATGATCAGGCCAAAACCATACAAAATAACCAAAATAATATGGTTTCCATTGAACAACTACGATTAGAAGAGATTTGCAATATTCAGCACTATTGTACGCATTGAGCATTTAATAACATGCAGTGATATATTTCAAATGAAATTGATAAGAGGGATCGATCATCATTTTAAGCTATTTAATTAAGTATTTAGCCCAACACAATGGAAGTGATTAGGCATTTACGTTATTGTTTTACTTTTTAGGTTTTAGGTTTAAGTTTAGGATTTAATTTCTATGTTTTAGTTTTTATTTTAGTTTTAATTTTTATGTTTTAGTTTTTAGTTTAGTTTTTGGGTTTTAATGTAGATTTAATATTTAGGTTTTAATATAATATTTAATGTTTAAGTTTATTAAGATTTAAAATATTTAGATTTTAATATTATCTTTAAAATATTAGGTACTTTGTTGTTATATTGAATTTTATATTAAGGTTTTTATATATTTAATAATTATTGATTTGTTTGAAGTATGTTTAGAGAGTGTATTTCAATCACATTTACTAATTTAATTGTTTTAATTTTAATTAATATAAATTATTTATATAAATATTAATTATCTAATCATATATTAAATTATACATTTTAAAAAATAAAAAATATGTTTACTTTTCCGACTCATGATTACAATCATAATTAAAATACTTTATTTACACTAGCATATATTTATTTATTCTTCACTTAGCATATAAAATTTGGGTTAGTTAAACAAATTTTAAAAATGTATGATTTTATAGTAAAAAGATATACAGATTTGATTACAACTTTGTTTTAATAACCAGGAGTGAAGATTACATTGCAGTTCAAATACTATATTCAGATGCTTGAGTGGGAATTATGACCAAAAAAAAGATTATCTTGCAGTTCAAATATTATATTCACAGGCTTGAATGGGAATTATGACAAAAAAAATGTTTCTTAGATATGTGGTTCATCTTGAGGACAAGGTGAAGAAGGAAATCGATCTCATTGAATAAATAGTAAGGATGCATCATTGCTAGGTGATAGTTGTTAAAGCTAGCCGTTATTCCGTTATTTAGTTAATTAGTTAGAGAATTTAAAAGTTATAATTATTTAAAAATATTATTTAGTAAATTGATTAAATTATAAAATTAATAAGAGAAAGGAGTAAATATTAATAAAGGGAATAATATTAAAATAAGAGGATAAATGAATAATAAAAAATAATATAAAAAATAAAATAATCTAAGAAACAAAATAATAATATAGAACAAGGGAAAATATCTAAACAAGAGGAAATTACATAAACAATGAGAGAAAAAGATACAAATAAAAGAAGGAAAAAAAAAAACTAAGATAAAATCCAAAAAAAAAGCATTTATAGAATACTCATAAATAAACAATAGGTAAATTGTTTAAAATTTTGTTTCTATTATATAACATAATTTAAAGAAATGATATTAATTATATATATATATATATATATGTTTGGTTATTAATTTCAAATTCATTAAATATCTCAATTATTTCATTCCATTTTTTGCGCTGTGTGGCCAAAGTATACCATTTTAATAAAATAAATTATTAAATTTTAAATCATAAATACGTGCGAAAACCTTTTTTAAATATAAAACTATAATGTAAAAACAAAATAATTAGTACTTTATCATTTTTATGTGATTAATTTGGAAAGAATTTCCATATTTAATATGGGCGAACTTAAACACTTAGAGCAATTTATTTAATTCATGGTCATATACATTAAAAACATAATATAAGCAACCTGTAACCCAGTCGTGGTCATTACTCTTCAATAGGTACTTGCTGGACGAGAATTTTGAATATCTGGTCCATTCACTTCCTTGTCAGAAATGGATATGCCATCTCCGTATTTGCAGAGGAATTGAAGGCCTCGTGTTATATTGAAAGTGAACTTCTTACATAACAATGGTAGACAGTGTCCTGCTGCTTAAGAAACTCCGATTCATTTCTTGAAGGGAGAGATGAAAGATGCCCTTGATTTGATTGAAAGCTTTTTCCACGGTAGAATCAGGATTGTCTTTTATAGAACACTCTACGATTGAAGCCATCTCCCCGCGTTCCTTCTCATCCTTCTTTGCAAGATTGTGAAAGAAAGTGACAAAGGTGTGAGTCAGGGTTTTGGAATCTCTTAAGTCGTCGATGACTCTGATGGTCAATTCTGAGAGCTCCTGGATTTTGGATGGAGAATGTATTTGCTCCAGAATGTTGTTTGGGAGAATTTGACCCATCAAGAGAAATGCAATCAAATTTACAATGCACATCCCTGAGTTAGCGTGGGCATTGTTTATGTACTCATTAAACGTGGGTACATAACCAGTTGCTATCCATTCCGCTTCTTGAAGATAAGACTCTAAGGTATGATCTTTTACTGTTCTTGATGATCTTTATGATACTCAAGGTATGAACTGTTCGAAGTAAAATAATACTAAAAAGCGATAATTTTAATTTTAAAAAAATAATAATTTATATCTTAATTAAATTTAAAAAAGAATGAGAAACTATAAAGTTGAAAATAAGATATGTTGTTTAATGACTTTCAAAATAAATAAATTAAATAATAAAAATATTATTTAATTAAAAAATGGTTTTCGTTAAATAGCAATAAATACATACTTTATCCAACTTTATATTATAATTAATATAAATACTGTAAAACAGTTCTTCTTAAAACTTTTTAGGGAAACATTCTGAATCGCCATGTTCTTCCTCACTTAGAAAACTTATAATTCTTTTTTTTTTAAATAAAAATAATAATTTTTTACTCAGTATTAGACTGAAACATTCAGGTTTTTTATTTATTTATTAATAAAATCCATTTTACCTAAAAGAAAATAAATCATTATGATATTATTAACTATACTTCAAAAATAAAAAGAGAAGATTCAGTAAGGAATAAAGAGAAGGATACGTAAAGCATCACCATCTGCGGTGAATCCTCTATGTCCCCGTTTACTAAAAATTAAAGACAAGGATAAGTAAAGCATCACCATCTGCGGTGAAAATGGAATGTGGCGATCAATACCTTGTAATAAACTGTATCTCTTTCTGATGTATGCATTTCAGAATATTGAAGTCCAATTTAGCTAATTCCATAACCTTTTGGTTGAAATTCGACCTTTACAAAAAAACGTGGCAAAGTGATTAAGTATGGTATAACGCTCTTTGAAATTTGAAAATAAAAACAATTATATTTAGTCAACCAGGAACGTACTTGAGACATGAATGATTTTGTCCATATATTTTAATAAAGCTTCTTGCCTCCTATCTGGACGCACAACTAGAAATCATGAGAGCATTCATTGAACACAAATTCACACACAAACAAATAATTTCTATATTAAATCACACTAATACATTACAATATTTATAGTGCTGCTGAGATCCAACTAATTCCATTCTTGTAGGGAGTAGTTGAGAGAATCTCTCAACATCCTCCAACACACCAAACCAATCCCTAAACTGTAGTATGCATCATAAATGAGGCATTATCTCAACACCCCCCCTTAATGCCTACATTACAGAAATGAAGAACACACTAAATTAATACAAACATTTGTCTGCCCTGGTCTTCATTAACATTTGTACCCACTCTGAGATCTCATAGACAACGCTCTTTTCTCCACCATTTTCGAGCTACCATTCAACCCATTTAAAATACATTTGTTTCAAACCAGCAATAATGAACTTTGCAAGATCAACAGTATTGACAACTCGGCTCGTCGGGGCTTCCGCGATAAGAGATGACAAGTGATGAACCATCCTATGGACCAATCACCATTTGTCGGATATTTCGCTTTCGGCTATCCATCAGTGGGTAGGCAAATGGTCTGAATACTGAATGTGTTCAAGAGCTAATCTAACAACTTGACCTGCTTCACACAAATGGATCTCATAATGTAACCTATAACTGATGCCCTTGGCCTGTAGCACAACAGATCAACATATAACAAATTCACACAATCAAATTAGCCAATTGTCCTCTCGTCCCTGTAGAACGTAGAGAACGACTAATTTAAATAATGCTAAATTGTTCATAGTTGGTTCTGCACTCCACAAATCTCACACCCGCAGATAAAATCCCTAATCCAAAACTCCACTCCACGAGATAATCTTTTACTCAAAAATACATTTACATTAGAATCCAAACAGTCAGGTTCCTATTTAAAATCCTATCATCCAGATCACAAACACACATTAACCCTTACACTATTGTTTAACCATCCGCTTTCCTGATGTTTGAAAGCTTCTTTCACGTCAGCAAATGAATACGGGCCCTTCTAATCCAGCACAGGTTTCAGCTTCCCACTCTCTATGTACAACTGCAGCTTCTCGTTAATATCCATTCAGCATCATCCACAACCGTGGTCAAAAGATTAGCAATCGACCAATCCAAACCCTCTGAATTTTCATTTTTTCTGTTCGGAATATTTACGCATTGCACTGCAGGCGGTGTATTCAATAATTGTGAGACAAAATTGGCATGTCTCAGAACGCATCCATTGAGAAGAACGCTTCCAGAACTGGAACGGCAACAGCTTTTATAAAGATCTTCTTGAGCCGCTGAAGCGCATTTCCCACAATTTCAACGACTTTTGGTCAATTGATCTCGGGATTGAGTCTGCTACTCTGTTTAATCCCCGGGGCCCAAATTGAAGGTCTTGTTCTTGCTGAGGTTCCACACCTTCTTCGAACCAGACACCACATAAAGATCATGGCCATGGCTATGGTGATGGGCTGGCTCGATGATTCCCGCCTTGAATTTCACAAGAGCGGCAGTGGGGCTCTCTCTCACGATGCTCATGGATGCCCCGGGCACGATTTCCACATTCTCGAATTTCCTGCTTTTGAGTGGTGAACAGAGTACGCATAAGGGTTCATACGAAGACGACCTGCCGAATCTCTTGTCTTTTGAGCTGCTTGGTCACTGGCATTTTGGCATCCTTTGGCCTCCTCGGTGAGAATCTTGTGAAACCTTCGGCCTATTTAAATTTGGTGAAAACACAAAAAAATACCACTGGAAATCGAAATCAAATAACAACGATATAAAACACATAAAACATTTCACTCAAACGCTTATGTACAGAGAATCAGCAACATAAACTCTCACATTTTCCTGGCCTTCCCGTGAGGGAATTAAGCCAGAACTGGATCCGATACCAAACTAGAAATCATGAGAGCATTCATTGAACACAGATTCACACACAAAAAATTAATTTCTATATTAAATCACACTAATACATTACAATATTTATAGTGCTGCTGAAATCCAACTAATTCCATTCTTGGAGGGAGTAGTTGAGAGAATCTCTCAACGTCCTCCAACACACCAAACCAATCCCTAAACTGTAGTATGCATCATAAATGAGGCATTATCTCAACACGCACTGCAATACCATGGGAACTCCAATGCATATTTCACCTAAACAACAGTATTGAGGCCAAATCCCTTAATTTAACAAAATCCTATTTTTCATTTAAGGTAAGACCTTCAAAATACAGTTAGTGCTTACCTCTTCCAGAAGGCTTTGATCTATGCCGGTCACTTCCCCGCGTCCAGCTAAAAGTTGATTTAGATATTCTCTTGTGAATGCCTTCGCCTCTTCCATCACTTTTTCTCCTGGAAATGAAATTTCTGAAACTCGAAGTAACGACAACATACTCCTCACTTGTTTATCCCCACTATAATTGCAGAAGAATTTCCAGTTCCCATCTTTGAAATTCTCCAACACACCTGCTTTGGAGCTTAGTAATATAAGTACTGAAATAAATCATGGAAAATTTCAGGAAATAAAGAAGAGTGCTTCCTGATCGCCTCTCTCTTAGAGAATCTGTTCGAGGTTTAGGAATATAAGAACTAAACTAAATTCGGAAAATATATAGATAAATTCAAAGATACTTTTCCACTTTTAGTAAATGGTATCACCAATTTAATGCAAGTTTTCCAACAAGACACCTCAAAGCATGAACAACAATTATAATGAGATCTTCTAACTTCACACCAAATAGAAAAAACAGCATAAAATTCCCAAACAAACAAACCTAAGAAGATTGTGGACATACAAAAGAAGATTGTGGACTCAGTAACTTACTTGAACTCCTGAATTTTAGCGGGTCTTCCTCACACCTTCCTCAACGGGCACGGGAAATACGAGGATACATACGACACCTCCGGTCTTCAACTCGCTTTATGATACCGACTTACAGTGATCTTGGAACAAACTGTCCTCAGATAGGCGGCCCAGCAGGCTTCAGTATTAATTCAAATAAAAATGTTACATACCATATTATGCCTCAGAGTAGAGCCTTGCAGTCTCTGATCTCTTAGAGCATAGAATAAAAACACTCTTTCACAAATAACGCACAACACACACTCAAACACTCGATACCTCACTCTATGCAAACCACACACTTATATAATCTAATAAAGCATATGAGAATTATTGAGGGTCCTTGTCAGGCATTACTGGCCCAGACGGTGTCTGCTCAATATTCTCAAGTACAATAATTGAAAAAGAAAATCCAAAAGAAAATCCACTACCAAGGTCCTTTCGGACTTCGGTCACTATCATATTGCTCTCCGGGTTCAAATTCACTGGGGTGTTCAGATGGTGATGATGGTTGATTTTGATTTTCATGTGACTGATGTAACCATTCTAAGTACTCAGATTCCCATGCGTGATCCTCCTTTGTCTGAGCATCTTGATAGATATCAACAAAAATGGTGCCTTTTTCTTCGGATACCTGCTCTTTACCTTTTCCTGTAGCGTCTTTAGCTGATGTTTCTACTGTGGAAGATTCCTCTTTCTGTATTGCCTTTGATGATTGTCCTTTCTCAAATCTTATCATATATGTCGTAACATAGAGATTCTTTTGTGGGAAAAGATATTTGTCATCTGCTTTTCGCCACTTGCTAACATATGCCATGGGATCAACCTCTATATCAAGGAAAGAATATTTTTTGCTTTTACGGAACTCTGGCATTGATTGAACTGCCAATTCTACTCCATCTAGCAGTTCCCATTTGAATATCTGGAACATGCTAACAGAGTGTTCGATAGCACATTGAATCCATAATTTGCAAATATGATTTACGTCTGCTTTCTGCTGCCATCCCAATTCAAAAATCATAGCAGAACATACCTTATTGGATAATAACAAACTTATTAAGCAGACCACATCACTAGTCCAATTTCCTGCCATCACACTAATAGTAATTAATGCTTTTTGATTAATAAGAAATTTAATTACTTTGATTCTTCCTTGTATGTTTTCTAGTGTTTTGAGCATAGACAATTTTTCTGGCAACTTAAGTCTATGAAATTATTTCAACCAAAGAGTAATCTTTTTTACTTCCTCAACGTTATCAGTTAACACAGATTCATCAAAGCTTTCAGGGCCATAAATCTGTGCAAAAGGATTTGGTATTATGGGATTTCTAAATTCCATACTTTGATAATCCCATGGAGTTGAGAAGGTCCTTAAATACTGCAGTGTTCTTTCAACACATTGAGATGCTCTAATCTGTGGCTTTTTTCTGCAACATCCGTTTTTAATTTCCCAATCTGCAAATGGTTCGAAAAGTTCATATTGGGGAAATGAATCAGTACCTGCAAAATGCTCATCATGCCTTTGAAGGAATGCTGCTTCAAGTTCTTCAAATAGATCTGGAATTCTTAAAGATCGCAAAAATCTTTCAACTTTCTCAGCCATATTTATCTCATCCAAATCTAACATCTTAGCAGTGGTATAGACTGCAAAGGAGAAATCAACTCCACCAATAATCTGATAATAATTCAAGATTTTTAACACTTCAACCATATCATCAGTGTAAACTCTAGACCAATAGTCGTCTAAAGTTTTGAAATAAATATTAACTTTCATGTTAGGCAAAGGATAGACTTTCACCAATTCTTCGTCTAATCCTAACAGGACACCAACATTTTTAGATTGCCAGGCTTGGCATCTTTGGATCCATTGGTTTCTTCTTATTCTTAACCCAATAACTTTCTTGATCTCTTCAACTACATCACCAAGAACTAAGTCAAGGATTTGAAAAAGTTTTACAAATGTTGAAAGATCCTCATCTGCAGCTGTCTTACCAGGAAGCTTAAATAAATCAGTTCTTCTGTTAGAACAATGATGAACATGAGATTTGTTCATATCTCTGGTTAAAGAATCTGCAAGATAGTTAGAAGTACCGGGAACCCATTCTACTTCAAAATCATACATTTGAAACCAGATCTACCATGCTAATAATCTTCCTCTTGTGAGTTGCTCTGAGATCTTAGCTGATAAGAAGTACTTAAAATTCATTGAATCGGTTCTTATTAAAAACTTAGCAGGGGCTAGATATAGTTCAAACTTTTGAATTCCATTAAAAATAGCTAGGGTTTCCTTTTCAGCTATAAAATAGTTTTTCTGATGAGGCTGAAATTCTCCAGAAGCGTAAGCACATAAGATTTTGTCACCTGTTTCTTCCTTTCGTTCAAAAAGAACTGCTGCCCAAAAACAGTCAGAAGCATCAGTCTGGAGGATTAAAAATCCATTACCTGGAGGTTTTAGTTCAGGCAGATTCTCGCATTCAGCTTTTAACAATTTGACTGCTTCCGAGGCTTCTTGTGACCATCCAGAATTTAAATGCTTGCGGATAGGAGCAGTCTTCTCAGAGAGTCTAGGAATGTATTTATGTACATAATTAAGAATTCCGAGAAATCGCTGAATCATTTTGGTGTCTGTCAGCTCATCAGGAAAGTCAGAGAGCTTTGTCAAAACATGCGGCTGCATCTGGATCTTACCAGTGATAACATGAATACCAAGAAAATCAATGCTATCTTGAAACAATATCATTTTCTTCTCAGACAGAAAAATTCCATGCTTTCTGACTTCATCAAGGAAGATCTGTAGATGCTTCAGATGAGTTGCCAAATCAGGATTATGAATCAAAATATCATCTATATACACAACAATAAAATCATACTTCCCAAAAATAAAATCCATGCGTCTTTGAAAGAATGCAGGGGCATTCTTCAAACCAAAAGGAACAACTTTCCATTGAAAGAAACTAGCAGGACATGTGAAAGCAGTTTTATGTCTATCTTCTTCTCTGATCTGGATTTGATAATATCCAGACTTCATATCAATTTTTCTAAAGATCTTGCTGTGCTGAATCTTCTGCATAATATTTTCCTGTCTAGACATAGGATAGTTAAAGTTTTTTGTTATAGCATTTAATGGTTTGTAATTAATAACCATTCTAGATTTTCCTCTTACTATTTCAGAATGGTTTCTGACTAGAAATGCAGAACAGGAATAGTGCGAAGAGCTAGGCTCTATTAGCTGAAGAGTCATAAGTTCTTCAATCTGTTTTCTTATCTCTTTTTCATCTGTAGGAGTGCATGGTATCAATTTTCCTTTTACTCCGTTGTCATGTAAAGTCTCTATTTCTTGCTGAGGACTTTCTACACTCCAAAAATCTTGAGGGTTTTCTGAACAATTTTTTAACAATTCATCAAAAATGTTCACCTGATCAGGAGACCAGTCAGGATTTCTATTAGCTTTTTGCTTAGGTTTATTTTGATTCCTTTCCTCATAGATTTGCAACACTTCTTGCCAGTTATTGGAATCATTTGAAGGTCTTTTTGTACCTGCTTTCTTTTGGCTATTTTCTCGCCGCGCTTCTGAATTAGCCAGGGTCAGTCTTGGGACTGAGATTGCTTTATTTTTTATGTTGAAGATAATCTTATCTTCACTTATAGTGACTGGCAATACAAAATTGATAAATGGCATACCAAGAAATAGACTAGCAGATGCATCATAATGTTGAACAGCAGAAAACTTGACAATACTCCCCCCAATTTTTAAAGAGATATTATTTAGTGCATGTCATCCATTAACAAAATCCCTACAAGATTAACTACATCTGAACAAAGTTAACCATTAATTCAACTATTTCACTTGGTACTTCCCAACCACATTAAGAGGGTATATTCTAGCTTAACATTGATTAAAAAATCCATTGATGTCATACCACCTGAGGTTACGTTATATCGATGCAGTCGGAGAGCCCGAAAACCTAAAGTTGTAGTGTTGAGATATTTACTGAGAAAATCTCTTGACCCCACCGCGATACCCTTTTCGTTCCAATATCTACTCACCTCAAACAGTCAGCTCTATATGAACGAATCGAAGACGGCCCGAAAAAATCAAATAAATTAAACTTCCTCGTGTGTGGAAATTACTAACCTGTAAACGTAATCTAGAGCAGCTGTTTTTATTTCATGTTGAAAGTGACGATCAATTGCAAGGCATTCCAACGCGTCGAAAATCTCCAGCCGTTTGATTAAATCTTAATTGCTATCTTCCATTTCGCTCAGAAGTAAATGCTTGATCTCCTCAATAAGCTTCCCAACACGTTCATAATATTCAGGTGCCTGCTTCCAATGCAATGCAATTCATATATATATATATATATATATCACAAATAACAGACATAAAACTAAAATTGCAGATTGTGGATTTTCCACATAAAGAGTTTGGATTTTCGACATGGAGAGAGATCTGCTTATTTGGGAAATCTAGGATAAAAATTAAAAGAAAAACAACTCTTAAATATCACTGTAGACAATCCAGATTATATATATATATATATATATATATATATATATATATATATATATCACAAATAACAGACATAAAACTAAAATTACAGATTGTGGATTTTCCACATAAAGAGTTTGGATTTTCGACATGGAAAGAGATCTGCTTATTTGGGAAATCTAGGATAAAAATTAAAAGAAAAACAACTCTTAAATATCACTGTAGACAATCCAGATTCCAAACTCATTGTTTTAAAAAAGAAAGAGGTAAAAGCAAACAAAGACCACAAGGCAAAGCTACAGAAACATACCCCATAAGGCGAATTGAGAAAAAGTATGAAGTCATCGTCCCACACGTTCCCATGGTAGTTGGCAGTGCGTCGAGGGATGGAAAATTCATTGCTGAATTCAGTGGAAACAGATTCACACATCTCAGCCATAGCACTACACTTTGCCATGCGATTTTATGTTATGAATGAACAATCGCTGCTCTGTTATATAGACAAATGCACGGTAGAAATTGTGATGATAAGTACATGAAGTAAATATTCATTTTAACGTTTAGATCATACTTACCACGTTCGCCCGAATCAGCCAAAAAGGAAAATATTTGCCGGTTCCATACGTATCCGTACTATTCGTCGTAATTCAATTTGGTTTTAATCATTAATGGTTAATTGATGAAATATTACTTAATATCTGGGTAATCGTTTAGATCATAGTTACCATATTCGCGCGTTCTATAAGAATCCGTATTATTCGTCCAAATTCGATTTGGTTTTCATTATCAATGGTTAATTGCTGAAATATTACTTGACATCTTGGTAGGTTAGGTTTACTAGATGGATTGATTATTCATTCAATAAGAATAATCAATAGAAGGTAGGAAAATAGAAGTTAGGAGTTTAGAGAGAAGGTAGGAAAATATAAAAGAAAGTAGAAAATTATAATGGAGTAAGAAAGTTTATCTTTTTTTTTTCAACAAGAGAAAAATCGTTGTTTTGATTATATATCAAAGGAAAACAGTCTATCAACCAATACATACGCATCTGAAGAGGATAAAACCATTTCCCGACAAGAGAAAAGGGTGTCCCATTCAGACAGAGGTAAAAACTCAAGTAAGCACCTTCACAGACAAGTCAATGAACCCATAAAGGATCCAAACAGTATACAGATCCCTGCGAAGGATCCAGGCGCCCAGGAAACTATTTCCCAGTGATAATACATGGAGCAAAAGGATCCAAATACAGAGAAACAAAAAATACTTCACCTAGAAGACAGAGCATCCAAAACCATGTTCAAAAACCGAAAGGGATATGTGGTCCAACCATATGAAAGCTGACTGCGAAATGCGATGCAGCAAGAGCGCAGTATGGCCATCTGAAATAGAGAAAGAAATTTAATAAACGCTTAAAAAGTCTATAAAACAAATTTATAATAGTGTATTAATTTTAAAAGTATTAGGAAAGATTTTAGATTAATAATTTCTTAAATTAAACGAGTATTTTAAACTTGAATTTAGAAAAGAATAGAAGCTTCTAGTTTTTAATTTAAAATATATAAAAGAGTGAGTGAGTGAAAAGTATTGTTCTTACAAAGACAAAAGTTATTGTCAATTTCTTTTAAAATAAAAAAAATAAAAAAAAAATTATATTTAAATTTGTATAGAAATCTTAAAGTATCCAATTCTAATTTTTTTTTTTAATAGAAATCTTATAATAGAAAATCCTAATTCAAACTTAGTAACTCTAATTTAAATTATTTTATAAAAAAAAATTTGTTAACCAACCACAAGATCAACTCGGAGGAAAAGGTTCGGATTCTCCCATTGAAAATAGGTACGATACCAGTAAATTTGAGATATTTTTTTGTTACTTTCGGAAAAGGAAACAATCCCAATGTTATCTTACTCATTTCTTAAATATGACATAAATTACTTACGAGGAAAAACACGTATCCAGGTAAGCACAAATCAGGGGCACAGAGAAAGAATATTATATGATAACGGAATGCTAAAGTGTTCCTAGCCGTAGCCTTACAAATTGGTGCAAACCTTTGGATAAAACTTCATCGCTTCCCTAAAAACGTCCTCCTGGAAAATTTGATGTAGAACACGTTGGGTAATATAGAAAAATTTTAGAGCCTCTAAGTACATATTGGTGCAATACTAATAAATTTGAGAGAATTTTCTATTACTGCCCAAAGAAAACGCTTCGGGAACGTTTGAAAAATAAATATCGCGCGCAGACGATATTGTACGATAAAACACCGGAGAAAGTTGGTAGCATTTTTGTGATTGCCAAGAAAAAGACTATTACCCAGTGATGAAAATTATTCCAACGTCGTCTAATGGGTTCAAACCATATTGGTTAGGTAGTGAATATTGGTAAAACCCTATTTTATTTATTCTTTTATTACATATATCATATCTATGTAAATATTTTTCTACCATATTGGTGTATATTTATGTAATAATTCTTTCATTATAGAGCTTGAGTGGGTTTAATGGTTAAGATAACGTGTTTCGTTCTACCAGGTCACATGTTCAAAATCAAAGGGGATAGAGTATGTATGCTTTAGTAGACTACCAGGTCACATGTTCAAAATAAGAGGGGGTACAGTATGTATGCCTTCGTAGACTTGGTAGTTAAATCCCGCTTGGCCCTTGTTCCACACACAAGGGAGTCTCATACACCAAATTGGTGTCTCGGTTGGCAATGACCTTAAAATTGGATAATAATAATAATAAACCATTGTTATTTGACAAATTTTTTTGAAAAAATCATAGACACCTTGTCATATAAATATAGATTTGCATTTGAATATTGTTGATTATGGTCAATATGGGAATTGAATAGTGTTTAATTTATTTTCTTCATATTTTTTAATCTTATAGTCACCATAAATGCTATTTGTTTTGCTATATTTTATTCCAAAACTTTCTATAATATCATAATGTGTGATCTTTTACTCCATTCTTGATTATGTAAATGAACAATAAAATAATTAATGGTAACTTAATGATGTAGATTGTGGAGGATGGTTGTTTAATAGAAAAATGACTCCAAATGAGACATTAAATGTCAATTTTGAAGACGAAACAATAGCCATTGAGCAAATCCAAGGAATTCAACTCATCTCTTTTTTATAATGTTTGAGTACTTCATTTCACTAATTGTATGGAACATGGTCAGTATTCCATTTCACTAAAGACTAGGGAGTGTAGCTCATCCTCGGCATGTAAGAGGATGCGAATGTACAAATGGATATTAATAGTTGGTGTGGGAGGAGATGAGAGCTATGAGTCTAGTGGCAAGAGAGAAATTTTTGAGCTTTAGTGGGGGCGAGGAGAGAAATACCCTATAGTTGGTGATCAGGTGATCATGTCCTAAGTCAAGAAAATGCTCAAAATTGGTTGAAACTAGAATTAATAGATAGGCCTCATCGATACAATATTCATGTCGCGAACAACACTCAAATCCGACACTATATGTGAATATTATTCAAGTTTGAAAATTCACAATTTTATTCAAAAGACGAGTTTGACCAGGGTTGACTTTGATTAAAAAAATAATATTCCACAGAATATTCAAGGAATATTTCACAGAATATTCCATCGAATATTCCTTCAGCAACAAGTCACAACTCAACACTTGGCATCTTCAGATTGGATATTGGTTTGACTATGTGCTTTTTGGTCCAATCAGTATCTGCCACGTGGCAGGCCTGGAGGTCACCACGTGGCCCCAAGACTGAAGAAATCACAGTGGAAAAAATTATTGGAGTTGGCAGGATTCAACCCCAGGTCGGGTGGCCACCAACCCACAGGCCCGACCGGCCCGCCCGCATGATGGTTCTTAACCTATCAAGGTCACATTGCTTACATAAAGTTTAACAAAGTTCTCGTTGGGGGTGGAAAGGGGGCCAGCCCCTACACACAGGACCGCGGGCTTGGAACCTTGGTTCTATAAACCCCGACGGTTATGTTATATAGTTTCGGTCACATGTACTTCGACAGACGTTACGGTGACATTTAAATGCCACAATTTTCAAACCGTTGGCTCAAATGATTCCGCCGACAGGGGTTTAGTTGGTCCATGTGACCACTACACCTAACAATGAATGCTAACCCCTGACGGTTCGAACAATTTAGGCGAAGCGGCTATTCTAGGCAGAGTTTTCCATAGTTAGCAGGCCTATCTCTAGCTCTCCCAAGTTTAGTGGAGTTTCTTTAGGCCAGATTGGACAAAACTTCTATTGGTCAAAACTTTCACATTACTAAACCTTTTGGAGCAATTTTATTTTTATTTTTTATTTCGAGTATTCTCAGCATTCTAGAGCCATTCGAACAAGTTGCAGAGCCATCAAAGGTGTCTTTCAGCCATTTTTACTTTAGAGAAGCTTGGGGAGCCATTAGGGCCTTGAGGGAAACAGAGTTGCATTGGACTACTCTTCACTTTTTTAGGTGAAATCAGAGTCATTCTTAGCTTATTTCTATGTTCTGAATTCATTTTCACAGCTGGTTTGGTCTGTTTAAGACTTTTTCTCACTGTATTACCAATTTAAGCATCATAATATATCAAGGACATGCCCATTGGGAGCCTTGGACTCAGTAGATGTGGCCTAGGAGGGGTGAACTGCCTCATCATGTTGTTGTGTGTTTATGGTGAAGTTATTCTGTTGTGTTATTTAGATTAAAGTTGTTAAACAGTAAATTAAAACAACACTCCCTCACAACAGTTATCAAAAACACTTTGTTTCACTTACAAGACTATACAAACACTTTGCACACTTAATTTAATGGAAACGAATACTTTGAACAACAACAAAAAATACTTTCATTTTCAAATCAGTTGGTATCAGAGCTCAGGATTAGAGCCTTAGAAGCTAGAGTTTTTACTCAGCATTTGTTTTGTGCAGAGATTAAGTCATTTCTTTGCAAGTTTTGATGCTTACTAGGCTAAAACTCAAGAGAGGTGAAGGAAACTTGGTTAATACACAAACTAATCCACAACCAAGAAGGGTCAGAGAACCACCTCCAAGAGCCCTAGAAGCAGCTTCAGGCATGTCTTCAAGAGAAGGAGAAGCTCCTTAAGAGATGGATCCAAAGGAAGAAGAACAGGCATCCCGGAAAGCTTTCTTAGCTATGACTGAAATGTCAAGGATCCTCTATCAAGAAAGAAATGATAGGATTGCTGGAGAAGGGTCTAAAAACCAAAAAGAAGGAGAGGTTTCCCTAGGAGGAAAGAATAGTAATGATCAGTCTAAGAAAGGAGATGGAGGAAATGGTGATCCACCATCTCCATCCTCTTCCTCGACATCGTCTTCCTCGACTTCGGTAAATCAATCACATAACTCAAAAACCACTGGTAAAAATCCTTTTTTAAAGCTTGATGTCAAATTTGAATTGCCCATGTTTAACGGTGAAGTAAATGCAGAGAAACTAGACAATTGGAAGTTTATTTAAGGATTCAAAACCTTCATGATTACGACACCAAGATACAACTAGCCTCGTTGAGAATGGATGGAGCAGCATTGGTATGGTGGGAAGCCAAGACCAAGGATGAAATCAAGAAACATGGTAAGATTACTTGATCATGGACTAAATTTATTACTACAATCAAGAAGAAATTTTATACTTTAGCTCATCTACAAAAGGCTATAATGAATTGGCAAAAATTTAGACAGCTTAAGGGACATAATGTGCAAGACTATACCCAGGAATTTAGGAGAAGAGCACTCTTATTAGGGGTAGACTTACGAATTCAAGATACTTTGCTGAAATATATAGGTGGTTTGCACAATTACCTTAAACATACTATCCTTATGTTTAATCCTACTAGTCTAGACAAAGTTTGTGTACAAGCTACGCATTTAGAGGCTAGAGGGAAAAACACTTTTGATGAGGGTAGAAACAAGCCTTTCAAAGGTCCCTGATCGGGGTGATGTATTTGGACACGTTGATGAAAATGGAGTAAAAAAAAAAAAAATAGAGAAAAAAAAGTGAAAAATGAAAGGAACTACCAAGCTTACAAAAAAAAAACAAGCCTTTCAAAGGGAAGAACAAAGATAAAACCTTTAAGGGAAAAGGCAAAAAGAATGCATCTATCAAACAAGAGGGTGAAAAAATAATTTGTAAACATTGTTCAAGAGAGGGCCATGAGGAGAAAAACTATTGGAAATTACATTTTGAAAAAAGAAATCAGTTTAACAAAAAGAAGGGAAAGAAGAAAACTGTAGCTACTACAACTACACCTCAAGATTTAGGTGATGATTCAAGGGATGAAACCAAAATTGCAGCCATGGGTTTGAAAAGTATGAAGGGAAAGGAAACTGAAGCTAAAGCATGTAGTAGTACTTCAAACTGTCATGTACAAGCTTCTAATGAGGAAGAAATAATTGAATTGTTCCATGTGAGGGTAGTCTCAAAACATACTAAAATTGACACACTGTTTGACAGTGGGTCACAAGAAAATCTCATATCAGAAGACTTGGTCAAACAGCTAAACCTTGAGACCATTCCACATCTAAAGCCTTATCCACTTGGGTGGATATGCAAGGATGCAAACTTACAAGTCTCAAGAAAGTGCATATTGAGATTCGCCATAACTGCACACTTTATTGACACAATTGAACTTGATGTGGTGCCGCTTGATATATCAGGAATTATTTTGGGAATTCCTTACTTATTTAACAAGAAAGCGATCTTCCATCGCCATGAAAATGCATATCATCTCTTTAAATATGGAAAGGAGTTAATTGTCAGAGCACATCACAAGAAGACAAATATAGCGATGGTAAATGCGAGACAGGTAGAAAGGCTAGTAAATTCTAGTAAGAGTTTTGTACTTCTTATGGCTAAGCCCAAGGTTGATATGAATCATGAGTCATTTGAAAATTGTGATTCCATGCTTAAATCAGATTTATATGATGTAGTTGATGCACAACATGAGATGTTTCAGGAACCAACAGGTTTACCTCCTAAAAGGGAGATTCAACATGAAATCCATTTACATCAAGATTGTCCTCTTCCTAACATCGGCATGTACCGCTTGTCTATCATGGAGAATTTTGAAATAAAGAGGAAAATTAAAGACTTGTTGGACAAAGGATTCATAAGACCAAGCACTTCGCCATGTGGGTCACCAATAGTGTTAATTCCAAAGAAATATGGAACTTGGCACATGTGTGTGGACTACAGGGCGTTGAAAAAAATAACGGTAAAGAATCGTTACCCACTTATGTGGATAGATGATTTGTTGGATCAGCTGAAAGATGCTAAATATTTCACTAAGTTAGACTTACGTAGTGGTTATCATCAAGTTAGAATTGCAGAAAGTGACATTTGGAAGACAACATTTAAAACCAAATAGGGACTCTTTGAGTGACTTGTTATACCGTTTGGTTTATGCAATGCACCTGCAAATTTCATGAGGGTAATGGATGATGTCTTAAGTACTTTTCTTTATGATTTCGTTATTTTCTACTTAGATGACATCTTAATTTTCAGCAAGAGTAGAGAAGAGCATGTCATGCATGTTAAAGAAGTACTTGATATTTTGAAGACAAATTAGTTATTTCTTAAAATGTCAAAGTGTGAATTTGGAAAGACTTATTTTGTTTATTTGGGATACATAGTAGGAGGAGGTGCTTTGAGAATTGATCCTTCCAAAGTAGAAGCCATTGTGAATTGGCCTACTCCCAAATCCATTACAAAGGTAAGAATTTTTTTGGGTGTAGCTCAGTATTGGAGGAAGTTTATCTCTAGCTTCTTTGCCATAGCAGCTCTTATGCATGCAGTGACTAGTGTGAAGTGTTCTTTCAAATGGGGAGGCAAGCAATAGAAAGCTTTTGAGTCTTTGAAATAGAAGATAAGTTCAACTCCAGTCCTTACATTACCAGATATGAGAAAACCATTCGAGATTCAGACAAATGCTAGTGATTACAACATGGGTGCAGTTCTCTTACAGCATGGTAAGCCTGTTGCATTTCATTCTGAGACATTTAATGGTGCTATTGTGAATTATGCTACATATGATAAAGAGTTGTATGTGTTGGTACAAAGTGTCAAAAAATGGAAACACTATTTGATGGGCAAAGAAACAATTTTTCATACCGACCATCAACCTTTACAGTACTTGCAGTCGCAAAGTAAATTGCAGCAGTCATGACATTTCAGATGGATGGGCTTCCTACAACAATTTCACCTGGTAATAAGGTATAAGAAAGGTATTTACAACAAGGTTGCTGATATGTTTTCAAGGCCTATTATTAGTGCTAGTACTTTACTTAAGAATGATTCTATTGTACATGAGAGCTACATAGAACTGTATGCATCAGATGTTGATTTTAAGGATGTGTATGCTAACTTGAGTGAAGGGAATCATGTTGAGAAGAATTATTATGATTTGCATAATAATTTACTATTTCATATGGGAAAGTTATGTATACCACAGCGGGAGAGACTAAGCATCATGAGAGAGGCTCATTCTTCTCTCATAGTTGGAAATTTCAGGGTAAGAAAAATGGTGGCACATTTACAGAGGTATTGTTATTGGCCTCACATGGTAGATAGTGTTTCACGGTTCATTAGAGGTTTTTCATTATGTGCTACAAGAAAGCCTAGAAATAGGAAGCTTGGTTTATATACGCCATTGCCAGTACCTTCTAGACCATGGGAAAGTGTTTCTGTGGATTTTGTTGGAGGGCTACCATTATCTAGAAAGTAGCATGATTATCTTTATGTAGTAGTTGATTGTTTCAGCAAGATGTGTATTCTTATGCCATGTAAGAAATCTATAACTGCTAAAAAAACTGCTGATTTATATTTTCAACATGTATGGGCTCATTATGGCTTGCCTACTTCTATCGTTAGTGATAGGGATTCCATATTTTTGGGGAATTTTTGGTCCAATTTATGGAATATGATGGACGCTAAGTTGAAGAAGAGTACTGCTTTCCATCCACAAACAGATGGCCAAACAGAGGTAGTGAACAGAACCATTGTGCATCTTTTGAGAGGTTATTGCAGCAAGCATCCAAAGCTTTAGGATGAGCATTTTCATTACATTCAGCATGCTTGCAACCGGTCCAAGCACTCTTGTACAATACTTCACCTTTTGAAGCTTGTTTTGGGTATTTGCCTAAGTCACCTTTAGATTTTATTCTTTAGAAGGATGTGGCCATCGATGGTCATAGTGACATTGACAAAGCTCTAATGTTCATTGAAAGAATTCAGCTCATACATCAGCAAGTTCAAGAATAGCTTGAAAAAAGTCAAGGCAAGTACAAGGAGAGGCATGATAAGCACATAATTGATCATAAGTTTCAAGAAGGGGATGAGGTATGGTTGCATATTAGTAAGGAAATAATGCAAGGAGAAGGTAAAAATTTTAAGCCTATTCGTTATGGTCCATTCAAGATCCTTAAAAACGTTGGAAATAATGCTTTTCAATTAGATTTGCCTTCATACATGAAATGTATTCCATTGTGAATGTGGAAAATTTACGTTTGTATGAACCTCCTTTAATTGCTGATTATGAAAGTGACATTTAGCTGCCATCCATAAAGGATTTCTCGCCAAAATTTTTGGATGAGTTGAAAGAGGATGCTATCCTTGACAGAAGGACACACACTTCAAGGAGGGGAAATGTTGATTATGTTCAGGTTGGTATTAAAGGCAACAAACCGAGTAAGGCAAAGTGGATTGAGGTGGAAAAGGTGAGGGGCCTATACCCTCATCTTCTTAACAGGTAACTGAAGGCTTTTGGGGTCCAAAAGCTTCCCAATGGGGAGGTGTGATCAGGTGATAATGTCCTAAGTGAAGAAAATGCTCAAAATTGGAACGGCTTAGAATTGGTTGAAACTAGAACAATGGGATAGGCCTCGTTGATACGATCCTGATGATATGAATGGCACTCAAATCTGACACTGTATGTGAAAGTTATTCAAGTTTGAAACTTCACAATTTCATTCAAAACACTAGTTTGACAAGGGTTGACTTTGATTAAAAAAATATTAAAAAAAGAATATTCCACAAAATATTCTGGGAATATTCCACTGAATATTCCATGGAATATTTCATAGAATATTCCACAAAATATTCCATGGAATATTCCTTCAGCAGCAAGTCACAACTCGACACTTGGCATCTTCGGATTGGATATTGGTTTGACTATGTGATTTTTGGGCCAATCAGTATCTGCCACGTGGCAGGCCCGGAGGCAGCCACGTGGCCCCAACATTGAAGAAATCACAGTGGCAAAAATTATTAGAGTTGGGAGGATTCGACCCCAGGTCGGGTGGCCACCAGCCCACAGGCCTGACCAGCCCGCCCACACGATGGTGCTTAAACTATCAAGGTCACATTGCTTACATAAATTTTAACAAAGGTCTTGTTGGGGGCAGAAAGGGGGCTAACCCCTAAGGGCCAACCCCCTACACACAGGACTGCAGGCTCAGAACCTTGGCTCTATAAACCCCGACGGTTATGTTATACAGTTGTGGTCACATGTACTCTGGTGGACGTTACGATGACATTTAAATGCCACGGTTTTCAAACAGTTTGGCTCAAATGGTTCCGCCGGCAGGGTTTTAGTTGGTCCATGTGACCACTCCACCTAACGATAAATGCTAACCCTTGACAGTTCTGACAATTTAGGTTGAGCATGCTATTCTGGGCAGAGTTTGCCATAGTTAGTGGTCCTATCTCCAGTTCTCCCAAGTTTGGTGGAGTTTCTTTAGGCCAGATTGGACAAAACTTCTGTTGGTAATAACTTTCACATTATTGAACCTTCTCGAGCGAATTTTTTTTTTTTTTTCGGGTATTCTCAGCATTATGGAGCCATTGGAATAGGTTGCAGAGCCATCATAGGTGTATTTTAGCCTTTTTTACTTCAGAGAAGCTTGGGGAGGCATCAGGGCCTTGAGGGAAACAAAATTGCATTGGATGACACTTCATTGTTTTAGGTGAAATCAGAGTCATTCTTAGCTTCTTTCTGTGTTTTGAATTCATTTTCACAGCTGGTTTGTTCTATTTAGGCATTTTTCTCACTGTATTACCAATTTTAGTATCACAATATATCAAGGACATGCCCATTAGGAGCTTTAGACTCGGCAAATGTAGCCCAGGAGGGGTGAACTGGCTCATCATGTTTCTGTGTTTTTATGGTGAAGTTATTCTTCTGTGTTATTCAGATTAAAGTTGTTAAATAGTAAATTAAAACAACACTCCCTCACACCGAAGTTCATAAACAATTATCAAAAACACTTTGTTTCACTTGCAAGACTATACAAACACTTTGAACACTTAATTTATTGGAAATGAATACTTTGAACATCAAAACAAATACTTTCATTTTCAAATCATTTGGCACCTAAGTATGGCTCTAACCCAAATTGTGAAGAGCTTGACTTGAATTGTGATACTAAGTTGAAAGTGGTGGATGTTAGTGAGGTGAAAAGGATAGCTAGGGATGGTGGACTCTAATTTGGTTATGCAGACATTCAAGAGGTGGAGGAATGATGAGGTGGGGTGACGTTGCAAGAGAGGCTGACAATCATTAGAAGTAGATGGTTGGTGTTTCTCTTAGACACTTCAAATTCAACTTCTTAGGCTTGGTTTTCTTCAACAATTCTTCTCAGTTTTCCTTTCAATTTGTTTTGTAGTGTGTGGTTTGGTTTGGTCGCTTCATTAATAATTTTATGCCTACTTAGCTTTGGGTATTTTATGAAAGAGATTGATCTTGGTCCTCGTCATCATTGGTTCATGGGTCTGGCAACATTTCTTGGATTGTTGTTTTGGAAAGCTATATCTTGTTACCTCTAGTTACTATTTGATGCTCTAAGGATTTGTGTTTAAAAAGAGGGATATTATTATCATACATTGTTTTTATGGGTTTGTTCGTGGATTTGTTTTATAGCTCCGAGTATTGTAAGTACAAGGCTAGAGGTGATTATTATCCTTGTGAGTTTGGTAGGTGTGGGTAATTGTTTGGCTTGAGTTGGTGTTATAAGGTTGGAGTCTATAATTGGTTTGTTGTTAATTAGTGTATTATTATTGTTCCCACTATATGTTGGTGCACACCATAGAGCCCTGGATATGATTTTATGCATGGTTATTGTAAGACGATGTTTCCCGTATGTGACATGATGACTAGGAAATGTATGCACAATAAGAAAGCTAACAGTCATAGGGGTTCCCAGTGCCAACAGAAGGCACATTCATTTGTGCAAAAATTAATTGGGACATACTTCAAAGTGGTCCCTCCTGAGACTCTATGGGAAATTCAAAATCTAGAAACCATGATGAGTGCTCAGAGGAAGTCATTTTCTAAGTTTGATATATTGGAAGAGGTCTACTGTTAAGTTTTTTTCCATTTTCACACGATGGTGCAAAGGAAACAATAATCGAGGTCAATTGTATTACATTAGAAAATGAAGGCTCTACACATTATGGTGCTAAAAGACAAGCAGGTGAAAGGTGTAATGTGTTTTTTCATTAAAGACATCAACAAAGAACTAAGAAATATTTTTTTCTACATGGATATATTGGATGCAAGGCTGGACAATATATAAGGGAGCCTACAATGTGATTTTGATCCTCTTACTCCTCCTAGTTTGAGGGAAAAGGACCCAACCGTGGTCCCCTCCTCGGACTCACGATGGTGTGCAATATTTCTAGTTCCTATGATTTTATGCTATTTTTTGTACTATCTAGGTATAACCATAAATTTTTTGTTTTTATTTTGGTGTTTTCTTGTAATGAGTACATGGGTGACTCCTGTAGTCTCCCTAGAGATAGTAAGGAAAATCCTATACTGTATGAAGAATCACCATTTAATGGATGAACATTGTAATCCAATTTTGAAGACATTTAGAGGCAATAATTTTTTCAATTTACAAAATAGATCACTATTAAGCTTAGTGAAATTTTCTATTTTTTATGTTCTTCTTTAAGTTCATATATGGATCCCTCATGAATCGTGTTAAAATGAAAAGAAACAAGACCAAAAAAAATAATATTTCAATTACAGTTATGGAAATTTTTTTTTTTCATTAAAATTATAGGCTAATCTAATTTTCAATCCATTCTCTTAAAATTTCCCTAGTTTTCATTCCATGTTTCTTTAACTATTACAATTTTTCACTTTCTTATTTTTGTTTCTAAAAACAACTACATATCAATCTCTTCATGCGTTAAAAATATTTTGAAAATGTCTTATAGGTATATCCAAGGCCAATTTTAATGAGACATATCCTTTCTAGAATTAATATTTGGAACAATTTTTTCTTATGCCCAATCATGTTAAGAAATGACATAATTTTTATGGTTATCAAACTTGTGGATTATGCATTATGCTTTAACATTCCACTCTTTCATGCAATTTCACATGGTTTGATAACTAAAATAATTTTCCAATATCCTTGATAAAAATAATATATAGGATGGTTTGTAAATTCCTTCATTTTCAAGTTTCTATAGATCTTGGAAAACTGTAAGAATTTTGACGTATCTAATAAGCAATGGATGCATGTTAATAAAGATTTATATAATAAATGCTTTTAATATTCTTGACAAAATTATCTACCTTCAACAATAACCTCAAGATCGCCTACATTTTCTTCTTTTCTAATTAAAATGATTTCCATTGCTAATATCTGTACTACACATTTTACTTTTAATTATATCAAGAATTAATATAATTATCATAATTAAACACAATCTAAACATGCCAAAAACATGAATATGACACATAATGTCCATGCATCATAGATACACATAAGATAAATCATCTCATACATGAATGATTACAAAATAAATATTTATTCCCGTGATTTTGGCTAAAGATTCACTTTACTAGGTTTAACCCCTCAAAACTTTTTTATAAAAATGTAACGAATCGATTATGCATTATTATTACCAAAATATATAATTCATTTAAAAATTATATTTCGCTTTAGCATTTTTAGTATTATCTTTTATTGAAATTCAACTTATCCATTTAATTATTATTTAAAATTTAAAATTTTAAATAATTAGAGCAATAACATTTTAATTCATTTATTTTTTAATATGTGTATAAACTTTGGCCTCATATATAAATTAATTTGATTTCAAATTAGAGTAAGCTTAATGGTAAATAGAAGAAATCTAATTAATTAGATTGATCATGTTTATTTAGCAGTAAGTCTTTAATAATTTTAATTTAACTATAAACTTTTATAGTCATATAAATTAAATAGTTGCTAGATACTTATAGATATCACTCTATAATAAACATCAAAACACATATTTTATGAAACATCTCAAATTCCTAAAATTAAAAGATATCCTAAAAAATAACTAAATTATTCACTTATCTTAAATTATGGAAATACTTCATATACAAGTTAAACATATATACATTTAGAAAAAAATATGTAACATCATTTTTAAGCATGGAGATTTATCCTCACTTTACCAAAGAGAATACTCATCTATAAGTAGACTTTATTACAATACCATGAAAAAATATCATGGATTATGAATACCACATGCCCAAAAATCTATAATTCACTTCATATGACACTTGTTCATTTGATTTCTTTTAATTAAAATTAACTAAAAATATAAAAATGCCATAATTACTTTGGAGATAAATCTCCACCATTGATTTGTGTATATTATTATGAATATTCTTCAATATTCTATTAAATTTAAATCCACACCATCTCCCTGATAATCATTGACAAATACATTAAAATTTTAAAGCCCTATTCCAAAATAAACATGCATATCTACTTAATGATTATTAAATGGATGGTAGAGATCTAATCTCCATGGAATATTTTAAAATATTTAAAATATTTTTAATAGTTGTCATAAATAAAAAAATGATATCCATTTCAAAATTATTTATGCCCTTTATATAATTTTAATTAAATCGAGTAAATAAGAAAACTACATATCAACATTTGTATCATATGAACATAAAGTTAGGGTTTTTTGGACATGTGGTATTAGTACATCATGGTATTGTAACAAAGTCTATTTAGAGCTTAAAATATCCATGGTAATGTGTCATTAAATATACATGGCTAACAAACATGTATATGTGGGGTTAAGAATCTTGTTACATGTTAATAAATTGATAATAATAATAATAATTTAATATAATGTAATAATTTTTTTAGTTTTTATCATTGTTTTTTTTTCAATAATGTGGGACTAAATATGACATGAAGTAGGTGTTTTGATGTCTATCATCTTTTACCAATCATCAATTTATATGATTATGATAAGTATAAGATGCTATCACATATTTTTTTCTTAGGTTACTTCCACTCTTCACAATTTTTTTTTTATAAAATATAATACATTTACATAAAAGTGTCTTCTAACTAAGAGATAAATTGACCTTTTCTCATAGTATTTTTCTTGTGAGTTTTATAGGAAATTTTGTAAATATTTTTAAGAATTATAAGTTTAAGTTGTTCAATTTACAAAAGTTGAGTGCCTTAACGATTGTACTAATTCTATTTATGTATTAAATAAAATATTTCAAATAACAAAAAATCACAATTTCACTAAAAAATATATTATTAAATTAAAATAAATAAATTAAGTAAATAAATAATCAAATTATAATTAAAATACACCTTTATTAAAAAAATTATGTTGTCCCTATTGTCTTAAATATTTGTGAAAAAACAAATTGGAGAATATTATAAAATAAAGTATGGAAACGGTAGGTGCAATACTCGTAAACTTATATAATTTTCAGAAAAAACATGTTGGAGAATATTATATGAGAAAGTGTAATTTTGAGATAAAAGAAGTTGGAGAATATTATATAATAAAGTATGGAAATGTTTGGTGTAATATTGGTAAACTTGACATAATGTTTTATTAGAGGCCATAGAAAAAACACGGGAAAGATTGAGCAATATTTTTATAAAATTGTATGATTTTTTAAAAATGTATGTCTATGTGCTGAAATTAATGGAGAAATATAGTCTTTTCTAATTAATTTATTTGGTTGTTTGTTGTTAGGATTGATATATTCTATTTAGGGAAAGATCCTATTATTTAGGGAGTCGTTCAAACCATCAAGCTAATGTGTAAGTTTATATGTACGAGACTTTGATTGAGTGGAATATAGTGTGTTGAGTGCTTCAACATTCTCTAGGAAACACGCCTGAAGAGCCTCTTAATTATCTCATATTTTTTCTCTCCTTGGAATTTTATAATGGTATCAGAGCTTTAGAGTTGAGTTGCGCTAAGGCATTGGAGGGAGCGTTTGAGAGCTACTCCATCTGAGAATCAAGACTTCAATTGAAGCATAGAGGGTTGTGCAGATGGGGAGTGTTCAAATTAACGGAGAAATATATTAGTGGATTTGGTTGTTTCTTGTTAGGATCGAGATCTTGTATGTAGGTATACGATCTCATTATTTAGGGAGTAGTTAAAACCACCAAGCTAATTTGTAAGTTTATATGTACGATACTTTTACTGAATGAAAAATGTGAGTTGAGTGATCTTATCACATATATCATGTAGATTTAAATTAAAGGAAAAGTTACCACTTATTTTTTTTCTTTTTTTTTTATGCATGTGATTGTATTTGCATTGATAGAAATATTCTTTGCTCCCAAAAACCAAAAATATCAACAAGATTAAGATAGTCGACACCATAACAGACCCATGGGGCCCCGTCGATCTAGACATTTCTTGGAACTCCCCCCATTAGAGGGAGGAGTGCCAGGTGTCTCTCCATTTAGGCATCAAGGATGACACATTGTCACCATTATCGGTTCATCCTTTATCAGGGACTTTGTGATTGGAAACCCCCAAGGGTCACCCAATACCACACTAGTGGAAACCTTAGCATGGTCACCACAATCAACCTCTCCTACAACCCCTAGAGGGTAGAGGAGCACTACCCCTTTGGTGAATAAAAAAAAAATCATCAGGGTACGCCAAAAGGTAATATTCATCAGTCGCCTCCCCTAACCCATCAAACTAAGATACCTTTTTTTCCACAATATACAATGGAAGTCAATACGCAGGTACCCTTATTAGCGTCACTTAATATTCCAGATATAATGAAGTTAACTAGTGACCCCATTTCTCATGGCCCTAGTTGGCCTCCCATGACCACGAAACTCCCTTTGAATATACGAAATTAAAAGGGAAACAAGTGCAAGACCTAGGAAATCATATCATGACATTCCACCTGTATTGTTTGTCCAATAGTATCATTGATGATACCATTAGAATAAGAAATTTTCAACACACCCTAATAAGGCCTGTAGTGAAATGGTATGTTGAGTAGATTTCTTCTTCTCATGGAACCTTTAGCGCCCTCATTATCGTATTCCTTAGTTATTTTCATCCCCCCATCCATCATGATTTCAGAATCGAATTGCTGACATATTTTAGACAAACACTAGTCATCCTTATATCAGACCATATCCACCAATGGCGACGACGACGTAGTTTGTGTAAAGTAAAACTTGATGATAGAGTGTTGTTGGACTTGTTTTTTAAAACTCTCACAGCTGAGATTCCAAAATACATGGCACTACTGAAACCCACCTCCGAGGAGGACACCATTAGTAAGGGCCAACAAATTGAACTCATATACACCCAATCAGGATATATTTACAATGTCTTGCCAAATTCCCCACACCTGGAATGTATTGGGAATTACTAGGTGCCTCGAATACTCCAGATGATTTGATCGGGTCCTTAGCCCAAATTCACCTAAGAAGCAGGAAAAATACACAAGATACTTGTATAGTTCTACTAAGAATGTATCATAACCTGCCTACCATAATAGTCAATCTGCACCTTTGTAGGATATGACAAATAGGGTGATTCCATACCATCAAGAGTAGGGAGGCTCATACCGTCCCTTGCAAGGGAACCAATAATTAGCTAGGAATTTTGATACAAGAGTGCTTCCCCAACAATCATACACCAGTTAGGGACAAGGGAACCTATACCCCCTTTTCCCACACAACATCCACCACCAACGTAGAAAAATGCAACCGTGAACCAATGAACGACTATATTATGACCAGAAGAACAACAATAATCCTTCAAACACTGCAAATAAGAAGCCAATGAAAAATAAAAAAAGACACTCTGGACAAGGGGGAAATAATTAACAACATCCCCCTTGATCTCAATCTCGGGGCAACCCCAACCAAAATCAAAACTAGGAGCCAAATAGTAACTCCAAAGTGAAAAACAAGAGACCCGATCTAAGCACAAATCACTCTTATGCCATATGTGGTGAATATGGCCATTACACTCACCATTGTCCCGAACTCCCTGAATCTACAAAACTTTGGGGTAACGGAGTACAAGGAGGAGCTACCCAGCAGCTTACGATAATGCATAAATATTCCCCCGCCAAGGAATGGTTAAAAAAACAACCAAAACAACCACCCCAAAATGACACCGGAGGAGGCAACCATGAGATCTGCATGGCTGATAAATAATTATTCTTCCAAACAAGGAATAAGAACTACGATACACCTCCGGATACCAACCCATCAGGTACAAGTTCGAGCACACCTACCACACTATTAAATATCTCCAAAGTTCCTATTTAGCTCCTTGCAAGAATGGCCAAAGGACTAACTAGGCATCTAGGACATCACTCCAAAGTTGCTCATAACTATAGTATAGTGGATGCTTTATCTCCATCAATAGCTACCATGTCAGCTTTGGAAGTTCTGCAAATAGCCCAAGCCAATGGAAAACCTTACTTTCTGCATTAGATGCAATTGACCCTTCCGATTCATGCCTAATGGTTTTCAATCTAGACAAGGAATGCCCTGGGCTTCCTTCTTTAATCACTTTCCAGATATCGGTTTTTGTTCATAATATCATGATACATAGATGCATTGTGGATGAAGCAGCATCCACATGTATCATGTCAAAATCATTTTGGAAATAGATAGGATCACCTGAATTTAAAAAAATTGACATCATGCTTAGAGCATACAATGGGTTCCCATCAGTCCCCGTCGGTCTTTATCAAAATGTCCCAGTAAACCTAGCCAGAAAGAGAGTTCTTATAGACATTGAGGTCTTAGATGCACAACTAGACTACGATATACTCATCGAGCGGAGTTATATGTATGTCATGACTACAATCACATCCTCTATTTTAGGGTGATGATGTTTCCCTATGATGATCGGATCATCAACATTGACCAACTCACATACTACAAAAATAAACCCATGACCCCTCTAGATGTGGTATTACCATACATAGACACAACCACAGAACCACTCATGAAGTATACGAAATTTAGCCAAGGCTAATTCAAACCATCATCCATCCTAGGATCAATCTTAATATATCCCCTTATTATATGAAGGAAAGTCCATAAAAGCACAAAGGCATTGTTGTCCATGATGCTCTCATCAAAAAATCAAACTAGCCCAGACATAGAAACCAGCAGTATAGATTCGGAAGCCACTAGTACCTCACTCCTACCATACACTATTTTGTAAACCCCATTTTGTATCCCCCACCTATTTTTATATGAAAAAAATTCATTGGAGCTATGACATTTCCAAAAATGGATTTTGCAATACCCATGTGGTATTTAGTCCCTCTAGTAGGCTAGAAAGCCTAGGAATTACCTCTAGAGTAATAACCCCTATTTCCCCTCAAGAGGTCATAACAGTTAAAGAAACAATTTTAGTGATGCTAGCTAGCACATCCAAGAAGAATAACAAAAAATTGAAAAAAGTTGAAACCCCCAACTTACCTAGGGCATTACAACCTTGTGCATTGGGCGATGTCGTAGGTCATCCTACTAATATTTTCCTCAAGTAATAAGAATTAAAACCCCTTATACACACCAAAATAAATGTCGCGACATTCAATTCCCATAAAAAAGGAACAGAGCAGGATAAACTAAGGGAAATCATCACGCACGAATCATGTGTGCACCATATGCAACCATTATGGGCATTATACCCTTCACTGCTTGGAAATGTCGCGATATAGGGATGCCTTAAAAGCCATAGAAAAATATTACCAGGAGGAACCCTTAGAACCATCCATTCAAATGGATGAGGGAGAACCCAAAACCATATTGTATGTATGAGTGGAACCTACATATTGCTCGAACAAAGTCACCCCAATGGTACATTGACACAAAACAGAGGCCACACCGCATGGCCCCATATCTATTGATTATGGTCTGTGCTAGATTTCATGCGATGCTTCATCACTAAAAACCCCAACTTAGTCGACTCAGGCACATAATCCAAAAGCAACACTACAAATAAAAGGACATAAGAAAAAATCACCATATTGTATCTGTCAGAAGAGAGATGGTCATGTGAATGACCACCTATCCCCCATAACCATCCTCAGTCTCTATTCGAGCTCTGCGCACTTTTCAATTAACATCATCACTTCATCATTGATTGTGCAACACTAGAGTTGTTTGAAAGATGGTACTTGGTCAACCCGATGTACTATGAAGGATTACAAGTAGTTCAATATTCTTGTCGGGTGTGTCAAGATAATCGTTGGATTCATCGTTGTCCCTACATCCCCTATTTCCGTTTTCCGTTAGATGGTATATGCTGGGCCATAACCCATAATTTTGACGAGGATGGATCAGACTTGGAGTAAGTAGAAAGTTTGACAACCCAAGAGAATGAGGCAACCAGGACCATCCTCTTCATATCTAAAGTGAAACGGCTATAAAGGGGATAGATTCCCACCCCCAACCACCCTCAACACCCAATCCCAGCCTACGTACTATGTCGAAAACATGATCATTTAATTACCCAGTGCTAAGAGTTAGAATCATTTCATAAATGGTACTCATTCGCCACTAATAATAGATATATCTTCAATTTTAAGTTTCTACAACCTAGAAAACCAGGAGCAGTGAGACCTCCCCTCCATTTCCACCAGAACTATAGAAAATATAAGGAAACCAATTATCCTAGTGTTGTATCCACTACAGCACCCTCCAAAATTTAATCCCCTTTTGAAATTTCAGAGCTCCTCACTGCTTTGATGAAGGAAAGTTCATTGCACCCTCAACAATGAATGTTGAGAAAGTCCCTTCTTGGAAATTGTCTTAAAATCTAAATTCATGACATGTTTTCCTTCAGATAGTCACAATATCGCAAAGTCACAATATTGATCGAAATTACACATTTGCAACTAAGCGACCTTGCAACCTCCAGGTTGTGAGGTCGCAAGGTCTATGAAAAATGCACATTTGCGACTATGCAACCTAGCAACCTTGCGACCTGTAGGTCGCGAGGTCGCAAGGTTGCAAGGCCTATAAAAAATGCACATCTGTGACTATCTGACCTAGTGACCTTGCGACCCCTAGGTCACAAGGTCGCAAGGTCGCATCCTTGCTAAAAAATAACATTTGTGACTGAGCGACCCTACGACCTACAGGTCGTGAGTTCACAAGGTCGCAAGGTTGCGACCTCGCTCGACCGACCCTGATCTGTGACTTACCTGCATTAAATGACCACATATGAGACCCATTTATAAATAAAACAGTTACATAGGTCACATTCGACCTGTGAGACGGAGCGAACAATACATCTGACAAGCCAACTGGAGCGCATTTTTTCCCGAGTAAGTTTCTTAATCCTCCTGTTGTTTCCTATTTTCTTTAGATGTTGCATTACCTGCCCCATACCCTAGCTTATTTATTGCCCTTGGCCCCATTCCTTTATAACCTGAATCCTCACCATCTCTCCAGCTAGGGTTTTTCAGCTCACCTATGCTAAATCCACTTTGCCTCCCCTTTTGAGCCTTGCCTTGCCTCAATCTGCTACAGACATCCATTCCTGGCTTTCAGAGAGGGTCCTAAACTCTAATTTACCCATATTCCTTGGATTTTTTTCCCTTATTTCACCTTATTCCCCATGGGTTGTGATCGCTTAGATTTATCTCAAAAAGCCCTAATGCGACCCTGTGACCTAGCGACCCTGTGACCCCACGGCCTTGCAACTTTGAGACCTCGCGACCTCACGACCTAGTCGCTAAGTCACGAATTTTCTAGGTCAAAGATCATCAACTGACGACATGAATCGCAACCTTATGACCTAGCAACCTCACGACCTGGTCGTAGGTCGCCAAGTTTCAGAGTCACAGTTTTAGATCTTTCACGTAGGCCTAACCTCATGATCGTGCAACCTGGTCGCTAGGTTTCCAAGTCGCAAAACCTCCCTAATCATATAGATAGCGACTGACAGGGGTCGCAGTGACCTAACTTAAGTAGTAAAATCATTTAGATGTATAGTGAGTCCCATCATATTTTGTTATCATGCTATCTGTCTTATCGTGGCATTATTTTTTGAACATTCTAGGGGATATTGAAGATGAGCTCAAGTGTGTTTCCATCTCTTCAGTCTCAAGTGATATGGGGCCTCTAGTAGTCCGGAACAAAAAAAAAAAGCCTTGAGATAGAGATATCAGGAAATGATACGCCTCCTCCACCATCCACTATCAGTGGAGATATTGCCTGTGTCTTTGGCAAAGGAGATAAGATGACATGGTACCAAGTATATCAGGAATTTATGAAGCCAGAATTCCTGGAAGATATTGCAAACCGACAAGTAGATATTCAGGTTAAAATTTCCAAGCTTCACTACGTAGGTACTCATCAACCAATATTCCCATGCGTCGAAGTAGTCGAATGGATCCTCTAGAAAGTTGATTCCATGTTTTGGGTCATCTGTGACCACTCAGGGAAAAGTTTTGCAAACTTGACTAGGAAAGATGCAAAAGTATACTATGCACTCCCCACTAAGAAAGAATCCTTAAACACTCATTGGCTCACCACACATGAAGTACCAGTGCTAGAAACCTTGAAGGGATGGTGGGAGGACCCCAAGAAGTTTAAGGCGAAGAAGGATCAGGAGTATAAAACATATGGCCTTAGGAATCTATAAGCTCATGGTAGCAATGATGTGCAGAATGGACAACCAAGAGGACGACACTAGCTTCAATGGGGCTTGGGTCCCACTCATATATGCAATCACCTCCTACAACACCCATTTCAACTAGGCTTACCTAGTAGTATCAGCCCTAAGAGAAAAAATATCAGTGGCATAGACACCGAAAGAGGGATGCAAATCGGAATTCTACATGGCCTCTTACCTCTTATATGCAATGTGTATGAGATGCTATTTCGATGGATGGTTGCATAATTGGGATGTGAAGCGCAGTGGGACCATTCAAAAAGATCTGAACATATTCTAGGCTTTTAGGTAAAAGAAAGATATGGAATCCATCTCACATAATTTCATCCCTGTGCTCTACGGGAAGATTTTTGTTAAAGATGCCCCTTGCATGTCCAAGCGGGATATGGAAACAATAACCAAGGTAGCCAATTGGCTTCCCATTACAGAGAGTACCTTTATCAGGGTCTTTAGATCATTCAAGGTGCCTCACACACTACCCAAGTATATCACTAGATAAACTGCTGCTACAAATGGTGTACTATGAAATGTCGAGCGAGTTCTCCAACATCCTCAGTAAAGGAAAAAAGAAGCCATGGCCTACCCTCCTACTTACTATTAGTGCCTACACTGTTATAGATTCCAAAGAAGTAGAATCAGAGGTGGAGGACAACAAAGGTTTCCATTTTGCAACCCTCGCACATAGATCATATAATCCTCAAAGGATCGTCCCTACACACTGCAAACAGGCCAAGTTCAATTGGAAATACAAACACATAGAATGCCCCATTGAGGAACAAGTTAGAAATTGGTACAACAAAGACAACGAGGCCGCGCTAGAAGAATCAACTGATCTGACTGGGGATCAAGAGGGTCAGGATGAAATGTAGGTAAATGGTTGTCACAATTTCAGGAACTTCCAATGTAATAATTTTATCACAACCATTATGTAAATGTAGGTAAATGGTTGTCATAATTTCAGGAATTTCCAATGTAATAATTTGTATAAGAGAGGTTACAAAGATTTGGAGAGGAGGTTAGGGTACGAGAGAATTGAGAGTCTGTAATGATAATTTGTTAATCCATTTCAATTTAATATGATTCTCCTTTCTGATCTCTTCTTGAGTTTGTGATTCTTCACAACCCTGATCAGAGAGTTAGGCCCGCTCTCCTGACCAGGTGTTGTTGAATTAATGTGTTAGTTTCCTTTATTGTATAACATTTTCCCTTTATTGTTGTAATGATTTAGTGTGATTTTCGTGAATCTATTCATTATTACAATTGATTGTTGTTATCATTTTCATTGTTGTTACATTTGGTTGTTGTTTTGCATAGTCTATTTAATTTGTGATTGATACATAATTGTGTAATTATTATATGCATATACTTTTCATGTTAGCATTTCCATAATCTAACGCATCCCAAATTTATAATTAATGTGGGAAAGGTTTTAATAATATCATTCATACTTTGACACTAACAATTATCATCCTTAATTTTAGTAAAAGTTTTTCGAGGAATGTGACATGTTGGGAAGAGGAATTAGAGTTGTGCTAATGCAAGAGTGATTCCCACCCACTTTTTCTAGTTATAAATTATGTGATAAAATCTTGGGAAATTCCACTAATGAGAAAGAAATGTTCTTTATTCTTCATGTTGATAATATGTGCCATCACTAAATGATGGAGATTCATTTCTTAATTAAAATATACCATAAAAATTTACGTGTTTCTTCATATATATATTTTCTATTCCCAATGTAGAAAAATTGGATTACAAAAATATTATCCTATGAATATGATATTATCTACAAGAATGTATCAGAAAATGTGGTGGTTGATGCTCTCTTTAGAACCACGATGAGTAAGGGTCTTTAGTTTCCTTATATTCCATAGTATCTAATTGGATATAAGATGTACTTAAGTAATGAAAAATAGATGGGCCAATATAATGCACATGATCCACTAGCTATAGATCATATGACAAGCATACGTAGTTTACATATCACGAGATTATGAGCTATTCAATAAAGGATATTGTTGTTGTAACACCCCCAAGTTTCTATGCTTTCAACTTAGACATTTCAACATAAATACAAAGGGGAGTGGACCCCAATGGATAATTATTGTATGGATGTGGTTAATTATTTATTTATGAAAAATAAATAAAATATTGTGTATGCACTATGACCAAATGAGAAATTGAGATCACATGCCTAATCCATGAGGTTATGGAAAAGGTAAAGACTTTCCCCAAAGTCTTTCAAAAATCCTTCAAATAAATTATTTCTAATTTAGATTTTTGAGGAAAAATCTAAATTCCCCAATGATGAGGAAAGTAGCTGGGAAGAGGTAAAAATCTGGGAAAGCTAGAAAAGTAGAAAGTAGCTTTAAAGTCCCTAAATAAGGGAATCCTAGGCAAACAGGAAGAAAGCATCCTGAAATTCTGGACGCAGAATTGGAAACAGGCTTTGGGGAGAGCATAGCTTAAATAAGCTGCTCCAGAATAGATTGAGGTTAGTCTGTCCTTGGACGATCTCGGCTCGGGGGTGAGTTCTGGAGATAGAAGAACTCTAAGGTTGGGAGGACTGGTCATAGTATCGGTATGCATGCATAATTCTGGAAATTAATTTCAGTCTGTCTTAAGTATATCAAGGTTATATGAATTGTTATGTTATAATTTCTTATGCAAATCATAGATTGGTTGTTGTTCAGTACCTCATGCAATTGCAAACTAGATATAATAGCTGAAAATCCAGTATGTTAATAGAAGGGACAAATGGTTCGGTTCTAGAGATAAGTACCCTGCAGTAATAAAGTTTAGAGATGATAGATCATCTGAATGTTTAATCAAATAGCAACATTCAAGTTGTAGCTTGCTATCTTTTAAATGAAAACTTAGTTGCCATGTTGTATAAATAGGAAATCTTGATAAAACTGTAACCAAGACCAGCAAGTAGAAAACAACTAAACCTGTTATAAAAGTATAGATTTCAGTATAATAGTCATACTGCAATGACAAGAATTGTAGAGTTAAGAATTTAAATTGTTTTATTTCATGGAAGTATAATATAGGAAACCAGAAATTAAATCCTAACTAAGTACGAGGATCTGAAATTAGGGAGTATAAAATATCAACTTCGGTTTCATTACTTCCATTTGATTGAAGAAAAATGATCTATATCCTATATTTCTGAGGGAAGAGTTTAATATGCAGCAGAATTACAGTTATGCTGAAAAATCATAAATAATTCACGGAAAGAGTCCTATTGAAAATCTACTTATGTGTGATAAAAGTATATGTGTAAAGGAGGACTGAAAGCATATTTAAAAATACTGGAAAAGAGAATCTATCCACATTCAATATAAACTGTTGTAATAGTAGTTGCAGCAAAGGAAGTTAAATGAATACATGTACACGTATATGTATATGTATACTCCTATACGTAGATGTGGAAACTCTATAATTGTAGATGCTGAAAAGTCTATAACGCTTGATAACTGAAAAGTTAGAGGAAGGGCATATTGATCTGTTAGAGTTGGACAAAACTCTGAGGAACAGACCTGAAAAATACAAATGAGGATATGTATATATATACATATAAACATCAGTCGACTGGGTGGACTGATAGAAATTGAGGTCAAGCCAAAAAATTCTCATGGAAATCCTTATAATAACAAGAGTGCCTGTGATTACCAAAGAGAAATTAAATACCTGATAAAAGTATGAATGGGAAATTGATTAAACAGAAAAAAATTTCAATGGTATCAGGTACAGAAAAGTAGAGTATATCTGAGAAATGTTATGCAAATAAAAATCTGGGTATAGGAGACGTGAGAAATGGTATTAGAGCACAAGTTTAGAAAACTGGGCAAGTTATGTGCTCAAAAAGAAACAATAAGCTGTTATAAATTTTATGAATATTATGCTATAATGAAAAGATAGCGTTGGAATCTCTTGATAACGATTCCTTTGAGTCACCTGACCTGAATTTTTGGTTCTGTAATGAAACCTTTCGTGCTTGTGTGCCTTTGCTTCCTATCTAGCTAGTTAGTCATGATTCCAATCTGACTATTTGGTCTTGTTTAATGAAGTTTGAGACCCTAGAAGAAAGCTCTTCTGTGCGCACGAGGGTTTTTAAAAATTAGGAAATTTCTTTTTGCATTTTTGGGGTTGTTTAAGATCAGTATCCTCCTAGCATGCCCATCATATATATCAACTAAAGAAATCCAAACCACCATGTGGGTTATGCCATTTTTTATGTTTTCTTCACGGTAAAGAAAAACAAGGGAATGATATGCAGATAGAACCTTGTTAAAACCAATCAAACATGAATTGAATAGCAGCAGACATTTATAGATCTTATATAATTGTTGTAAATTCCTTGCTTATTTTGCAATCAATTGTTCTGGATTTATACAAATGGTTCTTTGAGTCAATGCTAGGATACAATGTCTAATAGCATCTGAAACTGTGCTTTAGAATTGTAACCCCAAAATTTATAATTATGGCCTAGAAACTATACTATGAATTTGAATGACTCACCTCGGCCATTGTATTTTTTTTTATTAAACATAATTGGGAAATGAGATAAGAACAAGTAACATATGGAAAATAAAAATAAAAATAAATCCATATGCATGAAATTCGATGCCACGAACTGATAAATCAGCGTTGACAAATGCAAGAATAAGGTAACCATGGCATCATCGAGAGGTATCGAGTTCGAAACCTCTACTGTGTAGATAAAAGAAAAAAGAATGACATCAAATTACAGAAATCTTAAAGCAGTGCCGAGGGTCTTAGAAAAAAAAATATATATCTCTAACATGGATGATAAGAATTATATGGTCATAGGAAGGCCGGTGGCCTACATCGCCCATGCGGCTGTGGGGTAAGCAATCTGATAAAGCCGGTCACGGAAAAATCTTCTAGACGCTTCTGCGATAGCATCCAACCTACAAAAAAAAAAAAAAAAAAGGGTGGAGCACAGGCAAGGAACAAAAGGTTCTCTTTACCAACCCCAGGCCCGAACTGGATGTCAGAGCCTAAGGAATGAGGTTTAAAAGTGAGGAATCTGAGGCTGAGTCTGCACGCCACGGGCCAATCCATCCCCTGGATCTACGCACACCAGGGTTGGGAATTTTAAATTCTGTCGTGTGCGAAGTTCCACCTAGGGCCAGCCCGAATGCCCCCTTGCTGCCGTGGCTGTGCACGACCATGGCCACACTCTACAAGTCGTAAGAAGACAACCCCTCTAGCATCTAGTTGCAAAATGGCCACGGCATCGGCTATTTCCAGCGTTATATTAGCTCCAACAATACAATATATCTGCAAGTAAATAAAGGAAAGCAATGCCCATTAGTCTCAGGGAGTGCAAGCATATATGCAGTGAATATATGCATACGAAAGAGCGAATGTGTATATAAAAGTGAATATATCATATACCTGAAGAGTAATCGCGATGTATTCATAGGTATACGATAATCATTTAAATCGAACAGAAAAAAAAAAATTAAAAATATATATATATATATATATATATATATATATATATATATATATATATATATATTGAACCCAACCTGGGAAAAAGCTTTAAATACCTATAAAACACCAATAAAACGAATGATGGGTAAGTCAGAGCATTAAAATACGAATGCATGAAGACCCTATCTAAAAAAAAATAGAAAACAAACGCGGAGTATACCAAATCGAACGAACATTATTTGGGTGAGAGGCATTAAGCCAAAGAGACCTATGCACAGAAGCTCTGCAAATTGAATGCGGTGCTACAAAAAGACAACTCTGTAAAATAAAACATAATTGAAACAGACTGGCTAATGAAATCGATTTGAAACGAGTTTCAATAGGAATCGAATAACAAAACTAAATTTAAATTTTAACTTCAAAAACAATTCTCATGACCACAGAGGTGAAGCTCTGAACGCATTGCGTAGAAGCCGAGATGTCCTTGGGTGGAAGAAGAGCAATAGCAGAAAAAAATCGGAATGGAAAATAGAAGGGAACTGTATAACATTTCATTTGAAGACTGATTATATGTGTCAAACCCTAAAATATCATCGCCCTACAGGTGGCGAGATCTGCGGAATCCATGTTTCATTTTGAATAGAAAATGGAGGTAACCGGAAGTCGCAGGCTCACCACTGATGACATTTAAAAGACAAGTACAACGCATTAATAAAAATCCTAATTCGTGCCATCAAAATCCTGATGGATCTTATAAAAAACAGAGAAGGTTGGTAACAGTGGTAACCGAGAAGTATTTCGAAAAAAAAAAAAAAATGTATCATAGTATAGCTTTTCATTAAAACAAAACGTATTACATCTCACATTAAATGAAGATCGCGTCATCGATTGAACAGCCCTGTAGAAACCCTAGAAAAAAACTTAGGCGAGAAGCACGATATATCTTATGAGTACCCTCAGAGATACATTCAAATATCTATAATGACACAGTGTATAAACGAATTATGACTGTCAGAGATAAGTGTGAATTATAGGGTGGTGTATTACAAATGTTATGACGGTTGGAGTCGATGGAAAATATTTACCCTGTATAAGATCTCTATGAAAATGGTAACTCTGGATGGCGTATGGGAAATCGAGTTGGAATAGTATGAAAGACTACAGTCAAACGTTTAAATCGTAATACATTCTCAATAACAAAAATATATATATACGGCTCTAATTGTGGAAAAAAAAAATTCACAGCGCATGAGTTGTCATCATAGACACGATTACAAAGTAGATCAGTGGCAATGCAATTTAATAAAAGGCATGAGAAAAACCTACTTCGGTAAGACAAAGTACTCAGAAGTTAATTCTCTTAATGATTCCAAACCCCAACAGTGCTATGGAGTCGACCACAAAATATCAAAGTATGCATATGGCGGGTATAACTAAGTAAAACACACAGTTGTCTACGCATATGACAATTTAAGAGTGTACTTCAAAATCCTGAGGGGTCAATTCATAAATCCCTCGAAATCAAGTTACCACAGCATGTCAGAACCTAGAAAGTGGATAGGGAAACCATTTTAAGGAGAATGGAATTATTGAATTGAATATAAAACAGCTAAGTTGGATAGGTAGGCATTATGGTTTATGCCCATTACAAACAACGATTAAATGGAGTGAAAATTGGAATAGTGGTTATATGGTCATAAAAGTGGACCATAAAATTAATATATTATTATATGTTCATAAAATTGGAGTATTTATTATATGTTCAATAGTAATGAGATGGCTAGGGGAACATGTAAATTTTGGCTGGAAAAGTGAAGGTTGAAACATATATATATAGTAGACCATATAATAAATTATATTTGGCAATAAGGTGGGAATATGGTAGGTCAATTAAATAGAAGTGAAGTAAAATAAGGAAGAGAAGATTCATTATTTTAGTTAATTTTTGCAAAGGGAATATTACTTCAATGCACATTATATGTGATTTACTAAATCCTTTGCACCAATGAAATTCCTTATGAAAAAAAAAAAATTTGATGGTAAGTGGAGGGACATTAGAAATATACGGTCTATTATAGGAAGTGCCATAAACATATATAAAAGCATGTATAAAATCCTTAGGAGAAGTAAGGATTTTGTTAAAGGTTAAATTAATAAATCCTAAGAACTCGAAAGTAAATGAAATGTATGGCTCAATTGGAGAAAAAGGAAATAAGAGAGGTTGCATATAAAGGAAGTATGAAAAGTTATAAGAGTCTAATATTAGAAAGTTAGCAAGAGGATGTTAGGTGAAGTGAAAGTGCCAAAATCATAATTATATGTTTGAGCATTGATTTAAAAATATGACCATAAGGTTGAAGTGGAAAATACGATGTTAGTAAATGAAGGAACAAAGTTATGAAGGTACGTGGGACATAAGTCAAATATGCAGTGCAAATCTACAATTAATGTTATATGTTAAAATATAGGTGATCTTGTTATATTTTATAAAGTTAATTTTGTGGAATTGTATGAATATAATATTTTCATGCTTGAGAAGAAATAATTCACTAGGGAATATTAAAAGTGGATTCACCTTAAAAGTTCTTACAAGTAAAATGGAGTGGCATATTTGACCATATGGATGAAATATTATTACTCTAATTATGGTTAAAGGATTAATAAACACTATTGTGGTAGATTAAATGTTAAAAATATAGTATGACAAGGAACAATTGGATGCGGGTAATTGGTAAAAGTTACCAAGGTGATTTCCAAGTCATGTATATTTAAGTCACGACTAAAGTATTTTGCGCATGGAAAATAATGAAGTGGTAAGCTTAAATACAAATTATAAATACAGTTTAAATAGTTGGTTTAATAATGAATTGGTTTAGTAGTTGTGGACCATTTCATATTAAATAATGTAATGTGGACTCATTACATTGAATGAGTGAATGAAGGGTTAAATCAAAATTTTCCCTGGTGAGTTAGCTAAGGTAGAATTGAAAACCTAACAATTGTTTTTTTTTTAAATCCATGGAAAATAATTATGAAAATTATCATGCATGGATAAAAATCCAATGGAGAACAATTAATTTCCTCGATTTATCAAGTGAACCATGGTTTTAGGTTGGAAGTGGTCTTTGTTAGAAACCATGTGTTGTTTATATAAACCATGGGTTGATTCCTAATGATTAGTGGAATTCATATATAGATATACTTGGTGCATCATCATTGGAATTAGTAAAGCATGAAAAAGTAAATGTAAAATTTCTGGTGATTCTTGAAAAAGGGGAAATTGTGCTAAATTCATTTTGATGTATTTTTGGGAATGTAACTAATTATAGTAAGAGATTATATATATTACTATAAAAGAAATATGTATACTATAAAATTATGCTGGTGTAAATTTTATTAAATGTAATTTCCCTGAGTCTTAAATTCAAGGACCAGGTAATAGTGTGAAATCATACCGCTACAAACTGGGAGAAAGGAGGATGAGCTGTATTTGGATTTGGGTGTGGGGGAAACCCATCCGATCCAAATTTACTCACGTAAGTTTTCAACTAGTGGATAAAATTAAGGAAACATGAGAAAAAAAAATGGAATAATGAAACACAAGTTGTACATTATTGCACACTTTAGAAGTATTGTCAGTAGGAATATGAAATTTATATGTGTTAAGAAAGAATTGAATTATAGGCATTATTGACGAGCTATTTATTACTAATTAAATTGATTGGATAACAATAGAGAACAATGTGAAGGTACTGGAAGTACAATTATGAACTGAGAAAAGGTAAGCATAACCATGCATATGATACAGTTGTTTTCTTTCATTCATGAATACTAATGAAAAGTTGTAAATTTGTTTAGACAAGTGTGTTACAGGAAATTGTACACTTTGGAAACAAGGAGAAAAAAAGGTGAAAATAAGTGCAGATAAATCACCTAGAAAATCGAGATCGAGAAAAGCCGAACTGGACCAAGTTTGCGTGAGGAGAAAATCTCACTGAAAAACAAGAAAGGATAAGTAGTGTACTAAAAGTGCACTAAACTATTATGAACCTGAACGGTTTGACTAATAACTGAATTTCTTGAAATTCAAAATGTTATTGTGGATTATCAATTATATGTATCTGATATTACTTACATAACTTGGTATGAATTGTGGACAGAGAAAGCGGAATAAAGGATTTTCCAAACAGACTTCTTGCAAAGAAGTAGGAAGAAAATAAACTGCATAAGGCATCAGTAAATAGAGTGGAAGCAGAAGAGTACTTTGCCGAAAACTAAGCAAGGACGAAGAAGAAATCTTCGTCAAAGTTGAAAAATCAACGTTAAAGTGTAACACCGAGGAAGGTGTTGGGAAGGGTGGAACTAGTGGCTTATAAACTGGCCTTACCTTTGCATACCAAAGTTCATGATGTGTTTCATGCTTCCTTATTGATAAAAATATATATATATGTAAATGATGCTTCTCACATTATTGGTTGGAATGTGATTTAGGTGGAACCAGAAGAAGAATTTCTTCCAGAACCGCTTCAAATTTTGGAGCGGGAAGATATTGAACTGAAAAAAAATAAAAAAATCAAACAGTAGCTGGAGTAAAGGTGCAGTGGAAGCACCTTACTGTTGAAGAATCTACATGGAAAATAGAAGCTGAGATGACGGAAAAATATTCATTTCTATTTTCAAAATAAACTCTAGTAGTTATCTGTTAACACCGAGGACGGTGTTTGTTTTCAGAGGGGGAATATGTAACACTCCCAAGTTTCTATGCTTTCAACTTAGACATTTCAACATAAATCCAAAGGGGATTAGACCCCAATGGATCATTATTGTATGGATGTGGTTAATTATTTCTTTATGAAAAATAAATAAAATATTGTGTATGCACTATGACCAAATGAGAAATTGAGATCACATGCCTAATCCATGAGGTTATGGAAAAGGTAAAGACTTTCCCCAAAAATTTTCAAAAAACCTTGAAATAAATTATTTCTAATTTAGATTTTTGAGGAAAAATCTAAATTCCCCAATGATGAGGAAAGTAGTTGGGAAGAGGTAAAAATCTGGAAAAGCTGGAAAAGCAAAAAGCAACTTTAAAGTCCCTAAATAAGGGAAGCCTAGGCAAACAGGAAGAAAGCATCCTGAAATTATGGACGCAGAATTGGAAACAGGCTTTGGGGAGAGCATAGCTTAAATAAGCTGCTCCAGAATAGATTGAGGTTAGTCTTTCCTTGGAGGATCTCAGCTCGGGGGTGAGTTCTGGAGATAGAAGAACTTTAAGGTTGGGAGGACTGGTCATAGTATCGGTATGCATGCATAATTCTGGAAATTAATTTCAGTATGTCTTAAGTATATCAAGGTTATATGAATTGTTATGTTATAATTTCTTATGCAAATCATAGATTGGTTGTTGTTCAGTACCTCATGCAATTGCAAACTAGATCTAATAGCTGAAAATCTAGTATGTTAATAGAAGGGACAAATGGTTCGGTTCTAGAGATAAGTACCTTGCAGTAATAAATTTTAGAGATGATAGATCATCTGAATGTTTAATCAAATAGCAACATTCAAGTTGTAGCTTGTTGTCTTTTAAATGAAAACTTAGTTGCCATGTTGTATAAATAGGAAATTTTGATAAAACTGTAACCAAGAACAGCAAGTAGAAAACAACTAAACCTATTATAGAAGTATTGATTTTAGTATAATAGTCATACTGCAGTGACAAGAATTGTAGAGTTAAGAATTTAAATTGTTTTATTTCATGGAAGTATAATATAGGAAACCAGAAATTAAATCCTAACTAAGTACGAGGATCTGAAAATAGGGAGTATAAAATATCAACTTCGGTTTCATTACTTCCATTTGATTGAAGAAAAATGATCTATATCCTATATTTATGAGGAAATAGTTTAATATGCACCAGAATTACAGTTATGCTGAAAAATCATAACAATAATTCACGGAAAGAGTCCTATTGAAACTCTACTTATGTGTGATAAAATTAAATGTGTAAAGGAGGACTGAAAGCATATTTAAAAACACTGGAAAAGAGCATCTATCCACATTCAATATAAACTGTTGTAAGAGTAGTTGTAGCAAAGGAAGTTAAATGAATACATGTACACGTATATGTATATGTATACTCCTATACGTAGATGTGGAAACTCTATAATTGTAGATGTTGAAAAGTCTATAATGCTTGCTAACTGAAAAGTTAGAGGAAGGGCATATTGATCTATTAGAGTTGGAAAAAACTCTAAGGAACAGACCTGAAAAATACAAATGAGGATATGTATATATATACATATAAACATCAGTCTACTGGGTGTACTGATAGAAATTGAGGTCAAGCCAAAAAATTCTCATGGAAATCCTTATAATAAAAAGTGTGCCTGTGATTGCCAAAGAGAAATTAAATACCTGATAAAAGTATGAATGGGAAATTGATTAAACAAAAAAAAATTTGAATGGTATCAAGTACAGAAAAGTAGAGTATATCTGAGAAATGTTATGCAAATAAGAAGTTGGGTATGGGAGACGTGACAGTTGTTTGGTTTGGCATTCCTCACAAAGATCCAAATAATTACTTGAAATACACTCCTCAATAATAGTGGGTAATTTGAGTTTTCAGAAAACATATACCATAATAAAGTGTCCATTATTTTAGGAAGGCATGAAGAAGGAAATCCATGCCTTTCTAAAAAATGTGATATTTCCAACAAAACAATGTGTATAGAGTAAAGATTCTAGAATCCTTACAACCATTACATATTCTCACCATTGTCTGAGGTAGCATTTATATCGATTCCATTAAAAGGTTAGAAAAATAATGCAATGATTTAGTGATAATATTCTTTATTAATTACGTTTCCAAATATTCTTTTTTATGTTCCTTGAAACACCCATTCAATTTGTCCACAATAGGCCAAGTGTTTATGGATAATATTCTCAAATAACAGGACATGCTTAGATCCATTTTTGACTAGTCATGATCCTACCTCCAATAGCTTTTATAGTAGGAGTTTCTTCCACTTCAATGTACCCAATTGAATCTCAATACAACATATCAACCCAAACTGATGGATAGGTATAAGTAGCTAGTTAATGTCTAAACCCTTATTTGACATTGTTTTTATTTTAAATGACAAGCCAAATGGGTTTGGTGGTTACCCCTCATTGAATGGTTGTATAATATTTCCTATCATGTTGTTACTAAGGCGACCCCACTTGAGTTTGTCTATAGAGAAATACCTTAGTCATAGATCTCATGGGGTTATGGTGATTGACAACACCTTAATAATCCATTATGACATTCTTCATAGTGCCAATTATATTTAACAATGGATCATAATTCAATAAAGAATCAGGCTAATCAAAATCACTTTGAGTGTCATTTCAAAAAATGGTATTAGGTATTATTGTGTATTATTATGGTATAGGTCAATGATTAAGTGTTATGGAAAATATAATATCAAACAATTGATAGGTCTAGTGGCCTACAAATTAACTATACCTATCATTTTGAGCTCTGACTGATATTTCATGTTTCCTACTTGAAGAAATTAGTTGGGTCTAGCTTTGGATTTCAAACCAACCTTGACGAATTGGACAAGGAGGGTTCAATTTTCTTGTATCCTATGGTGGTTTTAAGGAATCACAAGCATCATATTTTTGAGTTGAGGTCGAGGAAGTTTTGATACAATTGAAGGATGCACAACATGAATAAGAAATATGGCAACTAGGAAAGACTCTCCGCCACATTCCCCACCTCCACCCATAAGGAAAATATTTCCTTGTAAGTGGGAGGGCATATTAAGTTCTCACCCTAACTCTCCTAGTCAATTAAATAGATTGTTACTTAATATAATGAGGGCCACATTTATTAAATATTTCCCTATGAGGTATTAGTATCTAAAATCAATAAATGTAATTGTCTTCATTAAAGAAGGTCCAATAGTTAGTTGTTGATACCACATTAATTCATTAGGTGGCTAAGGCTTTGGCTATATATTTAGTAATAAAATATATATAATTAGTTTTCAAGTAAATATTATTGTGTTTGGTAGGTTTCCCCATAAAGAGGTAACTGAGTATTACATCTAGTTTTAATATGATAATGGTTTGTTTATTGACAACATTTTTCAAAACTGGTTCAAATATTTCTTTACATAATTACATAATTTCCTTCCATATTTGTCTCTTTACTTTTGTTACACAATTCCATTTCATCTATTTTCTTTAAATATTTAGGTTTTTTTTTTTTTTTTTTTTAAGCAAAACACGCTATTGAAAATTGATTAATATATAATCAATTTAGTTTGTAGTTTACCCTCTTTCTTATTATACAATGCATTGTCCAAATATTTGTTAATTTCATCCATATGTACGTGTGTGTATATATGAATATGCCAATATACATGTAATTATATTATATGTACAATGCATTCATTGGTTATATTTTTTCATGAGTTATATTATTAATATTTTATAGAAATATTAATTTTATTTTTATACCAACATATTTTTTTTATTAAAAATCAAAATTCTAATGTTTCTATTGAAATTTTATTATTAAACATATTCTTAAAGCATTCATATGTGAAACTATTTAAGGTATTTTATAAAGTAGAAAAATTATCCCTTGCGTATTACAAAAACAAAAATACTAGGATAATAAATACGAGCAGGTGGATTACAGCAATAAATACAAAGGAAATCCAACCAAAAAAAATAGAAAAAAATAAAGGTTATATTATGGTTGAAAATTGGCAGCACATGGATGAATTTATATAGTCTAAAAAATAGAATTTCTAAAAATAGAAAGTCTAAAATAAGAATTTCTCAAGGTATTAAATCACCATGAATAAATTTGTAATCACATATTGTTGATGAAAAATCACTTCTTATCAGTAATTAATCCTAATAGTTAAATGTGGACTTAATATTTTATCATGAATTTTATTATTATCCTTTTTATAATAACAATATTATTATTATTATTAAAAGGAATTTGAAGACACTCAATCATTTCTCTCAATAATGTTCTCTTATACTCTCATTATTGGCATGCAATATTCTTCATAGACTCTAATTAGTTCTCTTACACACTTTTACACTCATTAAAGCATGGCACAAAAGGTTCTCTTACACCCTCTTACACTGAATAAAAGCATATCATAAAAGATTCCTTTTATGCACTCTTTAATGAATATGTTACACTCTCTTAAAATAATAAGTTACAAAGGTATGCATGCCTACATAATGGCATGAACTACATGTCTTGGTTGGGAATATGTTACTCTCCCTCTTTTCATGCCAGTTACTCCTCCTTTATCGCATGGATTCATTTCTTGTCCTATATATATGTTCCTCATGATTTCTCCCCTCACTAATTATGCATTGTCAAAGAACAATTCAAACTTGAGGAGTTGGAGAGAGTTGAAGAAGATTGTGAGAGAGAGACTTGAAGAGTAAGAGCAGAACTTGGTGAGCCAAGGTTGATTTAGTGTGTGTGTCTATTGCTACTAGCAATGATCTTCATGCAACAAATTGTTCATATTTGGGTGAACTTATTCATTCTATCCCCCCCCCCCCCCCCCTCTCTCTCTCTCTCTCTCTCTCTCTTTATATATATATATATAGAATAGAAGAAAAATATAGTTGGGTTTTCCCCTGAAACTTTTAGCAGCTAATATTGGCAAGTGGGCTAATTTTTCATGCTTTTTCCAAAAAAAAGATTTGTTAATTTCTATTTTCTCTAAAAATTATTAGCCAATATTTTATATAGAGACTATACAAAATTATTATAAATTTGAATAAATTTACAAAAACATTTCCAAACATTTTACAAATTACATATTATGTACTAGTGAGATTTGCCAAGGTTTCTAGACTTTGAAATAAATTTCCATCCTTAAAATGTTCCCTGTCCAAAATTATCCATGTCTCATCTTGTTCTAGATTTTCTTCTATAGTGCATTTGATTTATGTTCTATCTACAATTTCTTATCTCATATTTCAACATATAATTTTGTAATAAGTGATTGTTACATCATGGAAAATCAAAATTTCAACATGGTATTTAGCTTTGATGAAGACAATCCCAAGAAGATAAGAGTTGTGACTCCTTCTTTTTTGTTGAAATCTTATTTGTTTCTACTTACATACTATTGAAATTGAATTTTGTTGTTGAAATTTACAGCTTAAATTTTGAGGTTGAAATTTTACTGCTACCATTCTTCCAAGATTTAAATAAACCCAAGATATAATAATAATTTTGTAGATATAAATTAAGGTGTTGCATGTGTTTAATAGTTATGGTTTTCGATCTTGTTGATGCATACAAAAGTAATTTATAGATCATTGGTTATTATTTATGCATGATTATTTGAATGATTCTTTCACTAACTTCTTGAGGAGGATGTTATCAAGGAAAAAAATATCATGAAGATCATCAGGGTGAAAAATAATGTAGGAAGAGTAAATTCCAAGAGAGAGTTGGTGAAGGGATAATGAAGGAGCCACTCTCACATCTAGAAAATAAATAAAGACATGCCTCATTACCAGGTATACTTTCATTATGTCTATTTACTTTTATACTATTTATTTTGCTCTTGTTTCGGGATCAATAGATAGATTTGATGAATGTGAGAGAAAATTCATTTGTATCAATATTGAGGAAGATTTCAAGCCATCCCATGAATTGAGTGGACATGAAGTGGACAAGAGCTCAAGAATTCTACAAGGAAGATGGAATCACGAAAGAGACGATAGTAATGTATAACTCAAAACAAAATCATGTGGCTAGGATAAATAATATAACCATCATGGAGCTAGTCAAAGTTATGTTGCATGATTAAAATATACCAAAATTTCTATGGATAGAAGCTGCTAACATTGTTTTATATTTTCAAAATAGGTCAACTAACAGGGGAGATGTAATATTCCAAAATAGGAAAAACAGGAATATAGAACATAAAACTAGGAAATGCAGTAAACATAAACACATCAAATACATGAATTAATCAATTGAGCCATTTTACTATATGAAATAATAGAAATGAAGTACAAGTGCTTAAGAAAGAGACAGCCAATCTAGGAAAAATAAGCTTGAAATGACCCTAAACATCAAGAGATAATATGTTGCTGCTGCACCAACTCTTGGGACATTGTGACTATGCAAACCTGATGGAAAATACTATTGCTAGAAACTAGTAATGTGCAGATTTGTTGATGGGGTGCTCAGAAAATGTTGGGACCAGAGATCGGGGATTTCTAGCACAATTCCAAGATAGCCCAGAAAGGGTTGCCGGAAATGGAAAACATGAAAAATAAAGAATCTTTGTGAGTCCAAACTCACATTTGGAGAGCTTAGCATAGAATTTCTACTCCTCCATAATGCATTATACTATACCAATATGCTGCAGATGCTCTTTCCATGTGAGGCTGTAGATGAGAATGTCTTAAAGAAAAACCAACACAAATTTTCTCAAATGACCACAAAAGATACGGTTCATACAAAATTGAAAGTAGTTGGGGCATTGGTCAACCCAAAGGGCATCACCAAGAACTCAAAGCTTCCATAATGACATCTAAATGCAGTCTTGGGGATATCCTGATCCCTTACCTTGATCTAATGGTACCCTGACATCTAATCAATCTTTGAAAAGAACTTCGATCCCCTTAGCTCATCCATCAACTCATTGATCCTTGGAATACGGTACCTATTCTTCATCGTTTTCTTGTTTAAGGCTCTATGTTCAATGCACATCCTGAATGTACCATCATTCTTCTTCACTAAGAGCTCATAAGAAGCAAAAGTAGCAATGTTGGTTCAGATATTTTTGAAAGCCAAGAGCTTCTGAATAGCTCTTTAAATATCATCCCTATAGGCTTTGTGGTACCTATAGGGTGTGCCAATCACTGCTTGGATCCCCTGGTCAAAATCAATAGTATGTTCAAACCCACGGTCCGGTGGCCTTCCCAGTGGAATGTCCCCAAATATTGCAGAATAGCGGTCTATAATAGACTTCACATTTGGGTGCACTGGTCTACCCTTGCCTCCTACCTTTGCCATACACATCTCTACTACCCATTTTATGTATCCTCTATAAAAATAAGCCTCCATCCTATGTGTTGAGACTACCTGAGGTGGATAGGTGTGCATGCCCTGGATCATTTGGTGCTTACCGCTCTTCTTATATGTCCATTCCATATCCAAGGTCTCTCAATCTGTGGTGACCTCTCCTAATGTGATCAACCACTGTACACCCAATATCGCATTAGTGTAAGAAATATCAACCACAAAGAAGTGACCTGTCAGTGTGTAAGTCCCCAAAGTTACACTCAATGCCAGAACATATTTCACACACTGCATCATTCTATCTCCTAGAACCAAAACTAAGAATCCTTCAAAATCATCTGTGGGTACTCCTCTCCTCTACACTAGTTGGGTATCAATAAAATTGTGGTAGTCCCACTTTCTATCAATGCCAACACCCAATGCCCCATAATTTTCCCTCAGACTCTCAATGTCAGATACTTGGTAACTCCTCGCAAAGCTACAATGGCTCCTCCAATTCGATCAAATTCTCCATTTCCACCTCTTGGTGGTGGTGGATCTCCTCCTGGTGCCACAACACTGGTATATCCTTCCAAATATTCTTCTTCTTCCTCTTCACTATCGAAGAATACTTCAATATAATGTGTTTTTTCGGTAGCAAACTGATTTCATGTTGCCCATGACTCTTGGCAAGTGATGCAAAGTTTCCTCTTCCTCAAATCTCTCTGGTCATAATCACTAAGAGGTCCTTTGCCTCAATTCCCCTTTGGGGGAGGAACCTTCATATATTTCCCCTTTGAATGAAAGGTGGTTTTTTGTTGGAATAGAGCTCTTGCCCTTGGAAAACAATCTTGTAAGTCCCTAGCCCTCTAAATGCATTCTTGGAGCGTGGCTGGTCTATTGGAATTTATTAACCCATGCAAAGGCTCTACTATCCCATCAATGAACATCTATACTCTTTTAGCTATAGACAGATCTGGCACAGTGACAAAAAGTTTCAGGAATTTAGAGATATAGGTCTCTGGATTTCGCGACTGCTTGAGCTTAGCTAGCTCAACAAAATGTGCCTCTGGATCTCTTTGGGAAAAAATTTCTACCAACCTCCTAATGGATTCTGCATATGAAGTCACACCTGCATGCCCAAATGTAGATAGACCATGAGACCACCATTCATGTGCTTCACCTTCAAGATACAACGATGTTATCTTAAAAAATTCAATCTATGATACTTGTTTTATTTGGAAATAGATGTCTAATGTTTCTACCTGAGCCTTGGCTATGCACTTGGATGACGCATCAAAAGTAGGAAAAACAAGATAGCCATAGTATGTTGTAGATCATTTTTGTGCATGTACCCTCCACTTCTATTATAATTACGGTGTCTTATTTTATCCTTGATTTGACAGAACTCTTGGAATTTCAGATGCTTTTTCAACCTTTGAGATAGAGATTTGTAATCAGGAAAGTAATCACCAAGAGCCTCTTACTCTTGGGGTCCTCCAGCCCCATTTCCTACTACTAGGAAGGTAGGCATGGTGGAACATTGTGAGACACGTTGCACTCTCTATTGCTCACTCCAATGATGTGAAGTGCCAGAAATTTTCACATGTTGTAACCATCTTGGGCTTTCCTTTTGTCTTTCAACCCTCATCTCCTTGATTTCTTTGGCAATATCCTGCATATTTTGGATAAGAAGCTTTGGAAACTATTTCTCATCCATTTCTTCAGATATTGGAGATTTTCCTTTGTCTTCTTCGTTTTTTGTTAAATCAAACTTGCGATCTCTATTAATATATCGCTTCTCGTAGTTTGTAAGAGGTTCTTCTTCTTTATATCTCATAAATGTAATTCCCCACAGGTTGAGCCAAGTTCATGCTACAATACCACTATAATATTCCAAAATATGAAAACATGAATATAGAACATAAAACTGAAAAATGTAGTAAACATCAATACATAAAATACATGAACATATCAGCTGAGCCATTTTATTATACACAATATCATAAATCAAGTAGAATTACTTGAGAAAGAAACACTCAAGCTAGGAAAAATAAGCCTGAAATGACCCTAAAAATCAAGACATAATATGTTGATGTTGCACCAACTACTGGGAGGTTGTGACTGCGCAATATTGATGGAAAATAATACTATTGGAAACTAGGAATGTGTAGATCTACAGATGGGGTTATCTAAAAATGTTGGGATCAGAGACCTGGGATTTCTAGCACAATTCCAAGATAACCCAGAAAGGGTTTCCAGAAATGAAAACAATGACAAATTCAGCCCTAGGGATGAATTACACATTGTAGCTAGGATATTGTTGGGAGGTGTTTTATCTGATGATAAAATTGGTGCTACTCCTCCCCACTGACTTTCTGGATGAAGGGATGCTCCCCTCATTGGATGATAAGCTCAAAAACTAGGGTTTATGAACCCTCCACTAGATCTTCCCTCTTGGATTGCACAATTTCTGAAGGACACCACACTGTTGATAGGGGCTAAATATTTGCCTAATGCTGGATGATGAAATGCAACCCAAATAACACCTCCTAAGTGAGCACTCGAAGTCCCCATAGGATGAGTGTCGTATTTCCGCTCAGAAACACCCTTTTGCTAAACAACACAAAAAACTCTCTAAACAGCTGAAGCATGTAGAAAGTCATAAAAGAAAATAAATAAAAAATATTTAGAATCCTCTCCATGGCTTCCATCCCCTTCCTTATATTCTTGGTGAGCCCTCACTCTCTTGGCCCCACACAATAATGATGCTACTCTCATGGCTACTCTCCTCCATTATGACTATGTTTTCCTCCACTATCTCCACTACCTCCATGACTTCGTTGTCGATTTGGCCAAATTGACCCCATCCACACGCATTGACCCACATTAACACCAATGAGTGGTTTATTCATCTTGATCCAATCTAGATGCATTGATCCACTTTCACATTAGAAGTGGTTTTATTCCTACTAAAGAGATTTATGGGTTCCTCTACGCTCTTATTCATCTATCTTATTGACAAATATAAAATTTAATATTCTAGCTAGATAAAAGCTAATTAGGAATATTACAGAAGAATATGGTGGCTCCATTCAATAAACACCAGACGGAAGTGGAACTTGTTAACACATGTGTACACATAATTATTTCTTTTAAAAATATACACCTCATGATACGTCGATATAATAATAGAATAATAATTGTACATAAACATTATTCACTCTTAAAAAACACTAACATTTTCAAAAATATCATCTCGATTGAAAGAACATGAACCTTGCATCGTGATATTATCAAAATTTTCATTCAACATGCGTGTAAACTACAAATGGTGAACATATCATATATTTATGTTATAATAACACAAACAAGAATATATATATATATATATATATATATATATATATATATATATATATATATATATCTATATATATATGTATGTATGTATGTATGTATGTATGTATGTATGTATGTATGTATTTGTGTGTGTATGTGTATAAATTACAAATTACATTGAAATATCCACCTTAACTATTAAAACATACCGATCCCACACCCTTTTCCTCATGAAGAATTAAGTCCTGTCAACCATTGTGACAATGCTTTGCATATGTTCTAAGATATTCAATATTTATGTTGTCTATCTCATCATCTATATTATATCCAAAATTAATACGTAAATTATCTCATGCTCTCAATTCAGACCAATATAAATTCCACCAAGTCCAGCCTGAATGTTGTCTATGATGTCATTTCTTGCTTCTCAACTAATTTGAGAAGTGGCATCCATATCTAACATCACATTTTCCAAACGAGGAGTTCGGCTTACAAAAGGTGGCTCAATGCGAGGAAACTCAGTATCACACTTAGAACCCTTACGGTCACATAATCGACCTTTCTCAGGTCCAAAAAATTTAGAAGGAAGGCCATTATACTTTGGTTTCATTCCCAAAACTAATTATGCATAAAATAATTTTTCAAAATAAACAATAACCTCATCATTCCACAATACATTTTCATAGGTTTCAAGGTGCCTATCAAACAAATTGCGGGCTATGTTATGGTGCTTGAAATATTTCCCCCTCAACATATTTTTTTCGACCCTTATTTGAAATTAAACGTAAAATTTGCCATTTTTTTTGTAACCTTGTTTTTAACATCGACCCATGTATCGGGACATGTTACTTCTTCCTTTATTTTCCTCATAATTTCTAGATAGGTATCAATTGTCGGCCAAATATTTTTTTAAACCTGTACAAGAGTGCTTAGAGAGTGTGTAACTACTTCTAAGATTTCTTGACACTTTGCAGGGGGCTTTAAACTCCCAAGATATTTCCTCAATTTTGAATAAGGACTATTGCACTTTTGTAATGTGCATTGTTGGATGTTTTTTTCACAAGGTAAATAATCAGTAATGTCAGATGGATAAGTTTTGGTTGGTGTATAACCTTCTTCTTCAATTGCACGATTTGGCCTACATATTTTCGAGCAACATTTTCGCCCTCTCCATCAATATATAAAATTATGTAGAAGTAAAAAAAACATGTGAACAAATGTACAAATTTGTTTTCTAATGTATAAAAAAAATTATATAAATAATTTAACAAAATAATAATCATGATAATAACATTGAGATTGACGGCCACCTCAAGATGGTTGAGCACCATCATGCCCACCTGGAGATGGTTGAGAAGCAACATGACCACCCATTGTTTGGCCACCAGTTGAATGTGTTCCACCACCCTCACGTGATTGGACACTACATATTGATTGGACACCAGGGGAATGTGTACCACCACCACCACCCTCAAGCGACGAGAGTGAAGCTTCATAAAATAAATATAATTTCTAATTAATTCAAATATATATAGATTTACATAGATACATAGATACATATGATTGAACCTATTTATCTTTTACATACATATATATACCATGATTGCGTGAACCGTGGACCTCCATTGGTTGAGTAGATACTCTTTATCTCCGAACTCCTAAAAAATGAAATTTATTAAAAAATACTTTAACTCACTAAATTGATAAAAAATAAATTCCATACATGTATAAACATGTATTTGCATAGGATTATATTTAAACATCATTTAAAAACTACCACATTTAATATAAATACCACGAACATGATGGACATCCCTTGACCCATGATGCCCCTCTCTCGTAGATGCATGGGACTGTATTGATGTTCGCCTCAAAGAATCGCGTGGAAAATGATCATCCATGATATAATGGATATCTACATATACATAGATACATGATGTTTAAATCATCGAATAATCACATGGAGAATGATCATCCATTATATATATGGGTATCTAAAAATACATCTAGATACATTATGTTTAAAAAGTTGTACCTCATGCATTTACAACTTTGTTTTAAATTACAATTTAAAAAAAAAATCAAAAGAATTCAAAAAATTGATGTAATTTACACAAATGTTGGAGAACAACTCGAACACAAATGTAAAACAGAAAATTTGAAGCACAAATTGATGTGTAAAACTCACTTGACTATTTAAACAAAAATTTGTTGAATTCTTGCACATTTTGAAAACTAAATGAAAAATTTTCTAAAACATGAAGTTAAACAAGTTGTGCTTACATAGTGGGTGCACATTTTGAAAATTAAATACAATTTTTTCTAAAACACGAAGTTCACCAAGTTGTGCTTACATAGTGGGGGCACACTTGGTATTTAATTGAAAAAGTCACATGGTCATTAAAAATGACACATTTATAACTAAAAAACACACACATATGAAATATATCTTACAATTTCCATTAATAAACTTTGATGGAGAGAAACGTTTTAATACTAATTCATATTTGACACAAAAATCTTGAATTGGAATTGCCCCATTCAATAGATCACTAGACATCCTGTTAACATTTGAACAATATGTTATACTAAATGATTGAAATTTTCTAACAATATTGTTTTCTTTTCCATCGAGTTTCTTTAGCCTCTCCTTCTTAACTTGGTACATGCCTTTCATCTGGCTGCTCACAAGTTCCGAATTGGTGAAAATTACAATTCCGATGGATCCATACTCCCTATTTTTTCCCAAGCCTTTTATCAATGCAATATAATATGCTTCATTGCTTATTTTTCTTTCAAGTATATTCATTTTCCTTTCGGGGACTTTGTTTGTCGCAATATTGCATAGCACATATGTAATCACTTCTTGCCCTAGACTGGGATAATAAGAAACATCTATGCGTAATGTCCATTTTGAACCATGTTTAGTGGGCCTTTTGATCCCTAAGAAAAAATTCAATAAGATATTAAATTCATTTATTGCAAATTCCTTATTTTATGGGAGAAATGACATGCATTGTTTCGAAAAACACTAGGGTTTTCCCTGCATTTAGGTGAAATTTTTATAATACTTTAAAAAAATGAAAATGAGTAACAACATGTCTTAGCCATTATAGTTGGTGAGCTGATAGTGGACCCCTATGAGGTGTATGACGTGTAATCAAAAGTAATTTTGGAGGCGTACGGTGTGTAATTGAAAATTAATTTTGGATTAGATTATTGAGGATAAATATACATTTCAAATGAATATGTAGAGTGCTTGGGGGTAAAACCATTACCATATTCTCATTCTTTCTATCCAAAAAAAATAGTGACCTAAAAACCAAGAAGATGAGGGATATCATGAAGTAAATAATTGCCACATATCAGCAACAAGTGCAACCCCACAATATTTTTGAATAATATGATTGCAATGCTGATGAAGCTAATCGAAAATATTTGGATTATATTATTGAGGATTTAAACATTCAAACAAATATGTAGAGTGCTTGTGTGGTAAAACCATATACGTATGTAGATTTCTTGTGTAGTTTAAAATCATCTTCGTTTTAGACCATATTCTCATGTTTTCTGTCCAAACAAAATAGTCATATGAAAACCACTAATATTAGGGATACCTTCAAGTAAATATAGAAAAAATGTTGAATTTGTTGAATGGTAGCTGACATGTAGTCATCCCATATCATAGGTGGTTTATTTTAAGGATTCTCCCTTCTATGATAGTTATGATCCACATGGAAATGAAACTAGATTGCTGGATTTTGATCAATTCTTCAATGATGACTATAGAATAGTAATGAAATAGCTGTTGGAGGTAGAAATTGGTAATTATAATGATTTTGGAGATGGAGAGTCTTTAAGGGGTGAGGTGTTTGAGCTAAAAAGAGAATATATAGAAAACATGTTGACCATAAATTCACTAGCTACTAATAGATCTTATATTTATCCTAAAATGGAAATGTAACTAGAGGTTCGCGTAAAGTTTCATTGATATATTCATTGCAACAATGTTGTTCAAAATTACATAGAGAAATTTTATGGTAGCCCAAATAATCAAAGGACTGTATTTTTTTTTACTAGCAGGTTCTTGGATTGGGTTACGAGCTATCATTTTTTTACTAGAAGATTCTCAAATTGGCTTGCGATCTAGCATTGAAAGAAGCCACAACCTACATGTATCCAATATTTGTTGTTTATGTTTTCTCCATCATGATGAAGAATAAAGGAAAGGGCCATAATTTAGATACAATTTTGAGGTGGTTACATTGGACTACGAATTAAAGTTGTAATCACCTAATTTCGTGATGAGATTATAGTATTCTCAAGCAATCCCACAAGGAGAACTTGTACCCAAGAAAGAGCCACATGTTACCCACTGTGGTGATGGGCACCAAAAATGTTTCTTGAATAATGATAATCATACATGAATGTAATTATTTCATGGAATTTGAGATTTTAAACTTAATATTGTTGTCCAAGTCATTCATGGGTGGTAAAATATTGAGTCATAACAACACTCTCGATGGAATTTATTATCACAGGAAATTAAGCACATTTATTTTGCATTTGAGTTCAAATTTCTATTATATTTTTTATGGAAGGTTTATTGTGCTAAGAGGATATAGTATTTGGATTGTATCCTCCATGTACAATTAAAATCTAAGTATGTGTTCTTTCTTTTCCTAAATAGGGTATTATAGAATTCAAATCTAAGTATGTATTATTATTTTCCTAAATAGGGGATTATACAATGAAAATCTATGAATGTGTTCTTTCTTTTCCTAAATAACAGATTATTCAGTACATAAATGAACACACTTACTTACGAGACTAAATATAATACAAGATCCACCAAATCGAGATAGAGTAGTGAATATAGAAGTTTATCATGTCGATCACTACCAATAGCTTTTGAACCAGTAGAGGAAGTTGTTGATCCAGTCGATGAAGTCATTTCTACTTAAGTTTAAGCAATTGAGACGAGTGATTTTAGAACACAAATTCTCATACTGGACTTGATTTTTGAACCAAGTTATATGTCTAGTATATATTGTGTATGTATGTCTAGTATGTATACATATAGATAAATCTATTCAAAATTTCGCAAAATGCCGTCAGAAAATTGTTACAAAGATAGATAACCAAGACTATTGTATAGTCCATCCAAAATAAAGTATAAAAATAACTAATTCATTGCTACAAAAATAAAGCATACATATAGCAGCAATTTTTTAGCAACATAAAGTTTATTATGGATGACTTTAATTGTAGTTTTTTTTTTCGAATTGCACTCGACATAATTAATATATTAACTATATTTTCCATTCACCTACTCAGCGTTGATCTCAACATAAAGCTCCAAATGGCCGAAAACATAGATATGTTAATGGAATTTTGATTTTTTTGTCCAAAATTAAAAGTGGAAGAACAATGATTGAGCTCAAAATAACGCTGCAAAGGCAGAGAAGATAGATATGTTAATGGAATTCTAATATTTTTTTTCGAAAATAAAAGCGGAGCAAGCAAGCCGAGGACGCAAAGCAAACTTAGCTGGAATCAAGATGAGGAGACGCGGACGAGCATGTTGAAGGAGCATGCCGGGAATGTAGAGCAGATGTGGACATTGAGGACGAGCAGACGAGGAGACGAGGAATCCTGCAAAAACACTACCAACACGCCCAAAAACACAAAATTAACATAAAAAAACACAAAAAAATCAAATAAAAATAAAAAACACAAAACAAGCCAAAAGCACTCACCTCCGAGACTCTCCAACAGTCACGCAATGCTACAGAAAGTTCATGTTAAAATAAAATTGTAGAAAATCATTTTGCGGTATGAGGGCCGCTATATTTATAAGAAAACGGTGAAACAAGTTTGATAAATGATGGAAAATTTTTGGCCTAATTGATTTCAAAAGTTAGGTCGAACATTTAGGAAGTTTGGCTGAACTTTTGGGAGAGAGAAATTTTTGGGGTCACCTTTGCATTTCAACCCAAATATAAAATTTCTAATCCATTTTTACTGAGTAGAGCGTACATGTGTAGATGTAATGTAAGTAAAGATTTTAAATTTAAGATCAATTATACTCAATATATTTATAATATTTATCCCTACCTCTACCTCTAGCTAGAAATTATATTTATGGACACACAAAAAAAGAGGTACCATAAATAAATTTAAAATTGATATAAACTAGATGTATGGTAAATAAATAAATGTATTTATTGGGATGAGAGGTTCATTCTATAGTCTAGTATGGGGGAGATGTGCAAGTTTTTCTATACTAATGAAATTTCACTAATGTCGGCCAAAAAAAATTACATAATCATATAAATAAACAGTTAAAAATTCATTTACAAAACAAATCTTTCTATATTCGTGGCTCTAGTTTGATTGGTAAATTCCTATTTGCATAAGTAAAACAATATAAATTTAAAATATGCAGAGGTTTACTAACACTAAAAAATGAGATATGGTAAATAAATAAACTAGAGGTATGGTAAATAAATAAAAATATAAATAAAGTAGAGGTATGGTAAATAAATAAAACCTCTTTATATTTACAAAAACTCAAAAAAGAGGTTTTATTTAGGTGAATTTTATGGGCCAAATACCATGAATAATAATTAATACCATCACCAAATACCATATTTATAAAAGAGGTATGGTAAGTAAATAAAAATATATCAAATAGCATTTGAAATCAACATTTAATTATATACTAAGCCTATATGCGGAGGTTTACTAACACTAAAAAATGAGATACCCTAAATAAATAAAAGTATAAATAAACTAGAGGTATGGTAAATAAATAAAAATATAAATAAAGTAGAGATATGGTAAATAAATAAAACCTCTTTATATTTACGAAAACTAAAAAAGGAGGTTTTATTTAGGTGAATCCTATGGGCCAAATACCATGGGATGAATAATTATTAATACCATCGACCAAATACCATATTTATAAAAGAGGTATGGTAAATAAATAAAAATATATCAAATAGGATTTGAAATCAACATTTAATTATACACTAAGCCTATGGGCCAAATACTATGGACCAAATTATTATTAATACACATTTTTAACCCTAATGTTGATATTAAAAAATTAATATTAATATTATTAAATTTAATATATTTGTATTCATACAATATAGTTTTTAATTTTATAATATATATTAATGTATCATGAGATATATATTAACTCTAGATATATATGGGAGGGAAGAAAAAAGACATAGAGTGATAGAGGTGGGGAAATAGGGAGAGTGACAAGGTAGAGATGGAAATAAATTGAAGAAGAGCGGAGAGGAGGAATGGAGAGAGAAAGAGAGAGAGAGGAGTGAGAGAGGTAGAGAAGGGTAAGAGAGGGATATATAAAGATGGATGTGGGAGAGAGAGATAGAGACGAAGGAAGGTAGAGGGAGGTAGGAGATAAAGGGAGAGAGGAAGAATGACAGAGAAGACTTGAGAGAGAGGAGTAGAGAGGGAGGGATAGAGAGATGGAGTTGGATGGGGAGAGAGGGAGGGAAGAAGAAATAGAAAGAGAGTGATAAGTTGAGAGAGATGGAATGATAGGTGAGATGGTGAGAGAGTGTGTATGTTTAGGGTTGGGATAAAGAGACATAGAAGGAGAGATGGAGACAAGCAGGGAGATAAGAAGAAAGGGAGGGATATAGTAACATAGTTAGAGATATAGAGAGTTATATGGGAAGAGAGAGGATTGGATGAAAAATGGAGAGAGGCAGAGGATTGGATGGAAGAGAGAGAAAGAGAGAGAGATCGAGGGGGAGATAGAGGAAGGTAGTAGAGAAATTGAGAGAGAGGACTTGAAAGAGAGGAAGTGAGTTATGGGGGAATATAGAGAATTGTGGGGGGAGAGAGATAGAGAGAGAGAGAGTATGATGTTGGAAGATAGACTGAGGTAGGAGAGAAAGGGAGATAGAGGAAGGGCGAGATAAATGACTTGAGAGAGAGGAGGAGAGATGGACGGATAGAGAGATGGAGTTAGAGGGGGATATAGGTAGGCAAAAGAAAGACACAGAGAGTGAGAAGTGGAGTGAGAGAGGGAGTGGAAACAAAGATACAGAGAGATAGTGTGTACGTTTTAGGGTGAGATAAAGAGGAAAATAAGGAGAGATGGAGTGAAGGGGGTAGATAAGGAGATAGATAGGGATATACTAACCGAGTTGGAAGAGAAAGAAAAATAGAGAGATGTGCGACAGAAAGGAAGAGAGAGGGGATGTGAGAGAGTGGAGAGAGGTAGGGAAAAAGGGATTGAGATGGAGAGGGAGAGAGAAGGGATGTGAGAGTGTGGAGAGAGGTAGGGACAAAGAGATGGAGATGGAGGGGGAGAGGGAGGGGATGTGAGAGAGTGGAGAGAGGTAGGGAAAAAGAGATGGAGATGGAGGGGGAGATAGATGGATGCATGTATAAAGACATAGAGAGAGAAAGTTGGAGAGAGAGAGAGACAGGGGGAGTGATAAGGAATATGGAGAGAGAAGGAGATATAACAATAGGAGGGGAGAGAGCTAAAAGTGAGTGAGTGAGAGATAGAGAGAAAGGGGTGGGGACGGAGGCAGAGGATGAGGGAGTGATAGATAGATAGTTTGGGGAAAGAGAGTGTATATTTTGGGGGTGATATAGAGAGGTAGAAGGAGATAAAGATATGGATGGAAGGTGAAAAGAAAGAAGAGAGAGATGTAAGGTGAAGATAAAGAAGAGATATATGGAATGATGCATTGATTTTATTGTAGATGTTGATTTCTAATTATATTTGATTACTTGAACTAGATGCATTTATTTCAATGTAGAGGATTTCTAATCATATCTCATTGGTTGAACTAAATGCACTGATTTTAGTGCAGATGGTAATTTATAATAATATTTGATTACTTGGACTATATGCATTAATTTCAATGTAGATGTTGATTAGTAATTATATTTATTTCTTGAAATAGATGCATTGATTTCAATGTAGATTATTTCTAATCAAATTTGATTTCTTGCACTAAATGTATTGATTTTAGTGTAAATGGTGATTTCTAATCCTATTTGATTGTTTGCACTAGACACATTGATTTCAGTGTATATGTTTGTGTCTAATACTTGATTTCAGTGTATATGTTTGTGTCTAATACTAGCTTCTTACTTGCGCTATATGCATTTATTTGAGCGCAGATGCTGATTTCTTATCCTATTTTATTACTTGATTTAGATGCATTGATTTTAGTGTAGATGTTGTTTTCTAATATTATTTGATTTCTTGCATTAAATGCATTGAATTCAATGTATATGTTGATTTTTGATTCGACGTAATTTGTTGTATGATGGTACATTAATTTTAAATTGATTGGATTAATAATGTAGATTGGTTCCAGTCAAAGCACAAACATTTATTGACAATGTACATTGATTTTTGTGTTATAGTAATTCAACCAAGTAATTTTGGAGAGAAAAATAAACAAGGTGTGATGCTTACTAAAACAACTTGAGCTAAATAAATGGTTTATGATTTCAATTGTCTTTTTCATATAATCGATATGAAGAGATGACAAAAATAACAAGGGTGACAATAAGAATACTAGAAGAAAATACTTAGAGATTTATCAAAAGGAATACTATTTGTTATTGACTACATTCTTATTATTGACATTTTCTATCATTCAACACTATTGCATTGTCACTTTGCATTTAAAATTTTATTTCACCATTTTTCATCATTAAAGTTATTAACAATATTTATCATCTCAACAAACTGAGATGACTATGAAAATTTAAAACTAAAATGACTAGATAAATCTTAGACATATTTAGCATATTTTAAATGGTTATATTAATATTATATGTATTTACATATTATTAATAAAATTAATAATATATTTGATATATTTTCCTTGATCGCAAACGACTGAAACCAACGTAGATCCATCTTAATTCCAGATCTATCAAGCACCGAGAGGGATCAAAGCTCTTGGTGTGCAAACTTTTTCTCAAGTTTAACACTCAAAAAATAGGTTTGCACCTCCAGATATTTGATCTATCTCGGTGCTTGATAGATCAAGAATTAAGACAAATCTATGCTAGTATTTACTAAAACTAAAAAAAAGGTTTATGGGACAGTTTATTATTAATACCATGGGCCAAACACCATATTTATAAAAGAGGTATGATCAATCACTAAATATTATGATTATTAACAGCCACTAAGAGCTTAAGAAGAAGAAGAAACTAATTGAAATTCATTAGAATATTATTTCGATGCTCAAAAAGAAGTAAAATAAGAGCACCAAGATCATTATAGTTGGGGAAAGAATCACAGCAAGATCACTATATTTGGGCTGACTTAACAAGTCAAGAAGATTGGATGTATGGCAGATGTTACGGAAATTAGAGCTGATGTGAGTAAGGGATAGACAATCTAAGAGAAAATGGTTTTCATCCTCCACCCTCTTAGTATCAAAAATCTGACAAATTCTATCATCCCAACCAGTCTTGGGAGTAGACCACCCCTAATTGCACTTCAAAGCTCATGAGAATCAGTTCCAATTTTAGCAACATGTTCATCTTTTTCTTCTAGATGGTCAAAATAAAAAGGTAATCAAGAGGTATGGTAGAAAAATACTAAAATATCAATTAGGATTATAAATCAACATCTAATTATATACCAAGCCTATGGGCTAAATACCATGGTAAATAAAATAAGTATGGTAAATAAATAAAAATATAAATAAACTAGAGTTATTTTAAATAAATGAAACATATTTTCATATTTATTCCAAAATCTTCTTTATATTTACGAACACTCAAAAAATATGTTTTATTTAGGCGAAGCCTATGGTCAAAATACCATGGGCCAAATTATTGTTAATACCATGACAAAAATTATTAGCATTAATATTATTACTATTTTTATTATTAAATTTAATATTCATATTAATATATTATAATATTAATATTATTACATTTAATAACTTTGGATTAATAAAATATTAATTTGTTTATATTATAATATATATTAATATATCATGATATATATTAACTCTAGATATATATATGAGAGGGAAGAACAAAGACATATATTGATACAGGTGGAGAGATAGGGGTAGTGATAAGGGAGAGATGGAGATAATCTAAAGGAGAGGAGACATGAGGAATGAATAGAGGGAGAGGGAGAGGAGTAGGAGAGGTAAATAATGGTAAGGGAGGGGGAGGGATACAAAAATTTGGATGGAGAAAAGAGATAAGGAGAGAGGGTTGGAGATAGTGAGAGGATTGGAGAGAGAGAGAGAGAGAGAGAGAGAGAGAGAGAGAGAGAGAGAGAGAGAGAGAGAGAGAGATGGGGGAAGAGAGAGGGAGGTAGGAGAGAAAAGGAGAGAGGGGAATGATGAGAGAGAAGACAAGAGAGGGAGGGATATAGAGATAGAGTTGGAGGGGGAGAGGGGGAAGAAGAAATATATCTAGAGTGAGAAGTGGAGAAATTTAGGGAGTGATAAGGGAGAGATGCAAAGAGAGATGGAGTGACAAGGGATAGATGGAAAGTGTGTATGTATATTAGGTGGTGAGATAAAGAGACAAAGAAGGAGATATGAAGACAAGGGGGGAGAGAAGGATTGAGAAGGAGAGAGGGATGGATATGGTAACAAAGTTGGAGGGTGAAGAGAGAGAGAGAGAGAGAGGAAGGAAGTGAGAGGATGTGAAAGAGTGGAGAGAGGGAGGGAAAGAGAAATGGAGTTGGAGGTGGAGAGGGAGGGAGGTAAGGGTAAAGGAATATAGATAAAAATGTGGAGAGAGAGACATGGGGAGCCATAAGGAAGATGGAGAGAGAGGGAGAGAGGAAAACATGAGGAAAGAGAGATAGAAGCGAGGGTGAGGAAGAGAAGTGGTTGATAGAGATCTAGATGGAAGGTGAAGAAAGTGAATAAGAGAGATATGGAGAGAGGGAGGGAGCGACAAAGAGATTGAGAGATATGGAGTGAGAGAGCATGTGTGTTTGGGGGGTGAGATAGAGAGAGAAAGAAGGAGAGAAAGATGGATATATATATATATATATATATATATATGGAGTGAGGAGAGTGGGAATAAGATTTATTGTACTTGATGCATTTCTTTAAGTGTAAATTGTGATTTCTATTCCTGCTTGATTTCTTGCATTAGATGCATTGATTTCAATGTACATCATTTCGAAGCCTATCTCATTGCTTGCACTAACTGCATTGATTTCAATGTAGATGGTGATTTATAATCCTATTTAATTTCTTGCACTATATGCATTGACTTCAATGTATATGTTAATTTCTAATTATATTTGATTTCTTGCACTTCCTATTTAATTTCTTTCACTAAATTCATTGATCTCAATGTGGATGTTGCTTTCTAATCCTATTTGATTTCTTGCACTAAATGTGTTGATTTCAATGTAAATTTTTTTTTCTAACCGTATTTACTTAGAGTGTAGATTATTATTTCTAAAACTATTTGATTGGTTGCATTAGATGCATTAATTTCAGTATAGAAGTTATTTTTTAATCTCCCTCAATTACTTGCACTAGGAGCATTGATTTCAATGTAGATGATTTCTAATCCTATTTGATTGCTTGAACTAAATGCATTGATTTCAGTGTAGATAGTGATTTCTAATCCTATTTGATTTATTGCACTAAATGCATTGATTTCAATGTAAATGTTGGTTCCTAATCCTATTTTCTTACTTGATTTGAGTGTAGATGCCGATTTATAATCCTATTTGATTGCTTACATTAGATGCATTGATTTCAGTGTAGAAATTGCTTTCTAATATTATTTTATTGATTGCATTGGATGCATTGATTTCAGTGTAGATGTTGATTTATGATTTTATGTAATTGGGTATATGATGTTACGTTAATGTCAAAGTGATTGGATTAACAATATGCATTAATTTAAATGTAAGAAGAAAAAATGACAATGTATATTGAATTTTTTGTTATAATAATTCAACCTATTAATATTGGAGAGCAAGAGAGACAATGTATACTATTTAATACAACCTCTCGAGCTAAAGATTTAAATGGTTTACGATTCCAACTTTCATTTTCATATAATCTGATCCAGGTGGATTTTGGTGGTCACTCAACTATTTCATTTGGATCCCCACCATCAGTTCTGTTAAATTTTTAGTTTCAGCACAACTTACTATTTTTAGCAGTTTTTTCGTGTCCCAAACTTCTAGAGTCGTTTTGAGGCCCTAAACAACATTTTTTGGGAAAATTCGAAGCAACATGGAGGTTCCTTTGGTATTGGTCACATCCAAAGTTGTATTCCTTGCACAAATATCTATAACGAGGTATTGAGTGCATCAAACAGACATCGTATTGCAAAATTACGTCCCCAGGAATATTGATGTGCCAATTTACCCAAATGGGGCCCATAGTTTTGGCGTTTCATCTCCTAGGGTTAGGTTTTTGGATTTTTACAGTTTTTTATTGTTTCTCAACAATAAATAGACCTTCGAGCTTCATTGTAACATAGTTCAGAGGGTTGTAGCCACCACATTTCTTCTCAGAGATAAGCTACCAATGCCCTAGCTAGTTTACCTCCATTCTTTTTGTAAACAAATTTCAGTTCTTTGATATTAATGAAATGAAGTGTTATTTCCCCTACATATTTGTATTTATGGTTATATGTGTATTCATTTGTGTTCTTGTATAAATTTGTATCAGTGGTATCAGAGCAGTCTTCTCTTTCTCGATCCTTCTTTGCATGTCTCCAACAAGGCCAGGGTATAAGGAGATAGGGCTCGATCTGGTTGAACCTTTTCAAGATGAGCCTCGCAAACCCCGACGGACATACATGGGGGATGAGAAGAAAGACGAGGTAGTAGTATATCCTATCAAAATATTGCTCGAGGAGGCCATTGAAAAATAAAGGAACACGGTGATGGATAACATTGCCTAGATCCTTCAACAACTACCCACTAATGGCGCATATGCATCCAACAACCACTGTAGAGGCGCAAATCCTTTTAAGTTACAAGTAAAATTTGACATTCCCATATTTTATGGCCAAAGAGATGAAGATGACATAGATAGATGGTTGAATATATTATAAGGATACTTCTTGGTTCATGACTTCTCTGACCAAGACATGATTTGTTTTGCACTCCTCAAAGCCACCCCCCATGTCAAGGACTGGTGGGAAACCTATTATGAGAAATAGGATGAGGGGAAACCCTCTCTATTCTCGGTCATACCCACTTGGAATTATTTTCAAGATGCCATCAAGGAAAAATATTTTCCCATGGGGAGCTATGAGGACATGTACATATAATGGACTACGTTGCGGAAGCAATGGGATCAAGATTTCAATGAGCTGACGAATCTGTTCCATACCCTATGCACAAAGTTGGGTATCAAATATTCAAAGAAAAATTTAGTGTTGAAGTACCATAGTTTTCTGCACAAATACATTCAAGAGTAAATGGAGTTCCTCGAAATTTCCTTTCTTATCATGGAATATCACTATGCTGCCAAGATCGAGCAGAAATTTAAGAAGAAGAAGCGAGACTTTGGATCTGTGAATCCAAAGCTAGGGAAAGGCACCCTCGAACCGCAAAACAAGGGGAAAATCCAAAGCGATGTGACTAAAAACAACGCCACAAATCAAAATAAAGACACAAGGAAGTGGTGTGAATTTCATTACAACCCCACTCATAGTACAAACAAGTGTCAGACCAAACAATCATTTTTGGCCGAACTGAAGGCACCTGAATCACATGCATGTTTTGATCCTAGTCAGAACCATACAAGGGAGATGACAAAGGGAAGCACATCATTGTTGTGGATCCCAGTGCCATTATTGCTACCACCAATCTCTAGAGGGAGGATCCCGAGGATCCAGAGGAGAGGGGACACCTCTTCCATTCGCAGATGTGGGTGAAGGGTTCCCCACTACAATTCCATATCGATGGCGGAAGCCAATAGAACCTCATTTCAGCAGACATCATGAAGTGGCTCCACCTATCGACCATAGCACACCCAAATTTGTATACCATTGGGTGGCTCCACCAAGTAAGAGATCTTCGCATCCACCATTATTGTCACCTTCTATACAACATCATGCCATTCACAAATGAGGTATTGTGTGATGTTTATCCTCTTGAAGTGTCTGATGTATTATTGGGCCAACCATACTTCTTGAAGCGACATGTTGTGTATGATTCTAGGCCTCGTTCTCTCTTTTTTACTTCGGGAAATAAATTGTACAGGATACCAGAGGTAGTACCACCTCCTACCATCTCTTTGACTACTGTAAAATAACCTAGTAATCTTATTTCCCAAACAAGGAAATTTATTTGCATTACAATTCACCCACAAGGCAAGAATAATATTGTAGCCACATCCTCGAAATAGGGATCCCATGCATGGGACCAACAGATGGACAAATTCATGGAGGAATACGAGGAGATTTTCTCCTCACCCACAGAGGTTCCTCTACACTATCAGGTCAAGCACTCCACCGATCTAGCCCCATATGCACCACCGACTGATATTGCCATACCTCATGCGACCACAGACATGATCCACACATATACTGTCTGAGGCTAATTAAGAAACCAAATTTATTGAATGCATCCAGCACATCCGCTAGCAGGTCCATGACATCTTCCACAAATCCAATACCAAGTTCAGCAGAATTTGCCTCATCTCATGGAGGAACTCAACGCAATGGGGACCATTTATTCCTAAGGGGGGAGGAATGATCAAAGTGGATATTGGTGTCCACCCACCTATTCCATTTGGACCCCCACCATCGGTTCTGTCACCTTTTCAATTTCTGAACAACTTACTATTTTTAGCATATTTTCAGGTCTTAAACTTCCTGAGCCGTTTTGAGGCTCTAAACGACATTTTTTTATGAAAACCGAGAGCATCATGTAAAATCCATCGATGTTTCTCACCTAAAAAGTTGTATTCCTCGGATAGGTATTTCTAACGAGGTATTGAGCGCCTCAAACAGAGATCGTATGTGAAAGGTGCGTCCCCGGGAAGATTGATGTACCAATTTACCCAAACAGGGCCCACAGTTTTGGTGTGTCATCTCCTAGAGTTATGTTTTTGGAGGTTTAGATTTTCACATTATTTCTCAAAAATAAATAGGCCTTCGAGCCTAATTATAACACAGTTCAGAGGTCTGTAGCTACCACATCTCTTCTCGGAGATAAACTACTACTACCTTAGCTAGTTTATTTCCATTATGTTTGTAAACAAATTTTAGTTATTTGATATTAATGAAATGAAGTGTTATTTCCACTGCATATTTGTATTTATGGTTATTTATGCATTCCTGCATAAATTTGGATCATAATCAATACTAAAAGATGAAAAAACTAACATGGGTGACAATAAGAATAGTAGAAGAAAACAGCTTGAGATTGACCACAATGAAGAATATTTGTAATTGACTACGTTGATATTATTCATATTTTCTATGAGTCGGCACTATTTAATTATCACTTTACATTCAAAATTTGTATTTCATCATTTTCCATCATTAAAGTTATCAATAATATTTATCATCTCAACAAACTCAAGTAACTAAGCAAATTTAAAATTAAAATGACCAGGTTAATATGAGGCATATTTAGCATATTTAAAATTATTATATTAATGTTAGATACACTTACATATTATTGATAAAAGTAATCATATATTCGATATATTTTCCTTGACCGAAATCTGTCTTAACTCTGGATCTATAAAGCTTTGAGACAGATCAAATCTCTCTAGGTAATAAAGTTTTAAGCTCAAGAGAGTCTCGAAACTTAATAGATTTGAAGTTATATAACAAATAAAATAATATACTCAAACAATATATATATAATAATTAATAACACTTATAATTTTGAAAATTTGAATAATTCTTACCATTTGATATTAAAAATTATGCATAAATAATTAAAAAACAAATGCACAGCAGAATCACCTAGAAACGTGAGACAAAGCTCACACAAATCAATGAATTCAATTCCTCAATTACATCACACTTATATAGGAAACTGCACTCACCTAATCTTCCTGAAGAAGAGGAAACAAACCTGAATAGATGGAACTAATTTCTAAATGCACACTCTCGTTCAACAAACCAAAACTAAATCTATTTCTAGATTATTCTCACATCCTCCCTTAATGGAGAAATGGATTTTCTACAATACCTAAGTGACTTCTAAAAACTTCAAATTTGATTTTACCAAGGGGCTTAGTAAATATATCAGCCATATTATCCTTAGTATTACAAAATATTAATTCAATTTCATTCGACTCAATTTTCTCACGTACAAAGTGGTACTGTAACTCAACGTGTTTTGTTCTAGCATGGTAAACTGGATTATGTGCTAATTTGATAGCACTCTCATTATCACAGGCAGTGCTCACAAGTTAATTGAAGAAATTAAAGTTCAGTTGTCACGGGAATTTGAAATGAAAGATTTGGGTGAATTGCATTACTGTTTAGGAATTGAGGTATGGAGAGAGCCTGGTAAAACTTTGATCACTCAAAGAAAATATACAAATGAAATTCTTAAAAAGTTCAATATGACTGATTGCAAAGCTATGTCAACTCCCTTAAAACAGAATGCAAAGTTGTACAAAGAAGATGGAACTAAAGAGGCAGATGGAACATTTCAGAGTCTTTGTATGTACTGCTTTTGCTCATATTCCTAAGGCTAACAGAAGAAAACTTGATGCCAAGTCAATCAAGTGTGTTTTCATTGGGTATTGTGCGGATCAGAAAGCCTATAAATTGTTTGATCCAAGTTCCCATAAACTATTTGCAAGTCGTGATGTGTTGTTTCATGAGCAGGTTGATAAAAGTAATACAAAGAATGATGCATGGCATATATCTAATGATGCTCATATCAAACTTGATACTTTGATTAAGCAGGAGCAGGAACAGGTACAGGTACAGGATCGGGATGAGAGCAGTATGAGCACATCTAGCAGCAGTGAGTCATCACGAGAGGGTGATTCACCTCAAAGCCAAAGAATCATGGATGGAACACCCACAGGCATTGAAGCACCAAGAAGGTCAACCAGACAAACTCAGCTTCCTGCAAGGTATAGAGATTATGCCTTAATGTCTAATATAATGAATGTTGAAGAACCAATTGATTATGAGCAAGCTAAACAACATGAACAATGGATAAATGCTTTGATACCAAATTAAAAAACAAATGCACAGCAGAATCACCCAGAAACGTGAGACAAAGCTCACACAAATCAATGAATTCAATTGCTCAATTACATCACACTTATATAGGAAACTGCACTCACCTAATCTTCCTGAAGAAGAGGAAACAAACCTGAATAGATAGAACTAATTTCTAAATGCACACTCTCGTTCAACAAACCAAAACTAAATCTATTTCTAGATTATTCTCACATAAATTAACTATTCTCTTAAAATAAAAAATAAAAATTAAATGTCAATTTACATATAACATATCTATAGAAGCAAGCAGTGTATATACCATATTATGAATTTTTTTACTATTAACTAATAAAGTTAGTCTATATTAGAAGTACAATTGACAAATTTATATTATTCATATAATAAATATAATTTTCAATAAAATAAATCGGCTAGGGGAATATGTTTTCCCTTATAACAAAATGGAGTGAAATTCAATGTAGCGAAGCATCATTTACGTTACATTAATTAAATGGGTGCAGCTTCATCAATTCGTGGTGCTTGTATGACACATTTTAAATCGCAAAGTCAATCGTTTCTGTTTGGTTCTCCAATGTTGCTCAATATTTGAATTGTACCCGTCAGTTTACAATACTACTTTGGCTGCCTTTGTTACACAGAGCCTCCTCAGATTAGAGTGCATTAATGTTGGAAAAAACCCTTAATCTGTAATAACCACCAACAAAATTTGTGGATAGAAAACCATCTCCAGAACTCTCGCATTGGATTCGCCAGCGATCGCTGCAACATCAATTGACCGTGACATCCATCGTTACTTTTTCTTTATTTATATTATTTTTATGCACGAGTGTGTACCATTATTTTCAACGTACTGCAAGTGTACCATCATTTTGAATGAAGAAAAATGAATTTCATAGTTCGAATTGATGCACAATCAATTTTCTCAACGACCCATGTCGCAATCCTACCAATTGAATTTTCATCTATTCTCTTAATATCTCTTTGAATTGCCAATTGAATTTTGAGCTCTTATTTATAAAATTTTCTTAATCTCTCTTTTGAATTAATTATTGTAGGAACCTGGGAGAGCCTTGGCAGATCTCACTTCTAGGTGAAACGCCTCTTCTACGATCGGTTTCGACGTTGAAAATATATATGTAAGTTTAGGTTGAAAGAATTAAGTCTAATTATAACATCAGAGTACGACTATAAAAGCTTTCATAATCTTATTGTATACATTCAGGTTAGTCTTGTCTGTCACGCAGAGGGAGATTTTGGTGGTTCTAAAGGTGTGTTCTATTTTTTAACACATTAAAATTATATATTTAAGTTTAATTGGAAAAAATTATATGGTTATGATCAACGCCTTGTTTAATTTATGGGTTTGATGTCAATTTTATGACAGCGACACCTGAGAGCTGGAAAACGTGGGAGTGTTGGCATTTCAACATAACCGTGATTGTGTAAACTATCGAGAATAATAATCAACTACATAAATTTAATGATGATTTATATAGATTTTGAACTATTGAGAGAGATTAAGGATACTTTTAACATAAAGAGAACCTGCAACATAAAGAAAGATTTGAAAAATTGGCCATGATGACACCAAAACAATACAAAATACCAAAATAATATGGTCAGCATTGAAAATAATATGGTCAGCAATAAAAAACGATTGGAAGATATTTGCAATATTCAGCACTATTGCAAGGATTGAACATTTCATAACACGCAATGATATATTTCAAATGAAATTAATAAGAGGGATCGATCGTCATTTTAAGCTATTTAAGTAAGTATTTAGTCCAATATAATGGAAACGATTAGGCATTTACTTTCTTGTTTTAGTTTTTAGGTTTTTATGTTTCAGTTTCTTTTGGGTTTTAATGTAGGTTTTAATATTATATTGAATATTTAAGTTTATTATTTAATATTTAGGTTTAAGATATTTAGATTTTAATATTATCTTTAAAATATTAGGTAACAATTGAGTCTTATTAAATTGGCGACTGATATATAATTGTGTAATTGTTAACTATATTCGAGTTTTATATTAAGGTTGTTATATATCTCATAATTATTAATTTAATAGACATATGTTTATAGAGTCTATCCCAATCACACATTTACTAATTTAGTTCTGCTAACTTTATTTACACTCTCATATATATATATATCTTTTCTAACGTGGCATATATTTATTTATTCTTCACTTTGCACACAAAATTTGGATTGGTTATACAAATTTTTAAATCTTATGATTTTATAACCCCCACTCATAAAAAAAACAATTGTTATTAGAGAGAGAGAGAGGTGGGATATAAAAGGAGAGAGAGGAAGGAAGTGCCAGGATGTGAGAGAGTGGAGAGAGGGAGGGAAAGAGAGATGGTGTTGGAGAGAGAGACAAAGGGGGCAATAAGGAAGATGAAGAGAGAGGGAGAGAGGACAACATGAGGAAACAAAGATAGAATCGAGGGAGAGGGAGAGAAGTGGTAGATAGAGATATAGATGGAAGGTGAAGAGAGGGAAGAAGGGAGAGATGGAGAGACGGAGGGAGGGACAAAGAGGATGATAGATATGGAGTGACAAAGCATGTGTGTTTTCGGGGTGTGATAGAGAGACAAAGAAGGAGAGATGGGTGGAGATATAGATATAGATATAGATGGAGGGAGGAGAGAGGGAAGAAAATTCTTGTAATAGATGCATGTCTTTCAATGTAAATGGTGATTTCTAATCCTGTTTGATTTCTTGCACTACATGCATTGCTTTCAATATTGATTTCTAATAATATTTGATTGATTGCACTAGATGCATTGATTTCAATATACATCATTTCTAATCCTATTTGATTGCTTGCACTAATTGCATTGATTTCAATGTAGATAGTGATTTCTAATCCTATTTGATTCCTTACACTATATGCATTAACTTCAATGTAGATGTTCACTTCTAATTATATTTGATTTCTTTCACTTTCTATTTGATTGCTTGCACTAAATGCATTGATTTCAGTGTAGATGATGATTTATAATCACATTTTATTACTTGCACTAAATATGTTGATTTCAGTGTAAATGTTGATTTCTAATCCTGTTTATTTACTTGCAGTATATGCATTCAGTTTGAGTGTAGATGTTGATTTATAATCCTATTTGATTGCTTGCATTATATGCATTTATTTGAGTGTAGAAATTTTTTTCAAATCTCCCTCGATTACTTGCACTCGATGCATGGATTTAAATGTAGATGACTTCTAAGCCTATTTGATAGCCTGCACTAAATGCATTGATTTCAGTGTAGATGGTGATTTCTAATCCTATCTGATTTCTTGCACTGAATGCATTGATTTCAGTGTAAATGTTGGTTCTTAATCCTACTGTATGCATTGATTTCAGTGTAAATGTTGGTTCCTAATCCTAGTTTCTTACTTACACTAGATGCATTGGTTTGATTGTAGATGTTGATTTCTAATCCTATTTGATTGCTTATATTAGATGCATTGATTTTAGTGCATAAGTTTTTTTCTAATCTTATTTGATTGATATCATTAGATGCTTGATTTTAGCGTAGATGTTGATTTCTCATTTGATTTAATTGCATATATGATGACACATTAATGCCAAAGTGATTGGATTAACAATGTGCATTAATTTCACTGCAAGCACAAACAAATATTGACAAGGTACATTGATTTATGTGTTATGGTAATTCAACCTATTAATATTAGAGAGTAAGAGAGACAATGTATGCTGTTTACTACAATTGTCGAGCTAAAGATATAAATGGTTTACAATTCCAAGTGTTCTTTTCATATAATAATATTAAATGATGACAAAACTAACACTCCTGACAATAAGAATGGTAGAAGAAAATAGTTTGAGATTGATCACAATGAAAAATATTTGTAATTGACTACATTGATAGTATTCATATTTTCTATCAATCAACAATATTATAATCACTTTGCATTAAAAAATTTAATTTCATTGATGTTATCAACAATATTTATCATCTCAATAATATGAGAGGTAACTAAGCCAAATTAAATTAAAATGACAAAGTCAATCTGAATTATCGTTTCTGTATGGTTCCCCACTATTTTCCTATTGCCAAATATTTGAATTACACACGTCAGTTTACAATACTATGTTTGTTGACTTAATTCGAGAGAGCCTCCTCAGATTAGAGTGCGTTAACGTTGGAAAAAGCGCAATAACCACCAACAAAATTTGTGGATAGAAAACGATCTCCAGAACTCTCACATTGGATTTTTTTTAATTAATTTAATGGTTGCGATTTAGAAAATTCCTTCATCAGCGAAGGGATCAAAGGCAACGTATGCAACACGAATCTATGCGTTTCTATCGTTGCAAAGATCTGGAAATCGCCTTTGATCTCATGCTTTCTCCATTTATATTTCTGAACCATCATCCCATGCTTATACATTACCATCATCCCATCAACTCGCCTTTGGCATTATTGGCTTTACAAAGCAATTCATATATATATTTCAAGGTCAATCTCACCTCCCTTTTAAAGGAATCGGGTTTCTTTTCACTTTAATTTCCTGCTATCAATATTTTTTTGTTTAAATATTATCCTACAAGTTTTTTTTTTCATTTTCCTTATCATTTTTTTCCCATTTTTTACTTAAATATTGGCGTACAAGTTGTTTTTTTATTTATTTTCCTTACCATTTTTTTCCGATTTGAAACTTCCATTTTCTTTTCTGATTTGAAACGTCCAAGATATGAAGTTCAAGATATTGAAATCCATCTTAAAAGGAATGAAATTCTTGTTATTTTGTTGTTCTCTCTTGGCTGATGGACTTTACATTCTAATATTTTGAATACTCAAGTCATTCATAACTTTATTATATACCTAATATCTCACACATTTGTTTATATGATTGTTTTTAAACAAGAGTTTAAAGATGGAAATGGATAATCATCAATTGATTATATATTATATATTTTCATGTGTTTTTATTATATACCTAATATTTCACACATTTATTTATATGATTGTTTTTAAACGAGAGTTTAAAGATAGTAATGGATAATCATCAATTGATTATATATTATATATTTTCATATGTTTCAAAAGTTTAACACTTTTTATTGAAGTTTTCACAATATCATGTAAAAGTATTATAATTTAAATATATTTAGTTTTTAGCTGATAAGTCTACAAGTTAGACTTAAAGGTATAGTCTTTACAACACTACTTTGCCTCCTCTGAGGATTAGAGTGCATCAAGGTTGGAAAAAACCTTTAATCTGCAATCACCATCAACAGAATTTGTGGATAGAAAACGATATCCAGAACTCTCGCATTGGATTTGCCAGGGATCGCTGCAACATCAATTGACCGTGACATCCATCCTTACTCTTTATTTATATTATTTTTATGCATCAGTGTACCATTATTTTCAACATACTGCAAGCATTCTGAATGAAGCAAAATGAATTTCATAGTTCCAATTGATGCACAATCAATTTTCAGAACCGCCTATGTCGCAATCCTGCCAATTGAATTTTCATCTCTTATTTATAGAATTTTCTTAATATCTCTTTGAGTTCCCAGTTGAATTTTGAGCTCTTATTTATAGAATTTTCTTAATATCTCTTTTGAATCAATTATTGTGGGAACCCGGGAGAGGCTTGGCAGATCTCAGTTTTCAGTGAAACGCCTCTTCGGTGCTCGGTTTCTACGTTGAAAATATATATGTAAGTTTAATTTGAAAGAAGTAAGTTTAATTATAACATCAAAGTACAGCTATAAAACCTTTCATAATCTTATTGTATACATTCAGGTTAGTCTTGTCTGTCACGCAGAGGAAGAATTTTGTAGTTTTAAAGGTGTATTCTATTTGTTATTCAGGTTATTTATTGAGGAAATATTATGAATATCTCTGATGTGTGAAATTATAAGAAAATATTTTGTATTTGGTCCAAAATAACTAGTGAATTAGTTATTTTTGGAAAACTAATAATTAGGGTGTTAAATTCTTTGGAATATAACATCTATGCAAGGAAGCATTTATTGTGTTAGAGCTTTTCAAAAAGAATAGAAGAAAAATATATATCCTTGTATGCATTATTGGATTAGATTTTTGGAGAGAAAAACTAGTAATCATATACTTTATTATATAAGGTTATTTAGAGAAACATATACACTTGCATGCATGGAAAAAGTATAGTTTTGTGGTATTAGATTTTTAGAGAAAATGAATATTCAATCACATAACACTGATTGTGTTAGCTTTCTTTTGGGAAAAATAATATGTATTTTTAATACCTAAAGAGATTAACTATGGTATTAGACTTATTTTGGGAGAATATTATGCATGGTTATTGGTTAGATATTTTTTGTAAGAGAGAATTGTCTGTTTGAATGCAGGAAAAAATAAATGGTATGCGTTTGATCTCTTGGAAAAGAGATTTGTGTAATTTTCCATGAAATAATTATTTAGTTTCTTTTGGAAAGAAATATATTGATGCAAGAGCATCTGAAGAATTTCTAGCAATGTGATTATGTGTTCACATGTTGTGGAAAAATAAGAAGTGGGAAGAGTTGATCATTACTGGTTTAGAAAATATATGAGGATTGAAAGGATAATATAGAGTGGGTTTAAAAGCTAATAAATGATAAACCCCTTTCAATTAGGTTGAAGCGTAGATAAGTGTGTGAACTGTGATAGGATAAGCAGAAAGAGAGTGAAGGGTGAGAAGTGTGTGAGTTGTGTGACAGAGGAGTGATAGAGAGGAGAAGTCGTGAATGTAAAATATAACCATTGAAGGGCTCAGATCTATGTAATTACCTTTCTGATAATCACAAGTGTGTGTGTTTAAATTCTCTTGTCTGTATTAAATTTAACTTTTTGATTCATTGTTGAGTCGAATTTCGTGTTATTAGACAGGTGTATGCAAAGAAGAAGATTTGCGAGGCGAACAAGTAAAGGCACGATGAAGTTCTGTGTGAAAAGACTTATGCAAAGTGGGTCAGTGCATGCGTAGTAGAGAACAATGGCGGAGATTAAATCGCTTCGAAAGCGATTTCACAAGTCGTAGAATTTAGTGTTTTACACTAAGGCCTTTTAACTCATAAAATAAGTGAAGTGTGATGTGAAGTGGAGGAGTAAAGGAGAGCGAGGACTGTTAGATTCGATATAGATCAATGGTGGACGAAAAATCGCAAGTTCGCACATCGCAAATTTTAGTGGTTATTGTTAATACTTCACAAGTTAAGTTGTTTTATTTACAATGCTATGAAGAGGATCCACATGTCAGGATAGCGCTCTAGTGCATATCACATATTGCATATTTATGTGCTTATAGTTAAGAGTTCGCACAGTAAGTTATTTTTTTTGTGATCTGATGCATTTCATATAGCATATCACACGAGATTTGAAATAAGGTTATCGCTAAACTCTAAAAGTTGTGAAGTGCGATATCTATTTCGTTGAGAACTACGAAATCAAAAAATCGCGGAATTACAAAAGGTGTTAAGTGTTGAAATCTACGGGGAGGTAAGTTAAAGAAGTTTCGAAGTGGAAAGTTATAATAATTGCAAAGTTGTGCTTGGCACTGATTGGTCCATTTTGTGTGGACCATAAAAGTTTAAGTTCTACACGCATATACTCTATTTAAAGATTATTTATTTGGGAAAGACAGAATATATAAATTTTTCTGCATATTGTGGGTAAAAGTGGCATTTCTCGTGCATCATTTGGTATCGAAGGAGAAGGTTGAGATTTTTTTCTCAATTATTATAGTAAATATGCCACTCAGGAGAGGAGCTGGCAGAGGTTGAGGGAGACATACAACAAATGAAACTTTGCTCGAAGAGATTCAACACTTTCGTACAAGGATAGAAACAATGGAGGCTGCTCAAAAAAGAGCACCTGAAGAAGAATATGTCAGCGCAACAGAAGAAGCTTCTGAAGAAGAAGAAGAGGAAAGTAAAGAAGCTAAAGTTTTCAATATATTGGCAAAGGTTAGTGGAAAACCAAGAATGGAGATTCCTTTATATGAAGGAAACCTTAATGTGGATGAGCTGATAGATTGGATCATTTTGTTGGATAAGTATTTCGACTTAGAAGAGATCGAAGATAATAAAAAAGTAAAGTTTGCAGCGACCAAGCTGAAGGGCCATGCATCTATCTGGTGGGATGAAGTGCACACATCTAAGATTAGAAAGGGAAAGCCTAAGATGAAGCAATGGGATAAAATGGTAACTAAATTGAAAAAAAAATTATGCAAAAAGATTATCAATTAAATCTTTTTAAATAATGCAGAATTTTGAAACAAAAAAGAATGATTGTCAAGGAGTATACAAATGAGTTTTACAAATTGTGCATTAGAGTAAGACATGCTGAAGATGATATGGAAAAGTTAGCTAGATACATCCCATGCTTAGACAGTGCCATCATTCCATCAGCTCACCTTTGGCATGATTGGCTTTACAAAGAAATTCATATATATATTTCAACGTCAATTTCACCTCCATTTTAAAGGAATCGGGTTTCTTTTCACTTTACTTTCCTACTATCAATAGTTTTTACTTAAATATTACTGTCGTAAAAGTTGTTTTTTTTTTCCATTTTCGTTATCATTTTTTTCCGATTTGATATTTCCATTTTCGAAACTTCCAAGATATGACGTTCAAGATATTAAAATCCATCTTAAAATGAATGAAATTCTTGTTATTTTGTTGTTCTTTTGGCTACTCAAAATTCATTCATAACTTTATTATATACCTAATATTTCACACATTTGTTTATATGATTGTTTTTAAGTGATAGTTTAAAGATAGGAATGGATAATCATCCATTGATTATATATTATATATTTTCAATAACAAAAATAAATATGCTTCAAAGGTTTAACACTTTTTATTGAATTTTTCACAATATTATGTAAAAGTATTATAATTTAAATATATTTAGTTTTTAGTTGACAAATAAAAATAACATAATTTAAATATATTTAGTTTTGGTATTTAAAGAAAACGTGCAACAAAAAGAAAAATTTCAAAAATTTGGCTATGATCAGACCAAAACAATAAAAAAAAACCAAAATAATATGGTCTGCATTGAACAACGACGATTACAAGAGATTTCCAATATTCAGCACTGTTGTACGCATTGAGCATTTAATAATTTGCAGTGATATATTTCAAATGAAATTGATAAGAGGGATCGATCATCATTTTAAGCTATTTAATTAAGTATTTAGCCCAACATAATGGAAGTGATTAGGCATTTACGTTATTGTTTTACTTTTTAGGTCATTTACGTTATTGTTTTACTTTTTAGGTTTTAGGTTTAAGTTTAGGATTTAATTTCTATGTTTTAGTTTTTAGTTTTTTTTTTAATTTTTATGTTTTAGTTCTTAGTTTAGTTTTGGGTTTTGATGTAGATTTAATGTTTAGGTTTTATTATAATATTTAATATTTTGGGTTTTGAAGTAGATTTAATGTTTAGGTTTTAATATAATATTTTATATTTAAGTTTATTAGTTAATATTTAGGTTTAAAATATTTAGATTTTACTATTATGTTTAAAATATTAGGTATTGTGTTGTTATATTGAGTTTTTTATTAAGGTTTTTATATGTTTAATAATTATTAATTTGGTTGAAATATGTTTAACTTTGTAGTCTACGTAGAGGCTTGAGTGGGAATTATGACAAAAAAAAAGGTCTGTTGGATCTAAGACATTTTTGATCCTTAGGATAAGGTGAAGAAGGAAAACGATCTCATTGAATAAATAGTAAGGATGCATCATTGCCAAGTTGTTAAAACTAACCGTTATTTAGTTAATTAGTTAGAGAATTTAAAGTTTTAATTATTTAAAAATATTATTTAGAAGTTTCAACAAATAATATAATAATTTCGTAAATTGATTAAATTATAAAATTAGTAAGGAGAAGGGGTAAATGAGTAATATAGAATAATATAAAAAGGGGAAAAGAATTATAATTATTATAATAAACAACGATGGGGGCAAAATAAATATAATCAATATATATATATATATATAAAGTAAGAAACAAAATAATCATACAGAAGAAGGGAAAATATCTAAACCAAAGAAAATTACATAAAAACATAAACTAGAGAAAAATATAAAAACATAAGAAGAAAAATAAAATAAAAAGACGAGGATAAAATCCAAAAAAAAGCATTTATGGCACGCTCATAAATAAGAAATATGTAGATTGTTTAAAATTTTGTTTCTATCATGTAACATAATTTAAAGAAATTGTATTGTTTATATATATAAGATTTTATTATTTTTTTCAAATTCATTAAATATCTCAATTATTTCATTCCATTTTTTTAAAGTTGTGTGACTAACTATATCATTAAATATCTCAATTATTTCATTCCATTTTTTTTAAAGTTGTGTGACTAACTATATCATTAAATTTTAAATCTTAAATATGTGGGAAAACATTTTTTTTTAATATAAAACTAAAATGTAAAAACAAAATAATTAGTACTTTATCATTTTTATGTGATTAAGGTAGTGATAATATTTATTTGGAAAGAATGTCCACATTAAATATAGGCGAACTTAAACACTTGCGAAATTTATTAAATTCATGTTCATATACATTAAAAAGTTTCACACATTAAAAACATAATATAAGCAACCACTAAGGTAGTCGTCGTCATTATTATTCAATAGGTACTTTCTGGATGAGAATTCTGAATATATGGTCCTTTACTTCCTTGTCAGAAATGCATATGCCATCTCCATATTTGTCGAGGAATTGAAGGCCTCGTGTTATATTTAAAGTGAACTTCTTACAACATAGTGGTACATTGTCCTGCTGCCTAAGAAACTCTCGATTCATTTCCTAAAGGGACATATGAATGATGCCATTGATTTGATTCAAAGATTCTTCCACACTAGAATTAGGATTGTCTTTTATATAACACTCTATGATGGAAGCCATCTCCCTGCGTTCCTTCTCATCCTTCATTCCAAGATTGTGAAAGCAAATGACAAAGGTGTGAGTGAGGATTTTGCGTAGAATGCTATGCATCCGATATTGTTTAAATACTCCTAAAATAAATGTAATTTTAGATTCCAAATACCTCGAAATCTCTTAAGTTGTCGATGAGTCTGATGGTTAATTATGAGAGCTGTTGGATTTTGGATGGAGAATGTATTTTCTCTAGAATGTTGTTCGGGAGAAGTTGACCCATCAAGAGAAGTGGAATGAAATTTACAATGCATATCCGTGAACTAGCATGGGAATTCTTTATGTACTCATTAAACGTGGGCACATAACCAATTGCTATCCATTCTTCTTCTTGAAGATAAGACTCAAGGTATCGCAGCCACTGCATACAAGGAGTGAGTAACATACATTGATGTTGGTTAACATCTCGTTATTGAGAAAAAAAAAAACAAACACATATATATTCAAAAAAAAAAAACTTTTGCCATTTAAATATGTAAAAATGTTAAAATGAGCTATAAAAATTCGTTCGAATATTCCAATCCATAACACATGTGTAAAAACCGAGAGTGGTTATTTTTAATGTACTTGTTACAAATAGAAAACTCTTTGGGGTTTCCAGAAATCATTTAGATAAAATATGCACAGAATTGAAAAGGAAGGAGTTGTACCTCTTAGGTGAGTACTGCACCTGGAGACTACACTCAAACGGAGAGATCACTCTACATTCATAAATCAGAAATTACATCATTAAGTACATCACAAGAAATTAGGAAATTGCAAACAAACTCCTAAATTCTAGGAACAAAGCCTAAACTAAGGAGATACGTTACAACTTATGTAACCTTTCCTCCATTAATACACAAATAATATAATTATTTTCAACTTCCCCCCTTAATGGAGAAAGGATTATCATGAACTCCTAGCATCCTTCTCAATAATTCAAACTTTACACGTGCAAGAGGCCTAGTAAAAATATCAACCATATTGTCACAAGTTTTACAATATTCAACAAATATTTCTTTTGACTGTAGTTTCTCTCTGACAAAATGGAACTAAGTGTCAATATGTTTGGTGTTTTTATGAAACACTAGATTGTATGCTAGTTTAATGGTGCTCTGGTTGTCGCTTTTGATAGAAGTTGAATTTCTCTATTCTTCTCCTGCATCATTGAGAAGCCTTCTCAACCAGATCAATGCACACGTGGCTGCACTTAATGCTTGGTACTCAGCTTCACATAAAGATAAGGCTACAGTGCTCTGCTTTTTGCTGCTCCATGCTATGAACCCAGATCCTATGCTGAATGCGTAACCTGTGATAGACCTTTGACCATCCAAGTTACCTTCCCAGTCTGAATATGAAAAACCTGCTAGAGTAACATCAGATGTGTTAGTGTATAAAATACCATAATTAACATTACCACAAAGATACCTCAACGTGCTTTTTGCTGCTACCTAGTGACTTTGAAGTGGTTTAGACATGAATTGGCTCAACACACTAACAGATTATGCCAAGTCTGGTCTAGTTTTTGTGAGATATATCAAACTCCCAACTAGCTGTCTGTACATAGTGGCATCCACCTCCTTAGTGCCATCGTCACTGCAAAACTTCAAATTTTGCTGCAATGGTGTTGTTGTTGACCTACACTGATCCATGCCAAATTTTTCCAGCAGACTTCTAGCATACTTTCCTTGAGTAAGAAAAGTCTATCCAGCATCTCTCCATACTTCCAATCCCAGATAGTAATGGAGACTTACGAGATCTTTCATTTCAAAAACTTGTGCCATCAACCTTTTGATTTCTTTGATTAAATTATCTGCATTGCCTATTATGATCATGTCATCCACATACAAAGAAATCAAAATAATCTGCCCCTGTTTATTGTACTTGGTATACAAATTTGGGTCATTCAAACTCCTATGAAAACCATGCTCTAAAAATAAAGAATCAATCTTTTCGTACCAAGACCTGGGTGCTTGTTTTAAGCCATATAGTGCCTTTTTCAATTTGCAAAAAAGATGTTCCTCCCCCTTCTTTACAAACCCTTCAGGTTGTACTACGTAAATTTCTTCTTTTAATTCACCATTTAAAAATGAAGATTTAACATCAAGCTGGTGTAGCTCCAAATTGTGTTTTGTTTCTAAGTAAATAAGCATTCTGATAGTATTTAACTTTGCTACAAGTGCAAAGGTATCATCAAAATCTATGCCTTCTTACTGTGAGTACCCCTTTGCAACCAGCCTAGCTTTTAATTTTTCAATACTTCCATCTACATTCATTTTTGGTTTATACAGCCATTTACCTCCTATGGGTGTTTTATCTTTAGGCAGTTCAACTAAATCCCAAGTGTTATTTCTAAGAATAGATTCAATCTCCTCATTCATTGCAGCCCTCCATGCCTCAGATTGACTAGCTTCTTTGTAATTAGTGGGTTTTACAATGTTTAAAATATTTGACATCAAAGCATAGTCTTTCAAGCTGGATGGTTTTTTAGTCTTCCTACCTGATCTTCTTGGTAGGGGAATTACCACAAATTTTTTTTCTTTAGATTTATTTGGGCTTGCATTATCACTTTCTTCCTGCTCTTCTTTATGCTCCTGCTCTTGTTCATCCTCACTTCTTTCCTCCATCAACAATGGAATATGCCAATCATCATCACTGTCATATTTCCCTTCTTGAACCTGTTCATGAAACACTACATCCTTGCTTGCAAATATCTTATGAGACTCAGGATTGAACAACTTATATGCTTTAAATTTAGTGCCATATCCAACAAACATGCATTTTATAGCTTTAGGGTCTAATTTCTTCCTATCATCTTTGGGTATATGGGCAAAGGCTTTTGACCCACATACTCTTAGATGATTTACTGCTAGTTTGAGTCCATATAAAGCTTCAAACGGGGTTTTGAATCCTAGACTTTTGGTAGGACTTATGTTCTTTAAATAGACATCAGTATTAATAGCTTCTGCCGAAAAACTATTAGATAGATCCTTACCTTGTAACATACTCCTTGCGCACTCCACCAAAGTTATGTTCCTGCGATCTTCCACTCCATTCTGCTGTGGTGTGTGAGGCACTGTAAACTGCTAAACAATCCCATGAGACCTACAGAATTTCATGAATTCCCCTGACCTGTATTCTCCCCCTTGATCAAAGCAGAGAATTTTTATGCTTTTTCCAAACTGTTTTTCCACCAAGGTTTTAAATTCTATAAAGTACTGGAAAGTCTGAATATTTTTACTCAGAAAATAAACCCATGAATATCTAGTGCAATCATCAGTAAATAACAAAAAGTAATATGCACCACCTAGCGACCTCGTCTGCATAGGTCCACATATGTCAGTATGCACTAGTTCTAGGATATCTCTTTCCTTCCTACTATCATGCACAGGAAACTCTTCTCTATGCATTTTAGCTAAGGCACATCCATCACAATTTGACTGAGTACTGTGAAAAACATGGAGTCCCTCGACCATACCTTTTCTCTGTAATAACATGAGGTCCTGCAAATTCAAATGACCGAATCTCTGGTGCCAGAGTTTTTTGACTATTGATCCAGATGCAACCAAGGCTTGTTGTGGTATACTTTTTACTGATCCAGTATATATAGGCTTCCTACATGCACGCCTGTTGTAACAATTTCTTTCCTGCAATCCTTTATGACACAATGAGTCTTGAAGAATTCGACTTGCATATCTTGATTAGTTATCATGGATACAGATATCATTTTTTTCTTAATTTCGGGTACATTTAAAACATTTTTAAGACGACTAATATCACCATTTGGTAACTTTACCAGAATATCCCCATAGCCTTTAATCTCGTATCCACTATCATCTCCTAAATAAATTTTTGATCCATATGTACTTTCTTCAAGAGTTTCAAAACATTCCTTCTTACGTGTCATGTGAGAGGATGCACCAGAATTGACATACCAGATGTCGTCCTCATTAGATGCTGAAAGGGCACAGTCTGCTGTGAACAGTTGAAATTCGTGACTGAGATCTTCATCTTCTTCAACAAATTATCCTTTGTGCTTTGCCATCACCAACTTTTTCTTCGCATCATCGGCCTGCTTCTTAAGGCATTCAATCTGTATATGACCCTTCTTTCCACAATAATAACATCTTTTTATAGGATTATTTACAGACATACCTTTATATGGACTCTTCTGCAATGTACCTCCTCCTCTCTGCTATTGTTGCGACTGTGATTGCTGTTGTGGCTGCTTCCCTCTGAATAATCGTCGTTTTGCCATCAAAGCAAGATCATCACTCCGGGGTTTCAAATTCTGTCGCCGCTCCTCTTCTTGCAGCAAGATCCCTGTCAGTTCTTCAAATGTAGGAGCTTTCTCCCTTGCCGCCAATCGAGTAATGAACATTTAATATTCATCCCTCATCCCATTCAGCGTGATTGTGACGAGATCGGAGTGAGACACCTTCTCTCTGATGTCTCCCAATCCATCTTTCAGATCTTTAACTCATGCGATGAATGCAGCAGCGGTCTCACTTTCGTCCATATTTATTGAAAACAACTTGCCTTTGAGTGCCATAATTCGATTTGTGTTTTTGGTCTGATATAAACTTTTAATGGTCGTCCAGATATTAGAGGACGTTTTACACTCTCTGATATGTGGGATAATGTTGTCCTTGACAGACATCTTCAGCAAAAATTTCGCTTTGTTTTCTCTCTTATCCCATTCTTGCTCCCACGTAATCGCTCCTGTAACTAAATTCGGTCTCTACTCATCTCCTGTAACTATCGACCATGCATTTTCACCCTCAAGCAAGGTCTGTATCTTAAACTTCCAATTCTTGAAGTTAGATCCATCGAGTTTGCCAGAATTGTGGAGGTATGATTCCATAGTATTACTCATTATGAACTGATCTACAAATAAATGAGTCTACCCAACTGATTCAGAAAAAAAAAAAAAAAAACAGTACCTGTCAGATCTTAACAACCGATCTGCCACTGCTCTGCTAGTTCTCATGATCCACCCACTGTACCTTCGATTCAGATCCAACAATATCTGACAAATCTGCAAAAAAATTCTTACTCCACTGAGAAAATCTGTTGTTTCCCAATACAACCACAAAACTGATCTAATCTGCCTCTCCTGGACATATCCGCAACTTCTCTGATCTGCAACTCTCTGCAGATCTCAAAGGTGAGGCTTTCCACAGATCTTCCACTGAAGGTGAGATGGTGCTTTCCTGAGCGAAAAATCCGCGCACAGGTTTTTCATGCGCTACCTCACCAATCCCGTGATTTGGCGCGTTGGCGCAGGTATGGGCCGAACAGATGCGCCAATTGCGCTTCTTGGTGTGATTGTCAATAAAGAAAGTGTGCCAATCCCCTTTTGCTTAGACATTAATAAATCATCTAAGACCGTGAGCCAGGTGTTACTGCAGTCCACTTGCTCGACCGAGCACAAAGCTCTGTGAGCACAAAAATCTCGTGTACACGCGGCCACAAAGGCACTTTTAGCCATGAAGGCGATTCAGCCACAAAGGCGATAAAAGATCAGGCTCACCCAATCTGAGCTTTGATACCAAGATAAGATATGCACAAAATTGAAAAAGAAGGAGTTGTAGCTCTTAGGTGAGTACTGCACCTGGAGACTACACTCAAACGAAGAGATCACTCTACATTCATGAATCATAAATTACATCATTAAGTACATCAGAAGAAATCAAGAAGTTGCAAACAAACTCCTAAATTCTAGGAACAAATCCTAAACTAAGGAGATATGTTACAACTTATGTAACCTTTTCTCCATTAATACACAAATAATATAATTATTTTCAAGTCATTTCCATTCGGTTGGAAATCGTGTCCAAAGTTGATGACAAAAACAAGTAGTTATTTAATATTTAAATCTCGAAACATTGGCTGCAAATATTCATTCGAATCTTCAAAACTGTGACACCTCTGAAAAACATGAGAGATGTTATTTTTAATAAGCCAGTTCGAAACAAAAACCTTTTTTTTTCCTAAATTTTTTTACATATGTTCGTAAGCTGCTTCCAAAGTGGATGACTAAAACATGAAAAATAGTGTAAAATCGAGTGCTTCTATTTGATTTTTCAACCGGATAAAAGTAATTGTTTATGTACATATAGACATAATAATTATGTTGATAATTCTTTAAAAGGAATTAAGTTATTTCATTTAAGAGATTACCAAGTATGTTCTCATGATACATATGCATTAAAAGTTTAAAGACAACTATTGGACATTTGAAAATACTATGTGCTTAGGTGCACATGAATAATTATCTAGTATATCCGATCTGCTAGAATTGATTATGTTATTTTACTTGCATGAGGAGCTTGAGTCATGCAAAAAGATATAAATAACTTTCTTGGTAAGTAGTTCACATAAAACCTTTGCATAAAAGGAAATTGGTTGTGTTATTTGAAAATGATTTGTTATTCATGTTATTTCTTGAGGAAATATTACAAATCTCTTTGATGTGTGAAATGATAAGAAAATATATTATATTTCATCTAGAATAGCTAGTGAGTTAGCTATCTTTTGGAAAAATAATAATTAAGGTGTTAAATTCCTTGGAATATATATATATATATATATATATATATATATATATATATATATAGCAAGGAAACACTTATTGTGTTAGAGCTCTTCAAAAAGAGTAGAAGAGAAAGATATATCCTTGTATGCATTATTGGATTAGATTTTTGGAGTGGAAAACTAGTAATCACATGCTTTATTATGTAAGGTTATTTAGAGAAACATATACACTTGCATGCATGGAAAAGGTATAGTTTTGTGGTATTAGATCTCTAGAGAAAATGAAGATTCAATCACATAATACTGATTGTGTTAGCCTTCTTTTGGGAAAAATAATATGTATTTTTCATACCTAAAGGGATTAACTATGGTATTAGACTTATTTTAGGAGAATAGTATGCATGGTTATTGGTTATATTTTTTTTGTAAGAGGGAATTGTCCCTTTGAATGCATGAAAAAATAAATGGTATGCGTTTGATCCCTTGGAAAAGAAATGTGTTTAATTTTCCATGAAATAATTATTTAGATTCCTTTGGAAACAAATATATTGATGTAAGAGCATCCGAACAATTTCCAACAATGTGATTATGTGTTCTCATGTTCTGGCAAAATAAGAAGTGGAAAAAGTTGATCATTAATATTTTAGTTAGATTTAAATATGTGAAGTTAGTTGGTTTTAATGTCGTAGATTAAATAGGAGTAAAAGTAGCATTTGGTTCTCCCTGCGAGGATATTTATAAAATATATTAGGATTGAGAGGATAATATAGAGTCGGTTTAAAAGTTAATAAACGATAAACTTCTTTTAGTTAGGATGAAGCATAGATAAGTGTGTGAACTATGATAGGATAAGCAGAAAGAGAGTGAAGGGTGAGAAGTGTGTGAATTGTGTGACAGAGAGGATAAGTCATGAATGTAAAATCCAACCATTGAAGGGCTCGGCTCTATGTAATTACCTTTTTGATAATCCCAAGTGTGTGTGTTTAAATTATCCTGTTTGTATTAAATTTAAATTTTTAATTCATTGTTGAGTCGATTTTTTTTTTTATCTCACAGGTGTATGCAAAGAAGCTGATTTGCAAGGCGAACAAGTAAAGGCACGACATAGTTCTCTGTGAAAAGGCTTATGCGAAGTGTGCTAGTGCATGTGTAGTAGAGAACGTTAGATCTAACAAAAGACAAGTGGTGGAGATTAAATCGATTCGAAAGCGATTTCGCAAGTCGCAGAATTTAGTGTTTTGCACTAAGGCCTTAACTCATAAGTTAAGTGAAGTGCAATGCAAAGTGGAGGAGTAAAGGAGACTGAGGACTATTAGATTTGGTGTAGATCAATGGTGGACGAAAAATCATAAGTTCGCACATCGCAAATTTTAGTGAGTATCATTAATACTTCACAAGTTAAGTTGTTTTATTTACGATGCGGTGAAGGGAATCCACGTGTTGGCATAGCGCTCTAGCCCATATCACAGATTTCTATCGTTATAGTTAAGAGTTCACACGGTAAGTTATTTTTGGTGTGATGCAATGCATCACATATCTCATATCACACGAGATTTGAAATAAGGATACTGCAAAACTCTAAAAGTTGGGAAGTGTAGTATCCATTTCGCTGCAAACTGCGAAATCGAAAAATCATGGAATTGCAAAAGGTGTTAAGTGTTGAAATTTGCGGGGAGGTAAGTTAAAGAAGTTGCGAAGTGGAAAGTTATAATAATTGAGAAGTTGTGCTTAGCATTGATTGGTCCATTCTGTGTGGGCCATAAAAGTTTAAGTTCCACGGGCATATACTCTGTTTAACGAGTATTTATTTGGGAAATTCAGAGTATATAAAGTTTTCTGCGTATTGTGGGTAAAAGGGGCCTTTTGGCTGCATCATTTGGTATCAGAGCAGAAGGTTGAGTTTTTTTTCTCAAGTGTTATAGTAAATATGCCACCCAGGAGAGGAGATGGTAGAGGTCGAGGGAGACTTACAACAAATGCAACTTTGTTTTAATATATTCAATACCTTCGTACAAGGATAGAAACAATGGAGGCTGCTTATAAAAGAGCACCTGAAGAAGAATATGTTAGCGCAATAGAAGAATATTCTGAAGAAGAAGAAGAAGGAAGAAAGGAAGCTAAAGTTTTCAATATATTGGCAAAGGTTACTGGAAATACAAGAATGAAGATTCCTTTATATGAAGGGAACCTTAATGTGGATGAGTTGATAGACTGGAACAGTTTGGTGGATAAGTATTTTGACTTCGAAGAGGTCGAAGATAAGAAGAAAGTAAAGTTTGTAGCTACCAAGTTGAAGGGCCATGCATCTATCTGGTGGGATGAACTACACACATCCAAGATTAGAAAGGGAAAGCCTAAGATCAAGCAATGGGATAAAATGGTAAGTAAATTAAAGAAAATTTTATGCAAAAAGATTATCAATTAAATCTTTTTAAACAATTGCAGAATTTGAGACAGAAATGAATGATTGTCAAGGAATATACAAATGAGTTTTACAAGTTGTGCATTAGAGCAGGACATGTTGAAGATGATATGGAAAAGTTAGCTAGATAAATTTATGGTTTAAGGTATGATATGAAAAATGAAATCAGTTTGTTGAGTCTAAAGACAATTGAGGATGCTTTTTAAGCAACTTTGAAGGTAGAGGAGAAAATTTTGAGGAAACAAAGTCAGAAGAATAGAGGTAAAAATTCAGTAAGAGGAAGAGGAATTTTCATACCAATATTTCAGCACTCTCAAAATGAAGTAGGAGGTTCAAGTAGTAGAACACCGCAAAGAAGAGACGCTGGTAGAGGAAGATTATCACCCAGAGGTAGGGGTGAAGGAAGAGAACTGTGGTGTTACACATGTGGAGAATGGTGACATGGATCATGGGATTGTCCTCATAACAAATCAGTAAATCAACGGAATGTGAATGTAGCTGAGGCAAAGGAAGAAAATCCTCAGGTCACAGAAAATGAAGAACCACTTGAGGAAGGAGTGCCTTTATTTCTCACAAGAGTATTGCTTAAAGTAGAGAAGGAAGTAAATGAGGCAGCTCAAAGAAAGAGCTTATTCAAGACTTTATGGAGGTTTAAAGATAAGTGCTGCAAAGTTTTGATTGACAGTGGAAGTACTCTTAATATTGTTTCCGCAAAGATGGTTAAAAAATTTGGGTTGAATAAGATAGTACACCCTACTCCCTACAAAGTGTCGTGGCTACAAAAGGGACATCAAATTTTGGTGACAGAACAGTGCGAAGTAGATATACAGATTGGTACATATAAAGATGTTATATTGTGTGATGTGATGCCAATGGACGTGTGCCATGTATTGCTTGGAAGACCTTGGAAATTTGATAGAATACCAATTCATGGTGGAAAAAGGAATACCTATGCCATATAGAAGGATGGAAAGAAGCACAAATTACTACCTTTGAAGGATGAAGCAGACAAAGAACATTGTTACCGATGAAATAGGTAACCTGACCTCAAAACGAGAACTCTAGCCCAAAAAGACTCAAAAAAAATGAAAAAACACCCCAAAAACAAAAAAAGTGTATTCCAGAACGCACTTGGTTTTTTTTGGGGTCAAATTTCAACATTTTATAAAATTATGCTAAAAACAAAATTGTTTCTGGAAAAGAAGATTGAGAAAACACCCTCAAAACAAAACGAGTTGATGCTGCAATAACAAAAAAAAAAAATTGTGTCATATTTTTGACATTTTTAAAAATAGAAATAACATTTTTTAATTTTTAAAATTCAAACATAAAAAAAACCTAAAATTTAAGAAAAAAAATAAATTTAAAAAACAAAAACATTTTAAAGTTTTAAATTTAAAAATATATAGGAATAAAAAAATAAAAATAAAAACAAAATAAAATTTTTAATTCAAACATTAAAAAAAACCTAGAATTTAAGAAAAAAAATTTAAAAAATTAAATTAAAAAAAATTAAAGATTAAAATTTTGAAAATATATAGAAATAAAAAAATAAAAATAAAACAAAATAAAAATATTAAATTTAAAAAAAAATAAAAAATATAGAAATTAAATTTAAAAAAGAAAAAGAAAATGTTTATTATATATATATATATATATATATATATATATATATATATATATATTAAAGAAATATATTAAATTTTAATAAATTTAAAACATTAAAATTAAAATTAAAGAAAAAAAGAAAAAAAACATTATTGAAATTAAAAGTAAAAAAAATGAAAAATTAATTAAAAATAAAAAATGAAAAATAAAATACAATAAAAATATTAAATTTAAAAAAATATATATTAAAAAACAAATAGATTTTAAAAAATAAATTAAATTTAAAATGTTAATATTAAAATAACAAATTAATTTAAAAAATATATATATATTAAATTTTAATAAATAAATGAATAAACAAATAAATTTTGAAATAAAAAATAAATTTTTAATATGAAAAAAAAAAGATTGTTAAAATAAAAAGTTAAAAAACTTTAAAAATCAATTAAAATTGAAAAATTGAAAAAAATAAATTAAAAAAATAAATTAAATAAAAAATAAAATAAAAAACAAATTAATTTGAAAATATTAAGTTTAATTAAAAAAAAAATCTAATTTTAAATACACAATTTTAATTGAAATTAAAAAAAAAAATTATGTAGTTAAAAACATAATAATAAAACAATAAAAAATTTAAAAAAATATTAAATTCAAATAAATTTAAAGAAGACAAAATTTACTAGATTTTAAAAAATTAAATGAAAAAACTAAACATAAAATTTAATAATAAAAAAAAATTATGAAAAAAAAAATCAATTAAATAAAAAAAATACAAAATTTAATAAAAAATATTAATAGAATTTAAAAAAAAAAATTAAAAACAAAAAAATGAATAAAATAAAATAAAATAAACAAAAAAAATTAAAACAAAATAAATTTCAAATATAAAAATTAAATTAAAAAAAAAATAATTTTAAATTTTTTGAATTTATAAAAAAAATTAAAAAAGTAAAAAATCAAATTAAAAAAAATAATAATTTTTTGATCGTGGTAGCACTGCCAATCGGCCTTCTGCACAGGTAGCGGCGGAGGTCGGCTGCTGGGCGGGAGGCCGATTCCGAGAATTGCCCTCCCGCAATGGGAGGCCGACTTCTGGTGGTGAGAGGCCAATTCCAGGAATTGCCCTCCCGCTGCCACCTGGGCGGGAGGCCGATTGGCGGTCCCACCACGATCATTTTTTTTTTTTTTTTTTTTTTTTTAAATTATTTATTTTAATTTTTATTATTATTATTTTTTAAATTCAAAAAATTTATTTATTTATTTATTTTAAATTCAAATTTTTTATTTTAAATTCAATTTGTTTTAATTTTTTTTGTTTTTTTTTTTGTTTTTTCTTTAATTTTGTTTTTAAATTTAATATTTTAGATTTTTTTTTTTTTTTTAATTTAAAATTTATTTATTAAATTTTAATTTAATTTAACTTTTTTTTTAAATCTTTTAGTTTATTTAGTTTTTCATTTGTAAAATTTATAATTTGTTTCATTTAAAAAAAATAGTAAATTTATGGATATTTGTTTTTTAATTATTTGCACGTGGTTTTTTTCAATTTTTTTGTTTTTTTAATGATAGTTTTTTTTTTTTTTTTAATTCTTTTATTTTACTTTACTTTTTCTATTTTAAATTTTGTTTTTTTTTTAAATTTGTTTTTTTTGTTAATTTTAAAATTTGTATTTTTTTTCTTATTATTATTATTTTTTTAATTTAATTTTTTCTTTCTTGTATTTTATTTTCTTTATCTAAATTTAAATTTTGTAATTTAAATTATTTTTAAATTTTCTATTTTAATATTTTTTTAATTATATGTATTTTTTTAATAACTTAGAAAAAAATGTTTTTGATGTTTTTTTTTTTTTTTTTTTGGTTAATTTTTGTTTTTTTCTTTAAATTATGTGTATTTTTTTCAAATTTTGTCATTTCTTTTGATATAATTTTCAAATATTTTTGTTTTTTTATTTATTTTTCTTTAAATTTTTTAATTTTACGAGTTAATTTTGTTTTTTTTTACATTTTTATTGGTTTTTTTTATTGTTTTTATATATATATATTTTTATCTAAGTTTTGTGTTTTATTACCAACATGAAAATCACCACTCTAAAAAAAAAGGTTGATGCTGCATCAATATGTTTCAAAATTAGCATGAAAATCACCTCTCTAAAAAAAAAGTTGATACTGCATCAATACGTTTCAAAATTAGCATGAAAATCACTAACATTTTAAAACAAATATTCATACTTCATAAATAAAAATATTAGAGTGTCAAAATAGTGCTAAAAAAAAAAAGGGTGATTCTGCATCACCACTTTTCAAAATCGGGTGCTTTTTATGCTACCAAAAAAAAGTAGGTAATAGTGCGGTTACCTATTTCATCGGTAACAGTGTTAAAGGAGTAGCTAGGATTAGTGTTATGTTGATTAGTGGAAAATAATTGCTGCAAGATGTCAAGAAGGAGAAAGAAATGCATTTTTCTATTGTGGGTAAAACCAAGGTCATTATGACTTCTACAAATTTAGACAATCTTCCTGTGGAAATTAAAAATCTGTTAGATGATTATGCTGATATAGTTGTTGATGAATTACAAAGTAAATTTCCACAAGTCGGAAGTATAATTCATCACATAGATTTAATACTTGGTGCAAGTGTACCAAACAAAGAAGCATCTAGAATGACACCTTGTGAAAATGAAGAAGTTGGAAGACAGGTACAGGAGTTGTTAGATAAAGGACTAATCAAAGAAAGCCTCAGTCCATGTGCAGTACCAGCCGTACTTAGTCCAAAGAAAGGAGGAGAGTGGCACATGTGTACTGATTCCAGAGCTATAAACAGGATCATTATCAAATATAGATTTTCATTACCATGCATAGATGATTTTATGGATTGTTTAAGTGGGTCAAAGTGTTTTACTAAGATAGATTTGAAGAGTGGATACCATTGAATAAGGGTTAGAGAAGGAGATGAATGGAAGACTTCATTTAAGACCAATAGTAGGTTGTATGAGTGGTTAGTGATGCCTTTTAGACTCACTAATGCACCAAGAACATTTATGAGACTAATGAACAAGTTCTTGAAAGAGTATGCAGGAAACTTTGTGACAGTTTATCTGGATGACATTCTGATTTTTAGTCAGAGTAAGGAAGAGCATTTGTAGCATGTCAAGCTGGTGTTAAATACTTTGCAAAAGGAGAAACTGCTTATAAATTTGAGGAAGTGTAGTTTCATGAAGAAAGAGATCATTTATTTTGGATTTATAGTCTTAGAAGAAGGCTTGACTATGGGCCCAGAAAATATCCAAGTAATACTGGATCGGGCAACCCTGAGAAGTGTATTTGAGGCAAGGAGTTTTCATGGTCTTGCACATTTTTACAGAAAGTTTATAAAAAAATTTAGTCAGATCTGTGCACCAATTATTGAAACAATAAAGGAGAGAAACTAGTCATTTAAGTGGATAGAAGTAGTAGATCACAATTTCAAGTTGTTGAAAAGGAAGATCACTGAAAGACCTATTTTGGCCTTGCCAAATTTTGATAAAATATTCCAAGTTGAGACTGATGCTAGTCGGATACAAATTGGAGTTTCCTTGAGTCAAGAGCAAAGGCATATATATTATTTCAGTGAAAATATAAATGAGGCCAAGAAGAAGTATTCATCATATGATAAGGATTTCTACGCTATTGTGCAAGCTTTGAACAAATGGAGGCATTACTTGTTTCCCAAAGAATATGTATTATATTCAGATAACCATGCACTACAGTTCATAAATAATTAGCTAAAGTTAAACCAAAATCATGCAAAATGGGTGGATTTTTTGCAGAGTTTTACCTTTGTAATCAAACACACAAGTGGTAAGTCAAACAAAGTTGTTGATGCTTTGAGTAGAGTAAATTAGATTATGCAGGAATTGAAAATTGGAATTTTGGGGTTTGAAGAAATGATTGATATGTATAACAAAGATACAAATTTCAAAGAAATATATACAGCTGTTAAAAATCTTGTGATTCATAACAGAAGTCAACGGATGGACTACCTGATTCAAGGAGGATTGTTTTTCAAGAATAATAAATTGTGTATACCTAAGTGTTCCATGAGGGAAAATTTGGTTAAGGAAAAACACAGTGGAGGACTATCTAGACACTTTGGATAGGATAAAACATTTTCTCAAGTAAGTGCTTTTTATTATTGGCCAAAAATGCAAAGCGATATAAAATTTTTTGTTGAGAAGTGCAGTATTTTTCAACATGCCAAAGGAAGAAGCTAAAACAATGGATTATATCATCAATTGCCAATACCCAATAGACCTTCGGATGCTGTCAGCATGGATTTTTCTTTAAGATTTACGAAGACGAAAAGAGGACATGATTCTATCTATGTTGTTGTATATAGATTTTTTAAAATGGCACATTTTATTGCTTGTAATAAAACTAGTGATGCAACTCATATTGCTAATTTGTTTTTTTCTGAAGTTATAAGATTGCATGGATTCCCTGTGAGTAATGTTTCAGACAGAAATACAAAGTTTGTAGGACATTTCTGGAGGACTGTATGGAATAATCTAGGTACAAACCTCAGTTTCAGTTCAACCTATCATTCTCTGACAAATGGACAAACTGAAGTAGTGAATAGGAGCTTGGGAAACATATTAAGGATTTTGGTTTAAAAATTCCAAAGCAATGGGATTTAGCACTTTCTCAAGATGAATTTGCAAATAATGATACTCCTAACCGGAGTACTTCGATGAGTCTGTTTCAAATTGATTTTTGAATGCATTCGAGAGGTGTGTATGAACTTAGATATTTGATTAAACAAGAGACAAGGAGTGAAAAAGCTGAAGAATTTGCAGAACATATTCAGAAGTTTCAGGAAGATGTCAAGCAGAGCTTACAGAAAAACACTCAAAAATATAAACAAAGAGATGATATGAATAGGAGTGAAAGAGAATGTCAAGAAGATGATTTAGCTATGGTTTATATAATGAAGGAAATGTTTCCATTAGGGACCTATAACAAGCTGAAAATGAAAAAGATATGGCCATGTATAATTTTGAGGTAGTTGTCCTCAAATGCATATGAGATTGAGTTACCAGAGGGAACTGGGATATCGCCCATCTTTAATTTTGCAGATTTGTATCCAAACAAAGGAATAGAGGAAGAATCTACAGAAGGGGAGGATCAGACTTTGAATTGGAAGGAACAGATGCCAAAGACAACAAAGAAGACCAAGGGACAGACCTATTATCAATATCTAGTCAAATGGAAAAGACAACCAGTGGAAGATGCCAGTTGGATGACAACAATAGAGTTACAAAGGTTTAATGTAGATCCTGAAACATTGATGGAACAATATTTTCTTCTCCAGGAGTCTGATGTAGGAGCATCCAGAAAATTTCCAGCAATGTGATTATGTGTTCAAATGTTGTGGCTAAATAAGAAGTGGGAAAATTTGATCATTAATAGTTTATTTAGATTTAAATTTGTGAATTTAGTTGGTTTTAATGTCCTAGATTAAATAGGAATAAATGTAGCATTTGGTTCTCCCTGCGAGGATATTTAGAAAATATATTAGGATTGAGAGGATAAGATAGAGTCGCTTTAAAAGCTAATAAATGATAAACCACTTTCAGTTAGGTGGAAGCGTAGATAAGTATGTGAAGTGTGATAGGATAAGCAGAGAAAGAGTGAATGGTGAGAAGTGTGTGAGTTGTGTGATAAAGGAGTAACAGAGAGGATAAGGTATGAATGTAAAATACATCTATTGAAGGGCTCATCTCCATGTAATTACCTTTCTGATAATTCCAACTGTGTGTGTTTAAGTTCTCCCGTCTGTATTAAATTTCACTCTTTAATTCTTTGTTGAGTCGAATTTTGTGTTATCGCACAAGTGTATGCAAAGAAGTCGATTTTTGAGGCGAAGAGGTAAAGGCACAGTGAAGTTCTGTGTGAAAAGGATTATGTGAAGTGGGCCACTGAATTCATAGTAGAGACCATTAGATCTGATAGAAGACTAATGGTGGAGATTAAATCGCTTCGAAATTGATTTCGCAAGTCGCAGAATTTAGTATTTTTCACTAAGGCCTTAACTCAAAAGTTAAGTGAAGTGCGATACGAAGTGGAGGAGTAAAGGAGAGCGAGGACCGTTAGATTGGGTCTAGATAAACCATGGACAACAAATCGCAAGTTCTCACATCACAAAATTTATCGGGTATCTTGAATACTTCGCAAGTTAAGATGTTTTATTTGCGATGCAGTGACGGGGATCCATGTGTCAGCATAGTGCTCCAACACATATCACATATCGCAGATTTATGTGGTTATAGTTAAGAGTTTGCACGGTAAGTTATTTTTTGGTGTGATGCAATGCATCGCATATCGCACGAGATAAGAAATAAGGTTATCGCTAAACTCTAAAATTTTCGAAATGAAATATCCATTTTGCTACGAACTAAGAAATCAAAAAATCGCGGAATTGAAAAAGTTGTGAAGTGTTGAAATCTTTGGGGAGGTAAGTTTAAGAAGTTGCGAAGTGGAAAGTTATAATAATTGTGAATTTTCACTTGTCGTTGATTGGTCCGTTCTGTATGGGCCACAAAATTTTAAGTTTCGCTCGCATATACTCTATTCAAAGAGTATTTATTTGGGAAAGGCATAATATATAAATTTTTCTGCGTATTGTGGTTCAAAGTAGCCTTCTGGCTGCATCATTTGGTATTGAAGTAGAAGCTTGAGATTTTTTCTCAAGTATTATAGTAAAAATGACACTGAGGAGAGGAGATGGCAGAGGTTGAGAAATACTTACAAAAAATTAAAATATTCTCGAAGAGATTCGACACCTTCGTACAAGGATATAAATAATGGATACTGCTCAGAAAATAACACCTGAAGAAGAAGATGTCAACGAAACAGAATAATCTTCTGAAGAAGAAGAAGAAGAAAGAAAGGAAGCTAAATTTTTCAAGATATTGGAAAAGGTTAGTGGAAAACCAAGAATGGAGATTCCTTTATATGAAGGGAACCTTAACGTGGATGAGCTATAGATTGGATCACTTCGATGGATAAGTATTTCGACATAGAAGAGGTTGAAGGTAAGAAGAAAGTAAAGTTTGTAGCTACCAAGCTGAAGGGCTGTGCATCTATCTCGTGGGATGAACTACACACATCCAGGATTAGAAAGGGAAATCCTTAGATCAAGCAATGGGATAAAATGGTAAGTAAATTGAAGAAAAAGTTTATGCAAAAATATTAGCAATTAAATATTTTTAAATATTTGCAGAATTTGAGATAGAAAGGAATGATTGTCAAGGAGTATACAGAGGAGTTTTACAAGTTGTGAATTAGAGTAGGAGATGCTGAAGATGATATGGAAAAAGTAACAGGGACATCAATGTTTTAAGGTATGATATAAAAGATGAAATCAGTTATTTGAGTCTGAGGACAATTGAGGATGCTTATCAAGAAACTTTGAAGAAAGAGGAGAAAATGTTGAGGAAACAAATTTAGAAGAATAGAGGTAAAAATCCAGTAAGAGGAAGAGGAATTTTCAGACCAATATTTCAGCACTCTCTGGATGAAGGAAGAGGTTCAAGTAGCAGACCACCGCAAAGAGGAGACATTGGTAGAGGAATATTTGCACCTAGACAAAGGGGAAGAGGAAGAGAAATGTGGTGTTACACATATGGAGAATGGGGACATGGATCATGGGATTGTCATCATAAAAAATCAACAAATCAGTGGAATGTGAATGTAGCTGAGGCAAAGGAAGAAAATCCTGAGGTCACAGAAAAGGAAGAACCACCTGAGGCATGAGCGTCTTTATTGCTCAAAAGAGTATTGCTTAAAGCAAAGAAGGAATTAAATTAGCCAGCTCAAAGGATGAGCTTATTCAAGACTATATGCAAGTCTAAAGATAAGTGCTGCAAAGTTGTTATTGACAGTGGAAGTACTAGTAATCTTGTTTCCGCAGAGATGGTTGAGTGTAATGTCTCTTATCTACAAATTTTTTATTTTTTATTTTCTTATTATCCTCATCCTTTATGGTTAATTGTTGCAGTTTGACGAATTTCTATCTCTACCCTTAAATTATCCTTCCTTCACAGTCGACACTTTACTTATCTTATTACTGACCTTACCAGTTTCTCTTTTTAGGTTTTGCAGTCACAGTACCCTTGTGACCCTATTTTACACCACACATATGATAACACAACTTAACATTCTATATACCCATTCTTTTCTTTTCTTTTATCTCTAATAAGAATATATATATATATATATATATATATATATATATATATATATATATTAGTATTATTATACTCAATTTCCTTCACTATAACAAAAATCTCACTATACATTTTTCATGACACTTTAACCCACTCCTATACACACACCAAATCGATTTTTTTTTTTTTACTAGAGGAGATGTATTATGACTCACTAGGTATACAAATGCACCTTAATAAACTATCTATTAAGGTACTGTCATTATTGCTCTCTCCTCGATACTCTAATACCATCCCATTCGTAATGGTTTCTTGTTTATTAATCCGAGAGCCAAATCTGTAACTCAATCCACACATATGATTTTGATATATTAGGGCTGAGTTGGAATACTTATCCTGATGGGAATCAAATGTATAATTCTTTGATGGAGGTCACATTGCTCACCAAACTCGTACTAAAGAAGTTTAATGTGTACCAATCTCTTCTCTTCGAGTTTGGTAGATAGTGTGGAGAACAGCCTGTGAACTCAAGCCTTGAGCCCTTTGAGATCCTAAGTGGATCTAATGGTCCTCTCTGACGTCTATCACATTTATGTGATTGACAATATTTTAAATCATCCCATGCTATGTCGTTTGGCGGTCCTTTTGTTTTTTGGATTTTCAACACATTGAAACTTCGATCCGACAAGTATGCCTAGATCTTGTGACACTTGTATGGATGAGATGTATTAGGGTTTTATTGTGGTTTTGGTTTATGAAATGGATATTTTAGCACCGTGTAGCATTATTTTCATCCTCAACTACTGATATCTCCAATTCATTCCCCAAAACGTTTTCGCACTGTGGCTATGGTTTACCCCACACAGCACAACATGTCTTCCTGAACTAGTAAGATTAATATTTTTATTGTGTTTTCATTCTTTTTAAATTTGTTTTCATTCTTTGTAAATTTTAAAACTCTCGTTACATGGCTATACGCTGTGAAATTTTCTCTCTTAGGTTAAATTTTCGTGTAAAAATGAGACATTCATCCATACTGGTGATTTTATGTATCATTTGCAACAGGTTGTGGTTCCTTGGCATCCATGAATGGTTTCACATTTTTGTTACTTCAACTTTGCCTTCTACTATTACGGCATCCTCCATTTTAGACTACTCATGAACACATATACTCTAGCAAGTATTTTATCATATCATAATAGTAAGGTAATACAACACATCTATTCAGTCACTATATTTTTGGTTTCATAGCGTTGTAATATCCCAATCTCTGTTTTGGTTCACATTCACGCCATAATAGAAGTTTTGTGTTAATTAAGTTTTGATTCCCAATATGTGGAGTTCAAGGTGAGACGTATGCCATATATGGAGGAACGTCTTCGGCACTCGAATAGCTTCAGGCTTAGACCCTCCATTTTGTCAACCTTAACCTTTACAGGTACCTACTCTATGATTTCCAACCTCAATTTATCATGTTATTATGTTACTCCATGATTTTTCATGATTTGAAATTTACCTATTCTCAAATAAGATTTATGAGTTGGCTAACCTATCTCATTTATATGTGTAAGTGAGAAACTTTGCTTGTGTTGTCCAGTTCGATTTTCCTCCTTTTCGTTTGACTTTTCAATTGGAAATTAATCAGTTCTTATTGTTTCTACAGGTTGGTTCTTCGCTATCATGAAGAAGTCGATGTTTTGCAAAATATGAAAATATTATTCTAAGTTTCCCATTAGGTTTATTTTACTTTTGTTCGAACTCGATTTCCAATCCACTAGACTTGACTATTTAGCCTATCTTAATTCTTAAGATATGTAATTTTATTTAACTTCCAGACCAGTATTCTGGACTACAATGCAATGGATTGTTTAATATTTCTAGTCTTTGTTTTAAAAATTTCCAGCTTATAAATATATATATAAAACCCTCGTTACTTTCAATTGTATAATGATGAGTGAATTTTTGTAACTGATATATAATGATAATGATGGAAAAATATTATACTAATGTATTAGTCTAATATATATATATATATATATATACATAAAATACTCCTTTTAATTCTTTTTGTAATTATTTCCGAAAGTGAAGAAATCAATAATTTCCTACATTTTCTTACTTGTGCCTTTTATGATTGGTAAATGATATCTAACAGCTTCTTGAGACTATACAGGAATTTAAATCATTGCATAGCATTTTATAGTTAGTACTGAATATATAAATGTGTTGTTTATATAAATCTTCTCCCGAAAATTTATCTTTTTACATAAGTTAAGGAATCAAGTTTATTAGTCCATGCATCTTGTTAGCTCACCACTGCTACTAATTATACATGTATAGAATCTAGTTTCTGGGATGCATGCATAGTATATTTACTAATGTTTGAGTATCATGATACTTTGAAACTTCATTCCATTTCAAATCTCTATTTATCATTTGTGTACTACAGTAAATTGTAACTGAGCTTCAATTATTAAATTTCGAGTCTCTCTGCTAAAAGAAATACAATAGTATAATAAAACATGAAATTCTAGTTATAACTTCCAATTTATTTACTTCTTTTTTGAAACTGAATTCAGGTTTCACATAAGATATGCAAATAATGAAATCAGTTTCTATCACATTTCCACTTACTAACCAAACGAATAATTTCTCTGTGAGGTACCAATCTCCTGATTTAAGCATATCATAGGTTTAGACATTATGGAGGATGGGTCTAATCAGACCAATCCCATACAACTATACAGTTTGCAGTATTTCTGCCATATAAAAATATGTTAAATGTATGGGTATTTGATAACTCAGTATATTCAGAAATAACTAATTTGTGGCAGATCTACCAGTTTTATTTAACCACATTCACTTTTATTTTTCTTACTCAATTTCAAATCAGTTATTGAGTTACACATATACTACTTTCATATAAATATGAAATATACTAGTTAAGTGTGCATACCAATTGATATGACTAGTTCCTCCCAACCTTAGAGTTCTCTCTCCGAACTCACCCCCAAGCCGAGACCTTAGCTCTAAGTGATAGACAACCCCTTGTCTATCCCAGAGAAGATTATTTAAGCAGTTTTCTCCTAATCCTTTTACCAATTTCTGCATCTAGAAATTTTAGGATGCTTTCTTCCTGTTTTGCCTAGGATTTCCCTCATAGAGGTAATTTAAAGTTGTGTTTTCCGCTTTTGTAGCTTTTTCTTCCTCTTCCCAGTTAATTTCTCTTCATTGGGGAAATTATATATTTAACTCCAAATCTAATTTTAGTAATATTCCTCCCAAGGATTTCTGGAAGGGGTGGGAAAATCTTATCACCTTATCCACATCCTCATGGATCTAGGTTTCAGATCTCACTTCTCAATCTAGTCAGTGCACACATAACTTTTTATTTATTTTTATTAATAAATAAAATAAATTCACACATTAGTTCTCCATTGGGGTCCACTTCCCCTTTGGACTTATTCAATTGTCAAGTTTAAAAATCATAGCAACTTGGGGTGTTACAAATTCCCCCTCTAAAAACTAACACCATACTCGGTGTTATCAAAATAAACTTAAACAAATCACTGTGTAAACAGTGATGCATATTTTTCCAACATTTCAGTTTCTCATTCCCAAGTAGCCTGTTCGGGTGTAGAGTGCCTCCATTGCACTTTTAATTTGGCTATTGTCTGGTTCTGACGTTCAATTTCTTCCCGCTCCAAGATTTGAAGTAGCTCTAGAAGAAATTCCCCTTCTGGTTCCACCTGGATTACATTCCAATCAATAAACTGAGCAGAATCATGTACATATTTTTTAAAAAAAGAAACATGAAACACATCATGAACCTTAATATGAATGGGTAAGGCCAATTTATAGGCCACTAGTCCCACTATTTCCAGCACTTCAAATGGTCCACAATATCATGGAGCTAATTTTGCACAACTGCCAGTGTGAAAAGTGTTCCTCTTAGGCTTAATCCTCAAATATGCATGATCACCCACACTGAACTCTTGGTGAAATCTCTGTTTGTTTGCATAATTTTTCTATCTGTCCTGAGCTGTCTTGATATTTTTCTAAGTCTGTTTTACAATTTTTTCCATTTCTTGCAAAGCTTCTGGGCCAAGTACTAATTTATCCTTAGGTCAACTCCAACTTAAAGGAGTGTGGCACTTTCTACCATATAATTCTTCAAATGGACTCATTTTTATAGAATTTTGGTAGCTATTGTTATAGGAAAATTTTAGCAAGTGTAGGTAGTCTTCTGTTAAGTCGCTATATTAATCGTGTAGTCCCTTATTATTGTTAGTGTAACCCCCTTATTGTTATTATTGTACTCCTGTAACCCCCATATTGTTATTATTGTGCCCTTAAATTATTATTGTTAGGTCAGCTAGGATTACATTGTGGCCCCATGGACTCCTATATATAGAAAGGAGGTTTTGTAATTTGTATAATCCAAGAATTGTTCATTCATGTAATGTATTGGAGGCTTCCACCTTGAAGTGGCTTATTTATAAGGCGTTGATATCTCTTTTCTTCTATTTTTTGAGTTGGTTTCACAACATTTGGTATCGGAGCTTTGTATTCTAGGGTTTCGCTACCCCAAACCGGTCGTCGTGGCATTTTCGCTATAACTTTTTTTATACGAAGGTTCAGAAGCTAAAATTTTTAGAGTGCGAAATTGAAATCCTGAGGAACATTGTCGCAAAATTTTAGAGCTTGGTTCATAATATGTTCTGAGATATGCTCTGTGGAATTTAGGTATTTTTGCAGGCTCCTGAATTTATTCTAAACAGTTCATAGTAGAATTTTCTCTATAAATTTTTCTATACGAAGGTTCAGAAGCTGAAATTTTTAAGGAGCGAAGTAGAAATCCCGAGGAACATCGTCGCAAAATTTCAAATCTTGGTTTGAAATATTTTCAGAGTTATGATCTGTGGAAGTTAGGTCATTTTCAGGCTCCTGAATTTCATCTCAAAGAGGTGATCATGAAAAAATCTTCATAACTCTCTCTTTGGGCTTCGGATTGGAATTTTGTAAAAAGTGCTTGGAATTAAATAGACTATAATTTCTTGTCTAGAAATTTCAAAGCCGAAGGATGAAATAGTGGCACGTGGAAATTCATACAAGTTCGCTATACTGAACCAGTCCATAATTATCTCATTGTGGCAGATTGGACATAAATTTGCCTTGAAGAGTCCAAATTAGGTCAGACCTGTGCCATTAAAAAGAATATTTAGAGGGCTACTATAGAGCCAAATTTCAATTATTGAGGATCCGAAACCACATAGATAATTTAGTTTCAATATTGTGATTATCAAAAGAAAGAAAAAGGTTTGTATTTGTTTTTTAAAATTGCATAACGTTTGTATGAACATGTAGATTGAAGTGATTCCAAGGGCATATTTTATAATTTTTATCAGTATTGGGTTCTATAGTGCTTCAAGAAAATAATTCCATACCCATTAAGACTTCAAAAAACTATACTATGATGCATGAAGAGGAAGAATTGCAGTATGAGATATCAAAATTACAGTACCAAGTGCAACAAATTTCGATCTTATGAGGAAAAACTAAAGATGACAAAGATGGTTTAAAACCAGAAATGGAGGCTAAGTTGGATGGTTTGAAGGATCAAATAATAGCTAATATGGATGATAAATTAGTGGGAGATCATATCGAGCATCAACAAAAAGTTCTCCAACTCTCAAAGGATAACCTAAATTTGGTGAAAAATCTAATGAAACAACAGGAAGATCAACATCACATCGAAAGAAGTTATGAAGCAGTCACAGAAATAAGAACTAAACAAGTATGATCAATTTCAGAGTATCTCAACAAGTGGAAAAACTTTCCTACAGAAGATTCCACATGGGAGGATGATAATTTTATACAGAAGCATCAAGAAATAATCAAGCATTAAGGACAACACTTGTTTGAAGTAGAGGGGCATGTTAATTCCCTATATTAATAGTGTAGTCCCTTATTGTTGTTAGAGTAACCCCCTTATTGTTATTATTGTATCCCTGTAACCCCCATATTGTTATTATTGTGCCCTTAAATTATTATTGTTAGTCGGCTAGGATTACATTGTGGCCCCATGGACTCCTATATATAGAAAGGAGGTTTTGTAATTTGTATAATCCAGGAATTGTTCATTCATGTAATGTATTGGAGGTTTCCCCCTCAATGTGGCTTATTTCTAAGGCATTGATATCTCTTTTCTTCTATTTTTGGAGCTGGTTTCAAAACATCTTCCCATTTAGTTGGTCTATCCATCACATACATTCTTAACATATCCTCCAGAATTTGGTTTGTCATTTCGGTCTGACCATCAGTTTGACGGTAGTAGGAAGTACTAAAATTCAGTTTAGTACCCATGCCTCCAAATAAGCTTCTCTAGAAAGTTGCAGTAAATTTTGCATCTCTGTCTGAAATTAGCATTTTAGGAACCCCATGTAGTCTTAAAATTTCTTTCATAAACACCTTTGCTAATTGAGTTGTCCCAAATGTAGATTGAACAGGTATAAAATAAGCAGATTTTGTCAAAATGTCCACTACACCCATCACAAAGTCACGCTGATATTTGGTTCTTGATAGACCTGTTATAAAATCCGTAGAAACAGTTTCCCATTTCCACTCTGAAATAGGTAAAGGGTTCAACAACCCAGCTAGATGCTGATGTTCCACTTTTACCTGTTGAAATTCAATGCATCTAGCCAAGTAATTTGTTACATATTTTTCCATTCTAGTCCAAAATAAGTTATTCCTCAAAGCTCTGAGTAATTTATGGTATCTAAGATGTCAAGAGTATTTCTTTTTATGATATTCATCTAGAATTTCATTCTTCAAAGAGTCTACATTAGGAATGTATAATCTATCTTTGTAACAAATCAACCCATTCTGATTTTGTGTATACCCTTGCATTTCTTTTTTGAACATTTTTATTTGAAGTTTTTCATAGTCTTGGTCTTGATCCACTACCCTCTTAACCAGTCCTTCCAATTCAAAGTTAACACTACTTCTAATGTTACTTACTCCTTACCAAACATTTATTCTTCAGGCATCTGGGATCTTGTTTTCTTTACCTTTGATGTGTTTTATTTCCATGTCAAATTCACTCAGGAAAGACAACCACCTAGCTTGCCTAGCATTTGAGTCTAGTTGAGTGAAGAAATACTTTAGACTAATGTGATCTATCATCAGAACAAATTTCTTTCCTAGAAGATAGTGTCTCCACATCTTGAGAGCGTGTATTACAGTAGCTAACTCAAGAACATAAACACTGTAATTCTGTTCATGTTTATTAATTTTTCTAGATTCATAAGATACAACAGAATTTTCTTGTAATAGTACTCCCCCTAATCCTTCTCCACAAGAATTTGTGCATACTGCAAACTCATGATTTGGATCAACAATCTTTAGAATAGGTGCTATAGTAAGTTTCAGTTTTAATTGTTCAAATCTATTCTGGCATTTTTCAGTCCATTCAAATTTTACTCCCTTCCTTTGCAATGAAGTAATGGGGTAGGCTAAGGCTGAAAATCTCTCTACAAACCTTCGGCAGTATCCTGCAATTCCCATAAAGGTTCTTACAGCTAATACATCAGTAGGTACATGCCATTTTCTGATTTATTTTATATTTTCTGGGTCTAGAGCCAACCCTTGTTCTGAAATAATATGTCCTAATTATTGAATTTTATCTTTGAAAAATTCACAGTTTCTCAACTTAGCATACAATTTATTTTCTCTGAGAGTTTGCAAAACAATTCTGAGGTGTTCTTCATGCTCTGGTTCAATTTTTGAATAAATTAAAATGTCATCAATAAATATTAGTACAAATATGTCTAAATATTTATCCAAGACACTATTCATCGAACACATAAAAGTGGTGGGTGCATTAGTCAACCCAAACGGTAAAACCACAAATTCATAGTGTCCATACCGGGTTCTAAATATTGTCTTGCTGATATCTTTGTCTCTAATTCTTAACTGATGGTAACCAGTCCTTAAATAAATCTTGGAAAACACTATTGCCCCTCTAACTTGACAAAAAGGTCATCTATCCTAGGCAAGGGATATCTCTTTTTGATTGTTAGTTTGTTCAATTGATGGTAATCAATACACATACGAAATGTACCATCTTTCTTCTTTACAAACAACACTTTACTCCCCAGGGGGATACACTTGGTCTAATGTAACCTCTGTCCAGTAGTTCTTGTACCTGCATTTTTAACTCCATTAATTCAGGAATGCTCATTCTGTATGGGGCACTATAAACTATAGTTTCTCCCGGAACTAAATCAATTGAAAAATCGATTTCTCTCTTGGGGTGCAGATGAGGGATTTCATCCGGGAAAACATGTTTATATTCTCTTACCACTGGTAATGTTTTTAGTTGATTTTCATCTGCTTGATGTCCCAACTCTTCTATTTCCACAGAATACACCTGATATCTCTTCCTAGAAATTCTCTTTAACTGCATGGCTGAAATCTGCCTCACGGATATGGGTTTAGGCTTTCCTTTAATTATAACAGGTTTCCCTCCTTATCAATACAATGTAAGGTCTTGTCTAAAAAATTCATCGTAGCTTTCTATTTTTCTAACTAGTCCATCCCTATCAGTACATCATAAGGCCCCAATGGCAGGATATTAAAATTTAATTATGTTTGGTATCCATTCAGCTTTATTTCTGTTTGGGGTAACTTGTGAGTTACTTTTCTTTTTTTACCAATGGCTAACTAGACTAGACAAGAATGTGAGAACTTTTATCTTTAATTTATATTTTTCTACCATTTGCGGACTAATACAACTCAGAGATGCACCTTGATCTATTAAAACTATAATAGATTGATTAGCAATCATACCTTCCATCTCGACCATGGTGGACTGGTGTTCTGCTTGACGATCTTCTAAGGCAACACTAATTTTGGGGATGTTTCTGGCTACATCATTTACTGTGGTGGCTTTTCTCAGTACTTTTACTGTCTAGATATTCTGATGTGGACAGTCCCTCAACAAATAAGGTTCTCCACAACCATAACACTTCAAAGGCTCTTTCATTTTAATAGTCCCTTCTCTCTTATCATTTCCATTCATTGATTTGGACCTAGTTTGGGATTGAGAAGTTTGATGTTCACCTACTTTACTGAAATTGTTTCTTTGATGGTTTCTCCAAAAAAAATTCATATATGCTCATTTTTTGTTTCTTTCCACTGAAATCACTTTTGTTTGACCAATTCTTTCCTTGTTTTGTCTTCCCCTTGAATTGGTGATAACACAATTTGGCCTTGCACACCACCTCGTCCATCGTTTTTGGGTTATCAAACTTTATCTTTTCTTTATAAACAGTGGGTAGACAATTTATGAATCTTTGTACCTTTGCCTTCTCCTCCTTGATATAAGGTACATAGCGTAACATATTTATGAACTTGGTTACAAACTCATCAATGGTTAGTGGTCCCAATCTGAGTTCATGAAACTCTTTAGCCTTGTCGTCATAGTAACGTTCATTCAAGTATCTATTTTTTAAACTTGGTTTTAAAATCCTCCCAGGTCACCAATTTCTCATCAATGGTATGAACCATCTTGGTTTCTTCCCACCACAAGATAGCCTTACCTTGCAGCTGATAAATAGCTAGTCTGGCTCTTAAGTTACTTTCATATTCGTAAACCTAAAAGTAATGTATCATATTCAAAATTCATGCCTCATCATCTTCTTCTTTTTCTCCATCATAGGAGGGAGGTTTTGTTTTCCAGAATTCACCCTGTAATTCCTTCATTTGTCTAGACTGTTGTCTAGAGGCATCATCTTCCTCATAATCTTCTAAGAAGTTGACCCTTCCTTTTCTTTGCCTTCCAGAACCTTCACCCTCTTGTCTATTCCGAGAATTCAATTCCCTTATTAGTCTATCTTGCTCCTCACTAGCTAAAGATAGCCTGTCATTGTGGCTTTTAAGTTGTGCCATTTCTCGTTGCATTTTATGCAACATAGCCATCAATGGAGCATTTAGATCTGGCATGTTTTCTCAACCACCCATATCTACATACAACTCGTCCCCTTATTTCATGGTTCACAGTTGTATACTTCAGTACTGTTCACTATATAGGAAAAATAACATTAGCAAAATTTTAAAATTCATAAAATTTTAGAGAAGGATATATGTTTTGTGTTGGTACATAATTTGCCCAGTGTTTTAGCTAATGCTCTGATACCATTTGTAATGTGTTTTATCTACATTTTTTTTTTCTTATTATTCTTTTCCTTTATGGTTAATTATCACAGTTTGACAAATTTCTGTCTCTACCCTTAAATTATCCTTCCTTCACAATCAACACTTTACTTATCTTATTACTAACCTTACCATTTTTCTCTTTTTAGGTTTAGCAGTCACAGTACCCCTATGACCCTATTTTATACCACACATATGATAACACAACTTAACATTATATATAACCATTCTTTTCTTTTTGGTTTATCTCTAATAAGAATATATATATATATATATATATATATATATATATATATATATATATCTTAGTATTATTATACTCAATTTCCTTCACTATAACACAAATCTCACTATACATTTTTCATGACACTTTAACCCACTCCTATTCACACACCAAATTGATTTGTTTTTTTACAAGAGGAGATGTATTATGATTCAATAGGTATACGAATGCACCTTAATAACTTGTCTATTAAGGAACTATCATTATTTCTCTCTCCTCCATATTCTAATACCAACCCATTCGTAATAGTTTCTTTTTTATTAATTCAAGACCCAAATCTGTAACTCAATCCACATATATGACTTTGATATCTTAGGGCTGAGTTGGAATAATTATCCTGATGAGAATGGAATGTATAGTTCTTTGATGGAGTTCACATTGCTCACCAAACTTGTACTAACGAAGTTTAATGTGTACCAATCTCTTCTCTTTGAATTTCGTAGATAGTGTGGAGAATAGCCAGTGAGCTCGAGCCTTGAGCCTTTTGAGATCCTAAGTGGATATGATGGTCCTCTCCAACGTCTATCACATTTATGTTACTGAAAATATCGTAACGCATCCCATGCTGTGTCATTTGGCGGTCCTTTTGTTTTTTTGCATTTTCGACACATTGAAACTTCGATCCTACAGGTATGCCCAGATCTTGAAACACTTCTATGGACAAGATGTATTAGGGTTTTATTGTGGTTTTGGTATTTTAAATGGAGATTTTATCACCCAGTAGCATTCTTTGTATTCTCAGCTACTGAGAGCTCCAATTCATTCCCCAAAACCTTTTCGCACTGTGGCTATGGTTTACCCCACACCCCACATCACGTCTTCTTGAACTGGTAAGATTAATCATTTTATTTTGTTTTCATTCTTTGTAAAAAAAATTCATTCTTTGTAAATTTGCAAACTCTCGTTACTTGGCTATACACTGTGAAATTTTCTCTCTTAGGTTAAAATTTCATGGCAAATCGAGACATTCATCCATACTGGTGATTTTATGTATCGTTTGCAACCCATTGTGGTTCCTTGGCATCCATGAATGGTTTCACATTTTCGTTACTTCAACTTTTCCTTCTACTGTTACGACATACTCCATTTTAGACTACTCATGAACACAGAGACTCTTGCAAGGATTTTCCCATATCGTAATAGTAAGGTAATACAACACATCTATTCAGTCACTATATTTCTGCTTTCATAGCGTTGTAATCTCCCAATCTCTATTTTGGTGTACATTCACACCATAATAGAAGTTTTGTGTTAATTAAATTCCGATTTCCAATATGTGGAGTTCAAGGTGAGACGTATGCCATATATGGAGGAACGTCTATGGCAATTGAATAGCTTCAAGCTTAGACCCTCCATTTCGTCAACCTTAACCTCTACAGGTACCTACTCTATGATTTCCAACCATGATTTCTCATGTTATTATGTCACTCCATGATTTTTCATGATTTTAAATTTACTTATTCTCAAATCAGATTTATGATTTGGCTAACCTATATCATTTATATATGCAGGTGAGAAACTCTGCTTGTGTCATCCAGTTCGATTTTCCTCCTCGTCGTTTTACTTTTCAATTGGAAATTAATCAATTCTTATTGTTCCTATAGGTTGGTTCTTCGCTATCATGAAGAAGTCGGTGTTTTACAAAATACGGAAATCTCATTCTAAGTTTCCCATTAGGTTGATTTTACTTTTGTTCAAAGTCGGTTTCCAATCCACTAGACTTGACTGTTTAGCCTATCTTAGTTTTTAAGATATGTACTTTTATTTAAATTCTGGACCAATATTCTGAACTACAATGAAATGGACTATTTAATATTTCCATTTTTTGTTTTTAAAAGTTCCAGGTTATAAATATATATATATATAACCCTGGTTAATTTCAATTGTATAATGATGAGTGAATTTTTGTAACTGATATATAGTGATAATGATGGAAAAATATTGTACTAATGTATCTGTCTAATATATATATATATATATATATATATATATACAGTACTCCTTTTAATTCATTTTTTAATTATTTCCGGAACTGAGGAAATCACTAATTTCCTACATTTTCTTGCTTGTGCCTTTTATGATTGGTAAATGATATCTAGAAGCTCCTTGAGATCATACAGGAATTTAAATCGTTGCATAATATTTTACAGTTAGTACTAAATATATAAATGTTTTGTTTATATAAATATGCTCCTGGAAATTTCTATTTTTACATCAGTTAGCTCACCACTACTACTAACTATACATGTATAGAATCTAGTTTATGGTCTGCCTGCATAGTATATTTATTAATGTTCTAGTACCATGCTACTTTGAAATTTAATTCCATTTCAAATCTCTATTTATCATTTGTGTACTACAGTAAATTGTAACTGAGCTTCCATTATTAAATTTCGAGTCTCTCTGCTCAAAGCAATACAGTAGTATAATAAAGCATGAAATTCTAGTTATAACGTCTAATTTATTTACTTATTTTCTGAAACTGAATTTAGGTTTCACATAAGATATGCAGATAATTAAATCAATTTCAATCATTTTCACTTACTAACAAAATGGATAATTTCTCTGTGAGGTACCGATCTCCAGATTTAAACCTATCATATGTTTAGACATTATGGAAGATGGGTCTTATCAGACAAATCCCATACAACTATACAGTTTTCAGTATTTCTGCAATATAAAAATATGTTAAATGTATGGGTATTTGATAACTCAGTATATTCAGAAATAACTAATTTGTTGCACATATACCAATTTTATTTAAGCACATTCACTTCTCTTTGTCTTACTGAATCTCAAACCAGCTATTGAGTTACACATATACTACTTTCATATAAATCTGAAATATACTAGTTAAGTGTGCATACCAATTGCTATGACTAGTTCCTTCCAACCTTATAGTTCTCTCTCCGAAGTCACCCCTGACCCGAGACATTAGCTCTCAGTGATAGACAACCCCTTGTCTATCCTGGAGCAGCTTATTTAAGTGGTGCTTTCCCAATCCTGTTTCCAATTTCAGCGTCTAGAAATTTCAGGATGTTTTCTTCCTATTTTTCCTAGGCTTTCCCTCATAGAGGTAATTTTAAGCTGTCTTTTCCTCTTTTGCAGCTTTTTCTTCCTCTTCCCAATTACTTTCCTCTTCATTGGGGAAATTAGATATTTATCTCCAAATCTAATTTTAGTAATATTCCTCCCAAGGATTTCTGGAAGGGGTGGGAAAGTCTTATCACCTTATCCACATCCACATGGATCTAGGTTTCAGATCTCACTTCTCAATCTAGTCATTGCACACATAAATTTTTATTTATTTTTATTAATAAATAAAATTAATTCACACATTAGTTCTCCATTGGGGTCCACTTCCCTTTTGGACTTATTCAATTGTCAAGTTTAAAAAGCATGGAAACTTGGGGTGTTACTTTGAGAAATTAGGGTTGAATAAGATACTAAACCCTACTCCCTACAGAGTGTTGTGGCTACAAAAGGGACATCAAATTTTGGTGACAGAGCAGTGCAAATTAGAGATACAGATTGGTACATATAAAGATGTTATATTGTGTGATGTAATGCCACTGGACGTGTGCATGCATTGTTGCAAAGACCTTGGCAATTTGACAGAAAAGACATTCATGATGGAAAAAAGAATACCTATACAATAGAGAAGGATGGAAAGATGAAGCAGACAAAGGAGAAGTTGGAATAGTGTTATGTTGATTAGTGAAAAACAATTGCTGCAAGATGATAAGAAGGAGAAAGAAATGAATTTTTCTATTGTGGGTAAAACCAAGGTAATTCAGACTTCTAAAAATTTAGGAAATCTTCCTATGGAAATTAAAAATTTGTTAGATGATTACGCTGATACAGTTATTGATTAATTACCAAGTAAATTTCCACTAGTTAGAAGAATAAGTCATCACATAGATCTAATACCTGGTGCAAGTGTACCAAACAAAGAAGCATATAGAATGACACCTCAGGAAACAAAAGAAGTTGGAAGACAGGTACAGGATTTCTTAGATAAAGGATTGATCAAATGAAGCCTTAGTCCATGTGCAGTATCAACCATACTTATTCCAAAGAAAGGAGGAGAGTGGCGCATGTGTATTGATTCCAGAGCTATAAACAAGATCACTCTCAGGTATAGATGTCCATTACCATGCATAGATGATTTGATGGATTGTTTAAGTGGGTCAAAGTATTTTACTAACATAGATTTGAAGAGTGGATACCATCAAATAAAGATTAGAGAAGGAGATGAATGGAAGACTGCATTTAAGACCAACAGTGGGTTATATAAGTAGTTAGTGATGCCTTTTGGACTCACTAATGCACCAAGAACATTTATGAGAATAATGAACAAGGTCTTGAAGGAGTATGCAGGAAAATTTATGATAGTCTCTTTTGATGAAATTCTGATTTTTAGTCAGAGTAAGGAAGAGCATTTGTAGCATGTCAAGCTGGTGTTAAATACGGTGCAAAAGGAGAAACTGCTTATAAATTTGAAGAAGTGCAGTTTCATGAAGAAAGAGCTCATTTATTTGGGATTTATAGTCTCAGAAGATGGCTTGAAGATGGACCGACGAAATATCCAGGTAATACTGGATTGGCCAACTCCAAGAAGTGTATTTGAGTCAAGGAGTTTTCATGGTCTTGCAAGTTTTTACATAAAGTTTATAAGAGGTTTTAGTCAGATTTTCACACCAATAATTGAAACAATAAATGAGAGAAACCAACCATTTAAGTGGACAGAAGGAGTAGATCATAATTTCAAGTTGTTGAAAATCAAGATCACTGAAAGACCTGTTTTGGCCTTGCCAAATTTTGATAAAATATTCCAAGTTGAGACTGATGCTAGCGGGATCGCAATTGGAGATTTCTTGAGTCAAGTGGAGATATTGATAGCTTATTTCAGTGAAAAGATAGATTTTGCCAAGAATAAGTATTAATCTTATGATAAGATGTTCTATGCTATTGTGCAAGCTTTGAACAAATGGAATCATTAGTTGTTGCCCAAATAATTTGTGTTATATTCAGATAACCATGCACTGCAATTCATAAATAATTAGCTGAAGTTAAACCAAAAGCATCCTAAATGGGTGGATTTTTTCAAGAGTTTTTCCTTTGTAATAAAAAACACAAGTGGTAAGTCAAACAAAGTTGGTGATGCTTTAAGTAGAGTAAATTTGATTATGCACGAATTGAAAATTGGAATTTTGGGGTTTGAAGAAATTATCGATATGTATAACAAAGACACAAATTTCAAAGAAATATATGCAGCTGTTAAAATCTTTTGATTCATAACAAAAGCCAGTGGATGGAATACCTGATTCAAGGAGGATTGTTGTTCAAGAATAATAAATTGTGTATACCTAAGTGTTCCATGAGGGAAAATCTAGTTAAGGAAAAACACAGTGGAGGATTGTCTAGACACTTTGGATAGGATGAAACATTTTCTCAAGTAAGTGCCTTTTATTATTGGCCAAAAATGCAAAGTGATATAAAATATTTAGTTGAGAAGTGTAGGATTTCTCAACATGCCATAGGAAGAAGCCAAAACATTGGATTATATCAGTCATTGCCAATACCCAATAGACCTTGGGATGTTGTCAGCATAGATTTTGTTTTAGGATTTTCGAAGACTCAAAGAGGACATGACTCTATCTATGTTGTTGTAAATATATTTTCTAAAATGGCACATTTTATTGCTTGTAAGAAAACTAGTGATGCAACTCACATTGCTAATCTATTTTTTTTTTAAGTTATAAGATTGCATGGATTGCGTGCAACTATTGTTTCAGACAGAAAAACGAAGTTTGTAGTACATTTCTAGAGGACTTTATGGAAGAATCTAGGTACAAACCTCAGTTTCAGTTCAACCTCTCATTCTGAGACAGATGGACAAACTGAAGTAGTAAATAGGAGCTTGGGAAACATATTAAGGATTTTGGTTTACAAAAATCCAAATAAATGGGATTTAACACTTGCTCAAGATGAATTTGCATATAATGATACTCCTAATCGGAGTAATCAGATGAGTCTGTTTTATATTGTTTTATAAATGCATCCAATAGGTGTGTATGAACTTAGAGATTTGAGTAAACAAGAAACTAAGAGTTCAGAAGCTGACGAATTTTTTAATTAATTAAACGGTAGCATCATGAATTGTGGGAGCTTCTATGATACATTTTAAATGAAAAATTCAATCATTTATATTTGGTTCTCCAATTTTCTCCTATTGCCCAATATTTTAATTAAACAAGTCATTTTACAATACAGAGCCTCCTCAGATTAGAGTGCATTAAAGTTGGAAAATAACCCTTAATCTATAATGACCACCAACAAAATTTGTGGATAGAAAACGATCTCCAGAACTCTCGCATTGGATTTTCTTAGGATCATTGCAATGTCAATTCACTGTGACATCCATCGTTACTCTTTATTTATATTATTTTTATGTACCAGTGTACCATTATTTTCAACACAGTACAAGTGTACCATCATTTTGAATGAAGCAAAATGAATTTTATATTTGGAAGAGATTTGCAGTATTCAATACTATTGTAAGCATTGAGAATTTAATAACATGCAGTGATATATTTCAAATAAAATTGATAAGAGGGACCGATCATCATTTTAAGCTATTTAATTAAGTATTTAGCCCAACATAAGGGAAGTGATTAGGCATTTACGTTCTTGTTTTACGGTTTAGGTTTTAGGTTTAAGTTTAGGCTTTAATTTTTATGTTTTAGTTTTTAGTTTTGTATCTGGGTTGTTTTAGTTTTTAGTTTAGTTTTTGGTTTTTAATGTAGGTTTAATATTTAGGTTTTAATTTAAGTAATAATATTTAAGTTTATTACTTAATATTTAGGTTTAAAATATTTAGATTTTAATATTATGTTTAAAATATTGGGTACTGTGTTGTTATACTGAGTTTTAAATTAAAGTTGTTATATATATAATAATTAATTATTAAATTAGTTGACATAGGTTTATAGAGTGTATCTTAATTACATTTATTAATTTGATTGTATTAATTAATTATTTTTAATTAATATAAATTATTTATATAAATATTAACTAATAATATATTAAATTATATATTTTAATAAATAATAAATATATTTACTTTTCTTATACATATATATTCTAAGGTAGGATATATTTATTTATTCTTCACTTCACATACAAAATTTGGGTTGGTTAAACAAGTTTTTAAATTGTATGATTTTATAACCAGCACCCACAAAACAATCTATTAAATATATACCGACTTTATTACAAATTTGTATTAATGACAAGGATTGAAGATTACCTTGAAGTTCAAGTACTATACTCAGGCTTGAGTGGGAATTATGACCCAAAAAAAAAAGGTATTTATCAAATGCATGATCATTCTTCATAAATAAATAATATGTAGATTGTTTAACATGTTGTTTGTATCATTCAACATTTTAAAGAAATGGTGTTAGTGAGAAATGGATATGCCATCTCCGTATTTGTAGAGTAATTGAAGGCCTCGTGTTATATTGAAAGTGAACTTGTTACAACACATTGGTACACTGTCATGTTGCTTAATAAACTCTCGATTCATTAATTGAACGGAGAAATGAAGGATGCCCTTGATTTGATTCATATCTTTTTCCACGGTATATGAAGGATGCCCTTCATTTTATTTTATATAACACTCTATGATTGAAGCCATCTCCCCGCATTCTCATCCTTCATTGCAATATTGTGAAAGAAAATGACAGAGTTGTGAATGCGGATTTTGCATAGAATGTTATGCATCTGATCTTGTTTAAATGCTCCTAAAATAAATGTAATTTTAGATGTCGAATACCTCGAAATCTCTTAAGTAGTCGATGAGTATGATGTTCAATTCTGAGATTTGTTGGATTTTGGATGGAGAATGTATTTGATCCAGAATGTTGCTTAGGAGAATTTGACCCATCAAGAGAAGTGGAATCAAATTTACAATGCATTCTTTATGTTCTCATTAAACGTGGGCACATAACCTGTTGCTATCCATTCTGCTTCTTGAAGATAAGACTCAAGGTATCGCAACGACTGGGCATAAAGGGAGGGAGTAACATACATTGATGCTGGTTAACGTCTCATTTAGTAAGTAAAAAATAAAAACACACTATATTGTTAAACTTTATTTTATTTATTTAATTTAAACATTGTTAATATATCTAATATTCACTCAAGTAACTATAATGTAACCTAACATTTTGAAAAAAAAATGCATACTATATCTTTTAATATGGCTATCATGTTGTGCCCTTGCCTGGTTACGACTTCAGCAGCCAGTTCATTCGCTGTATGGAAGAAAAACTGGATTGCAATTTTTATTTTTTCTGCAAGGTCATGTATCAACGAAATATCCCATTTGAACAAAGCCACAAAAAATTATAGAAATTAAAACCTTTAAGATAATTAAGTGTTGTATAATATGAATATACCATCTCACTCCCTCTATGATGGTTTTGAGTTCGTCAAGCATTCCGTAAGTATCATAAATATCATCAAGAACAGTTCCCAGAGCAGTAACTTTTGGGCAACTTTTGGGTAGGCGATTTTGATTTGAGAAAAATAGAACTCGAAAATGTATTTGATTTGAGAAACCTTGGATTCAATTTTGATTTTTATTTGAGTTTGTCTAGCATTCTGTAAGTATCATAAAGTAAATTTCAATGTGACTCTCCTATGGAAATTCAACTGTGCAACTTCTGAGTCTCTCCACCACCTACGAAGAACATAATAGTGTTAAGAAACACCATGTCTGTAGGAATATACACAGTGGAAACTAAACTAAAATTGCAAACATAGCATTAAAATATGGAGACAACATTTAATGTGGTTCACCCAACCAATCTGGATTACAAGCACCAAACAGAGGTATCAACTTTCTTATTAATCAATAGGAGATTACAACAACAGATTTCTCACATCTGCATTTCCTCTTCCTCTGAGCCCTCATATCATATATTATGTCTCTACAGGCTTACAATTTATAGATGTAGTGAAGAAACTAAATAATAAATTCTATTCCATCCCATCACAATAAAATAGGATATAATATCTCCTCTTCAGGATTTAATGCCATCAGTTTTGCAACAAAACCTATTGTTGGCATTATCCAAGACATTTGTGCTAAAATAATATGGAAAATATCAACAATATCCACCTTGACAATAATTAGCACGATACCTTGTTTCTTTATTATATTATTTTTTCTGCAAGCTAAGAGAATCTAGACACCATCGTAGCTTCTCTAATAAAACTGATTTCATGAACATGTCTGCACATTTTTCCTTTGTATGCACTTTTTCAAGAGAGACTCTTCGTTCAGTGATAACCTGTCTTACAAAATGGTACTTTATAGGTATATTCTTTGATTTACTATGATAGGTTGTATTTTTAGCCAAATGAATTGCACTTTGAATATCACAAAATAACTTTATGTTGTCTTGCAACCTACCAAACTCACCAAACAAACCTTTCAACCAAACCACTTCTTTGCAAGCATGTGAAACAGCTATGTATTCTGCTTATGTAGTGGATAAAGCAACAATGTTTTGTAGCTTTGAAATCCAACTAATAGCTCCACCTGCAAGAGTAAAGACATATCCTAAAATTGACCTTCTCTTATCCAAATCACCTACAAAATCGGAATCAACATATTCGCAAACAAATTCACTACTTCTGTCATAAGTGATACAATAATCACTTGTGCCTCTCAGATACCAAAGCACCCATTTCACTGCTGACCAGTGTTCTTTCCATTGATTTGCCATATACCTCCTGACAACCCCAACTGGATGTGAAATATCTGGTCGTGTATAGACCATCGCATACATCAAAGTTCCTACTGCATTAGCATAAGGTATTCAAGACATATATTCATTTTCTTCATTTTTATTAGGACATAAACTTGAAGAAAGTTTAAAATGGGAAGCTAAAAGGACTGAAACTGGCTTCACATTGTTCATACCAAACCTTAAGAGTATTTTCTCAAAATACTTCTGTTGTGATAACCACAACTTACCATTGCTCCTGTCTCTGAAAATCTCCATGCCCAAAACCTGTCTTGCTGCTCCTAGATCTTTCATATCAAACGTCCTAGCCATCTGAGCCTTTAACCTGTTGGTCTCAATTATTCTTTTGCTTGCTAAAAGCATATCGTCAACATATAATACTAAGATAATGAATACGCCATTACTTAATTTCTTAAAGTAAACACAATGATCATATTCACTTCTTATATAATTTTGACTCATTATGAAAGAATCAAATATCTTGTACCATTGTCTCGGCGACTGCTTCAGACCATAGAATGATTTCTTGAGCCTACAGACAAATTTCGTGTTGCAATTTTGAACAAACCCATCAGGTTGTTCCATATAAATCTCTTCATATAAATCTCCATGTAAGAATGCAGTCTTAACATCTAGTTGTTCTAATTCTAAATCAAGTAAAGCAACTAATGCTAAGACAATCTGAATTGAAACAATTTTAACAACTGGTGAAAAAATCTCATGAAAGTCAATTCCCGCTTTCTGAGAAAAACCTTTCACGACTAGCCTCACTTTATACCTGACTTATTTATCATCAACACCCCTTTTCAATTTGTAAACCCATTTACATCCTACAGTTTTTTTGTCTTTAGGAAGTTCTATCAGGTCCCATGTGGCATTCTTGTCTAATGCCTTCATCTCATCCTTCATAGCTTCTTTCCACTTATCAAGAGAACTACATTTGTTCTAGACAATTTTCTTAGCAACATTATCCTGGAAAAAATTGGCATGGACAACAACATTCTCCTAATAAATGGAAGTTGTAGCCATAAAATTTACCACCCTAGATAAAATTAGTCATTCCTTAGTCCATCTTGAACGAATTAATAATATTCCATAACGTCATGGAAAAAAACATCAAATAATTCATATCCTCTGCAATGGACAAACCAACCTACTCAAGGTCCAATGTGGTCCAATAATTGGCAATACCCCACTAGACAAATCAATCAATCAATGGGAGTGATGCCTCAACCACAAAATCAACCACCAACACGACCTCTAGTTCAATTACCTCCAAACACTCCACCTCCACTACATCCTCTTTCATGATATTTCGTGATCTTTCGCATTGAGATCTTTCTTCATCTTTCATGATTTTTTGTAGTATTTTATTATTTTTCATCATCTTACATGATTTTTTGTGGTCTTTTATGATATTTCGATGATATTTCACAATCTTTCATCATCTTTCACCATTTTTTATGATCTTTCTCAATCTTTTGTGATATTTTGTGTTTTCTCCTCATATCTCGAATTTCTTCGTCATATTTTGTGATATTTAGGATGTTTTGCGGTCTTTTGCTATATTTTAGGATGTTTTAAGATTTTTATGATTTTTTAATCATCTTTCATGATATTTTGTGATCTTTGGAATTTTTTTGTGATCTTTCTTCTTCTTTCACGTTTTTTTGTGGTCTTTTATGATTTTTCATCATATTTCATAATTTTTTGCAATCTTTCATGATATTTCATGAGTTTTCGTGGTATTTTGTGATCCTTCATGATTTTTCATTATATTTCGTGAGATTTCATAATTTTTCAAGATATTTCATGATCTTTTAGGATGTTTTGTGATATTTCATTATTTTTCGCAATATTTCATGGTCCATCATGATATTTCATGGTTTTTCATCATTTTCGCAATATTTCTTCATCTTTCAAGATCTTTCGTCATCATTTATGATGTTTCACTGAATTTCTTGATGTTTCATCATCTTTCACAATCTTTTGTCATCATTCACCATTTTTTAAGATCTTTCTTGATGTTTCGTGATCTTTTGTGATTTTTTGTCATAGTTTGCATTGTTTCTTCATATTTAGTGATATATTACGATATTTTGTAGTCCTTTGTTATATTTCATGGTATTTTGTTATATTTTAGGATGTTTTTAAGTTTTTGTGTTTGTTTCATCATCTTTCATTATACTTCTCATTTTTTGGGGATATTTCTTCATCTTCCATGATTTTTTGTTGTCTTTTCATCTTTCGTCATATTTCATCATCTTTCATGATGTTTTGTGATCTTTCATGATCTTTTGCGATCTTTCGTAGTATTTCATGATCCTTCGTGATTTTTCATTGTATTTCGTGACATGTCATCAGTTTTCAAGATCTTTCATCATCTTTTAGTATGTTCTGCGATATTTTGTCATTTTTCATGATCTTTCGTGGTCTTTCATGATCTATCCTAACTTTTCGTCATCTTTCGCAATGTTTTGTCATCTTTCAAGACCTTTCATCACATTTTAGGACATTTTGCTAACTTTATTTATGTTTCATCATCTCTCGCAATCTTTTATCATCTTTCATCATTTTTTATCAACTTTCTTGATATTTTGTGATATTTTATGATTTTTCGTCATATTTCGTATTGTTTCGTCATCTTTCGTGATATTTTAGGATGTTTTGCGTTCTTTCATCATATTTTATCATATTTCATGACCTTTAAAAAAAATTAGTGATATTTCTTCATCTTTCATGAATTTTTGCGGTCCTTTATTCTTTTTCATCATCTTTCATGTCTTTTGATCATGTTTTGTCATATTTCATCATCTTTCATAATGTTTTGCAATATTTCATGATCTTACGTGATATTTCATTTTATTTCGTGATCCGCCGTGATTTTTCGTTATCTCTCATGACATTTCATCATTTTTAGGATGTTTTGAGATCTTTCGTGATTTTTCACTATCTTTCCTGGTATTTTATGATATTTCGTGAGTTTTCATTATTTTTGCGATGTTGCTTCATCTTTCAATATTTTCGTCATCTTTTAGGATGTTTCGCTAAATTTCTTGATGTTTCATCATCTTTTGCAATATTTTGTCATCTTTCATCATTTTTTACGATCTTTCTTGATATTTCATGGTATTTTGTGATTTTTCGTCATATTTTGCATTGTTTCATCATCTTTCGTGATATTTAGGATGTTTTGTAGTCTTATGAAATTTTTTGAATGTATGGAAACTTCGTATTCCCCTTCTTCTTTGGAATATAATGAACTACATTTGAGATCTAGAAGAACCATATTTCCAGAATTTCACTCAAAAAATCAAGATAAATCATAAAATGATAAACTCACTAAGAAGAAGTCTTTGACAAAACATTCTTATCCTACCGTAATAATTACTGAAGCAGAGTTGTCCAAAAAACCAACTAAAAATCAGGCACCTATTGAGATTACAGACATTAGACCCCCATTCCATGAAATATTTTCCATAGTAAAATTGCCTACACATCATAATTTTTACCTCTTAGGGGAATTACAAATGTATAGATCAAAATTCCTCTCGTACAGGATATTAGAGAAGTATTGATTTATGCTAAAACCATTAAATAATTATGTGTTAAGAGGCCTAGTAGGAAATAAAAATACCCTCCTATAGTCAATATTATAGGGAAATTCTCTAATCTCATAATGGGGAAAGAAATACCCATTAAATATGATGACCATGGAAATATTTTAGTTACTGTCTAGATTCAGGGATATAATTTTCCAAATAATTTGGTGTACTTGGGAGCCACCGTAGTATTATAATAGTTGAAACTTGTGGACTCCTTCCAATAATGAGATTTAAACTGACTCTAACTATGTTGGAGTTGGCTGACAGATCCATTGTAAAACTAGAGCGAACCTTGGACGATATTATTATTTCTGTAGATTCTTGGGTACACTAGTATAAAATGGCTAATTAGTTATTAAAAAATTACAAATTTTCATATAAATTACCATTTTTCAGTTGGTGACCAGTAGTAGCTAATTTATAGTATCTTATAATGCGACCAAATTTTAGTCATTTTTACCTTAGTCATTAATTTTTTGTCTCAATTTCAACATATAGTAGTATATTTAGTGATTAATTTGGTCATTTTTTTAGTCATATATTTGATCATTAAATGCCACAATTAATTACCAATTTTACAGTAAAATATATTACTGTATGATCACCCGAGAAAACCAATTAATGACCAAAAAAATATGACCAAAATATTATAAGATATGAAAATTTTGTTCATCGTTTGAAACAAATTAATGAACAAAGAAATATGACAAAATTTTGGCCGTTTTATAAGATAGTGTAAATTAGCTACTAATATTTGTGTATATGCAAAATTTAGTCGTCATTTGTAACCACAAATTTATCATTTGCAATGCTCATTTTTTTTGGTAGTTTCATATTCATTATATAAACCACTAATTTAGGATTTTATATTCATTTCATTTTCGTTCAATAATAATCATTATAAACAACTAATTTAATTGTATATTCATTTTATTTGCATTCATCATTAGTCAAGATAAAATACTAATTTAGTAGTTTTAGATTTATTTTATGTGTTCATTATTATTCAACATAAATTAATTAGTATGATTTTGTGACTAAATTGAAAAAAAATCATGCAATGTGCTTGTTTATCGAATATAAAAATGCAAAGTTACATATGCTAATTACAATACTAAACAATATCAGGTGCAACTATAAATATTTTCAACCACATAAATTATATTATATAAAATGTCAAGTATTACACTATGAGTTTCCAACTTAATATTGGTTTGACTAAAATTTACACATGACATTTTGTTTCATTACATCAAAACATTATCATTGTGTTTCAAAGGCATTACGGGTGAATTCAACCACTTTTAAGACATGACCAGCAGTCTCTATATGTGCATATTATCCGAGATATTGTCTCTAAGAGTATCACTAAACAAATTACCTTCTATCTCTCTCTCTCTCTCTCTCTTTGCATTTGTTTCTCTAATGTTATTGTTCTCGTCTTTCTTCAATTCTTGCTTCTTACCATCAATATTGAGTTCATTTCTGAGAAAAAAGAAGAAGAACAAGAACAAGAACAAGAAGAAGACACAATGTAGAGTGTAAGCCATGAAATACCATGAACACTAGAATATAAACTAAAATAGAATATAAAGGATTTATACCAAATATACCTCAACAGTAGCAATGTCAAAGCCATTTCCCCCCATAAAAGCAAGAAACTTAAACACAATTTCTTCAGTTTGGCAATAGTGGCCACTAAGTGGCCATATGACCTATATAAACAAGGAAAATAAAATGTTACCATATAAAAGAACACCTTAGTAACTTAGTATTCAACCTTCATGGAAATATTAGGCACAATCATGGCAACTAAAATACATGCTCAAAATATCAATTTGTAGATAACTTGTGAAAACAAATAATATGACATGTGATGTCTAATCCTTGTCATTTTATTCGCAAAAACATTTCATTCTCTAATGCATGAACTTGATCAAGTATATTAACAATGTGTGCTCAAGTAAGAACATGAAAGTAAATTTTTCTAATAGCAATGAAAGTATTTTAACACAAAAAACTAAAGGGATTTCAATCAATATCATGTAATACTAATTTCATCTCCAAGCATTGGTTGTTGTTTAAATGGACATGATACCAAGTATTTTCAATTTCAAGTTAAAATACAAAAGAATCAAATGAAATGTTCAAAATACAATAAAAAGATAAATAGAAGATACCATGGAATGGATATTTCAATTGTAAAAAAATTATTTATCTTTCCATCGATGTCTTCTCTCGAATTCATAAAACATTTTCTTTCCCAAAATAAAAAATGAGGTGAAAGGATCACACCATTAAAAACCATAGGAATCTGTACTAGAAGCATTTCCAAAGTAGAACTATACATGGATTCTGTGACATTCTCTGTGTCCTATAATTCCCTTTAACTATTGGCTTCTAGTAAGTTTTGGAACCGATATAGAAAAAAGAAACAGAAAATCTACTTTTGGGTATGGATACAACCAATTTTCCTAGCCAGAAATTGGGATCTGGATTAGATGCGGTCCTTTCCTATCGCAGCTTTGTCAAACTTTCGTGAGATCGACTCGGATCATCCTGAAAGCACAAACCTAGAACCTATTGTAGGGTTTTGAGAATAAGGAGCAGGAACCTACAATGCGTTTCAAGAAAACATTGAGAGAGTGGTGGGAAAGAAAGAGATATAGAGGAATGAAGAGAGATAGGAGAGAGAGATGGAGTTGGAAGGGGAAGAAAGACGTAAAGAGAAAAAGGTGTATAGGGAGAGGGAGTGACAAGGGAGAGATTAAGAGATGATAAGAGAGAGAGAGAGAGAGAGAGAGAGAGAGAGAGAGATGGAGATAAGGGGAAGATAGAGAGAGAGGATGGGAAGAGAGAAAGGGAGTGGAAGAGGGGGGATAGAGATAGATAGATATGGAGAGAGAGTGTGTACGTTTTGGGGGTGACAAGGAGAGACAAGGGGAGATAAATATATAGATGGAGGAGGGGGGACGGGGGAGGGCATAAGAGAGAGGCAAAGAGAGGGAGGGAGGAAGAGATATATATATGGAGAGAGAAGGTGAATAGAGGAAGAATCCATTCTAGTCTCATTAAATATAAATTATCATGTAAGTGATATCTGAAGCCACAAGAGAATGAAAAATGGATGAAAGACAAATTTTCTCGGATTATTGAGCAAAATTTTTGTCACACTTTGGTTTAAATTTGAATTTTTGACACAGTTTGTACTGCATGGTATCTGAAATGACCGTCATGGTGACATTGCCAATTGCAATCACACAATCCCCACAACTTGGGTATTATTCTTCCTCTTTTCAATACTCAATTACAAAAATAAAAGTGGGAGTTGGAAAACCCAAGAATATGTGATTTTTTTATCATGTTGGATTCAATTGTCGCACGTCTTTTCAGATCGCATCTCATAATGCCAACAATATTTCCCTTGTGTGAAATCCATAAAGAGAAATTGTAGCTCCCAATGCAAACTTGATAAACCTTGCTACCTTCCCAGGTAAACAAGAAGTCATGTTGGTTGACAGGCCTATAAAAACTTACACCCAATGTAGTAGTCTGGAGGATGGTCATCTGATTTTTTATCAAATTTCCCCAAAAGACAGCTTCTCATGGAACCTGATGATCGGTGAGAATATCAAGCAAGGGAGGTTTGATGAAGCCCTTAATATTTATTGCAAAATGTGTATAGTGGATGTGGATATACAGGAGGATGAGTTCACATTTACTCGTGTTCTAAAGGCTTGTGCAGTAACATTAGCTCTCCAACTGGGTAAGGAGATCCATGAGAGTATCAATTATAAGTGGTTTTAGTTCATATGTTTCTGTAGGGCATGCTCTTAGATAAATGTATTACAAGTGTAGGCATATAGAGGATGCATGTAAAGTGTTTGAAAACATTTTTCAATATAATTTCGACTCGTGGAATGCCATAATTGTGGGTAATGCTCAAAATAATCGTGGCGAAGAGGCATTGGAATTGTTTCGTGCGATGCAAATATCAGGCATTGCACCAGATTCGATGACCATGTCATGTGTTATTCCAGTCTGTGCAAGACTAGAATTTTTGCATCACGGTAAGGAAATTCATGCTTATGCAATACAAAGGGGATTTTCATCAGATGCATTAGTAGGGAAATCACTCATTGAAATGTATGAAAAATATAGAAGCTTGATGGAAGCGCTCCCGATGTAAATTCTCACAATAAAGTGTGGCTTCGAAGACTTCAGCCATTAGAGATTATGCTTTAAATGGTAATCATGTCAAGGCATTGGACCTATTTTATAAAATGAATCTACAAGATTTCACTCCTGACATGCTAACCCTTACAAGCATCCTTTCATTCTATACCCAATTAGGAGCTCTGCAGTATGGCAAGGACATCCATGAATATATAACTAGATATGGGTTTGAATATATTATTGTTATTGGTAATGCACTCATAGACATGTATGTCAAGTGCGCGGAAATGAAAGGTGCTCATGGTGTATTTTGTAGAATGTCTCATAGGGATTTGATCACATGGAATACAATTATAGCAGGTTACTCATAGAATGCACAACCTATAGAGGCATTACAATATTTTCCTCAAACGCAACTAACACTGAAGCCAAACCCATTAGCCATTTCATGTATTCTCCGAGCATGCACGAGACTAGCATATTTGAAACAAGGCAAGGAAAATAATGGTTACACAATTAGAAATGATTTATTATCTCATGTATTTGTAGGAAACACCCTCACAGACATTAATGCTAAATGTGGGAGCATCAAATATGCACTCAAGTTGTTTGAAAACCTATCTCAAATATATTGGCACATAATTTCAACAATAAAACAATGACACCCAAAACCAATACATGGGTGATACAAGTGACTTATTTCAAAAAATGTTGTTGTCACATATGTATATCTAAAACCATAAGTATACAACCAAATTGACTGAGTGATAATAAAGTACAAACAAGGCTAGATCAAATTACTAACCATCACAGAAGGAGTTCTTAAACAACATATCCATTCACCAACTGTTATACACCATGTGGGAAAGATGAACCTAACCATTAAAAATTTCAATTCATCATATAAAACTTTGGACACAAAAAAGGGTCAAATTGAAAACTCAAGGTAATGCTACATTGTCGGATGCAGGATATAGACATATCTTCAATTACTATGCAAGGTATATGTATATTTCCACTAAAGACCTCAATCACCTCATAAGAAGATTGAGTTCCATAAGCAAACCCAAATCTATAGAATTGTTTATATTGGCATTCATGTGGCCACAAACAAAGAAACCATTTTTTCCCATCTTAACCAAAGACTAACTTATGCAAAAGGTAATTTACAGGAGGGTTAAAATATTTATTTTCACTAGGTCCATACCTTATGTGATAATGCAAAAGCAACTTCTATCAAGGTAATATCTTGAAATGGGATCAACGTTTTCAAGTGCTCCCAAAGAACAATTCCAAAGTTGTACACATCAAATTTTATTGTATATGGATTTTCCTTGAACATCTATGGTGCCATCCAGTGGTAAGTGCCCATAAAGCCTCTTTTCGCGTCACATTCAGACTCAAAACATGACACACCAAAATCATACACATATATGCACATGTCATCACCCAAGAGGATGTTCTCTAATTTAAGATAGCTATGAATTATACATTGGGAATGAAGATAATTCGTTCTCAAGGAATTATATAAGGCCATATTCAGAATGAGTTTCGGTGGAATTCAAGGTGGCTCATGCTTATGAAGGTATGTCCTCGATGAACCTCTAGTAAAATATTCAGTGATGATGCAAAATAAAGGATGCTTCTTGCATGCTGCAACAAACTGTAAAATCCAGTTGTCACTTTGTCAACTAACATGTTGAAATAAAATGGCTACCTTATTTGACCATTCAACAGGTTTACTATGATACTAGGAGGTTTCATTCATGAAGAAGAGCCTACATGAACAATACAAGAAGTATCTTTAAGTGCACCAGCAAGATCAAGTTTTCAACAAAAGAAGAATGAGAAGGCATGTTTACAGTAGCATCATATTTTTAATGCATCATCAACTTCATTGATGTATGGTTAAATTTAGTGCTTATAACTCGTTTAGAGGTTGGTGAAGGATGCAACAAAGGGTCATCCAAAGAAAAGCTCCCAACTGCGATTCCTTTGAGGTGTTGTCTCATGGGCCATAATGATTGCAACGTATGGTAAGAATGGGCATGGTAAATATTTTATCCTTATTTTTTACCAAATGCAAGAGGCAGGCACTATGCCTAATCACATAACCTTCATCACTATTCTTTATGCCTGTAGCCACGCAGGCTTTGTTGAGGAAGGTTGGAAGTTATTCAATCTCATCGGCCTTGACAGGCACATAATACTGAAGATGGAACACTAAGCCTACATGGTTGATCTCCTTTTCCATTATTTTTGAAGGATTTGTTTCTACCCCAACAACAACAGAGGCATACAATATAGGGGTCTCTTTCATTCAAGTGCTTGTCGATCAATGGATGTTGGATTTTTCGCAAGTTGGTGGAGATGGGAGGATAAAGTACTGTAAAAACCATGATTTATTGCATCATTTAGCTCTTTCTGAGTCTCATGCCAGAACTAAATGTTTATTAAGGCCCGAAGAAAATGTTTGAGATAATGCCTCCATTATTAGGCTTACTTAGTTTGGATTGGGTTGTTGAGGAAGTTGAGAGATTCTCTCAACTTCTCTCTCTAAGATTAGCATTAGTTTAACTATATATATATTTGATGTATCTCTCATTATTAAATATAGAAATTACTTATTTGTGTGTGTATCTCTGCTCTCTCATATTTCTAATATGGTATCAGAGCCAGTTCTGGCTTGATTCCCTTACGGGAAGGCCAGGAAAATGTGAGAGTTTATGTTGCTTCTTATCTGTACATAAGTAAGGTAATAGTGTTGAATTTGTTTTTTGTTTGTGTGAGCGAGTGATCTAGCAGTGAGAAACGATTGATGTGTGTGCAACGATTGATGTGTGTGGATCAATCTTGCTGCCCGACTATTGAGGGGAGACGGTGAAGGTAGTTCCAAAATTGAGAACTGTCAGGGATGATCAGTGTCTCATATTATCAACTAAGCTCACGTCTGCTCGGAGACGTCGAGTTCACTGAACGCCGAGGAATAATGCACGGAGCTCTGGAAATTGTTTCATGATTCCTGCCAATCCAACCTGCGCAGGACGAGAGAGAGCCATCTCTACGTCAGAAGATATCCAATTTTTAATATTCCTCTTTCCCCAATGGCACCAAGATCTGAAGCACGTGCTGTAGGTGTGGATCTAGTATCATTTGATGGGGCCATATCTACTACCGATTTCATTTCACTCCATATGCCGCTGACTCTCGCTACAGATAAGGTTTTCAATGATGAAAGTTTTGGTAAGATGAAGAAAGGAGTCTGCATTATCAATGTCGCTAGAGGTGGCGTAATAGACGAGGAAGCTTTAGTGTGAGCTCTTGACAGTGGCATTGTTGCTCAGGCAGCACTTGATGTATTCTCTCTACCATTAACTTATTCCAGCAACTCTCCGAGGCTGCACAGAATCGGCCTACATAAGTCGGCGATAGAGGCAATTCCAATGTTTGTCTATGAACAGAAAATAACGAAGTTGTGCTAATTATTATATTTTTAGAGTTTTGTGAATCTGAGCATAGAATTGATTAGACTGTTCATTTTAGGGTAAATCCGTCGAGCTAAATTCAGGGTAAAATTCAGAAGCATCATGGGGATGTGGAGAGGCCACATCCGCTTCCAAAGGCTGAGCGAAATTATGAGAGGCAGCATGAAGATTCGCATCGCCCTCGGCTCCTTCTGCCGCAGCAGTTTATTTTGCAGAATATTTATGGCAGTTAATTCGTGTGTCCACGGCCCTGTTGTGAAAGAAAATCCGCTTTAAAGTCCATGGTTAATAGAATAGTTATTAAGTTTGCTAATTTTGATAATTAAGTGGTGTGCCTAGTTATTATTATTGAAGCAGAACCAATTATTGAGCAAATTAGCATTATTTAAATTAGTCGTTCTTGACGTCCTATAGGGACGAGAGAACAATTGACTAATTTGATTGTGTGAATTTGTTATATGTTGATCTTGTTGTGCTACGGGCCAAGGAGCATCAGTTACAGGTTACAGTATGATGTGAAGCAGGTCAAGTTTTTAGATTAGCTCTTGAACACATTCAGTATTCAGACCATTTGCCTAGCCACTGATGGATAGCCGAAAGGGAAATATCCGACAGATGGTGATTGGTCCATAGGATGGTTCATCACTTGTCAGCTCTATCGCGAAAGCCCCGACGAGCCGAGTTGTAAATACTATTAATCTTGCAAAGTTCATTATTGCTGGTCAGAAACAAATTTATTTTAAATGGGTTGATTGGTAGCTCGAAAATGGTGGAGAAAAGAGCATTTCCTATGAGATCTCAGAGTGGGTACAAATGTTAATGAAGACCAGGGCAGACAAATGTTTGTATTAAATTAGTATGTTCTCCATTTTTGTAATGTAGGCATTAAAGGGGGGTGTTTGAGATAATGCCTCCATTATTAGGCTTACTTAGTTTGGATTGGGTTGTTGAGGAAGTTGAGAGATTCTCAACTTCTCTCTCTAAGATTAGCATTAGTTTAACTATATATATTTGATGTATCTCTCATTATTGAATATAGAAATTACTTATTTGTGTGTGTATCTCTGCTCTCTCATATTTCTAATAGAAAAATTGGAAAAAATCCCTGCGAATGACTGTGTGAGAATACGTAGAATTTCATTGGTTAAAAAAAATACAGAAATAATAGAAGATGACATTCAGTCTTTACAACTCCGAATTGTATTGCTCTGGAATAATATCCCCCTAGGATCGATTTCTAATTTTATTTTCAATAAGTTGTGATATTTGGTTGTGTTAGATTTAAGTCAGACTAAATCGGAATCACTGCAAAGGTCTATCAACAACTTAAAGAATTTGAAGCTTCTTAATGTATCATGAACAAACATCGTGAAGTTGCCAAGTTCCTTGAGTGGTCTCTGGCACCTCCAGCTTCTGGATCTTAGTTGGTGTAGGCATATAATAATGCTGCATTCAGTGATAGGTGAGAACAAATTTATGCTACATCTCAATGTGCAATGTTCCAAAGAGTTGAAATTATTTCCTACAGGAATAGGGAAGCTACGCTCTCTACCGACATTGAAAGGTGTTGTATTTAGAATGGAAAATGCAGCTAACTTGTTACAATTGGAGGATCTAAAAATTTTGAACCTTCTGCAACACCTATCCGTTTTTAATTGATGCTCCTTCATCGTCACAGGAAATTGAGGATCCTTCATCGTCACACTATATTATTAGACTTGACGAGGGGACTTTTCAGAGAATGACAAAATTGTGAACTATATCCTTAGGAAGCATTAGTTTATGTCGTCTCGATCTTCCTGATGACATCGAATTCATCACTCACCGCCTTGATCACGTTTGTCTACATAGTTGTTCAGTGCCGAAATGTATTTTTCACCTTGGGAAACTCATGGTTTTGGTCTTCGATGGCAATATTTTCGGTGCAGATTATAAAGGCCTAGAAAAAATCCCTAATTTGAGAAAACTACGCTTGCGAGGGAACATAGAGTGTGTAGAGTTCCTAGAGGATTTTGAAGCGTCTACGGCATTTTGGAATCTGAAAAACCTGATGATAGAATATTTTAACAGCTTGAGATAGTTTCCCATTTTTTTGAATAATGTAATGCCAAACATGCAGTATTTTCCACTAGAACTGGATGCTAGCATGTGGGGTACATTGCTTGAGGTTTTCAAAATACATTGCAATATAGATCTTGGAGCACTTGTTGTAGATCAATTTTCTGAGTTGGAACGTAAAAATATTAAATATTATATAACTCTGTCAAACATTTATGTTGAGGCTAGAAGATGGAAGTTAGTAGCAAAATTAAAAAACAAAATGAATATTATGGGAGTGAGAAAGAGTCCAAGGTGTATTTGGATTGGGTTCATGCATTCTCTATGGGAGACAGGTTACACCCACAAGAAAAAAAGTTGTATAGAATGTTAGAGGGATTACCTGAGCAGATGAATGAGGGAGGGTCTCCACCCCTAACAAAATATTCTTTTCTAGTGGGATATGTGAGGGAGGAATACAATTTATGCAGTCACACTGAGAAACTGACCATTTCATTTTCACTTATCAAGATAGATCAACGAACATCTATTTGGATCACCAGGACCCTTCGTATGTGTAGTGATTTCCACATTGTTGCCAACTCCATATCCAATGTTGTGTCACTTATTCCTCTAGATCCTTGTAACACGACACCTTCGCAGAAGAAATTTCCAATTCTTGCATTGTGTCCACTACAACGCGTGAGGTGGTCCTCCTCCAACCTTTCCAAAAGATCTAAACATCAAAAGAGCTAAATTTTAATAAAAAAGGTTTTTAAAAACCCCTCATGCACACTTAAATCCTTGTTAAGTGCCGCCAAAATCAAGTTAAATTTTTATTGAAAGCACTATTTTTTTTTATTTTTTTTGGGTTGGGTTTAGTTAAAAGTTTCTTGGCAGGAATTTAATTTTCAATTTTTTATTTTTATTTTCAATAGTTAATCCATTTTTATATTAAAAAATGAAAAATTATTTAATCAATTAAAAATTATTTTAGGTTATATTTTCAAATTAAAAGTATTTTTAATATTTATTAAGAAAATCAAAGTGGCCCTTGGATGGAGTAAATTTCCAATATTATTTAATGTTCATATATTTGAATTATACTTCCAATTATGTTTATTGTTCAAGTTAACCTAATATAATTATTAATGATTAATTTCCTAGGAGCAAAAGAGGTCATGATTATGTGACATCAATGATGATCAATGTTATTAGAATATGCCAAAAGAGATCAAATAATATGCAAACAAATCAAAAGGTTAGGCCTCCTTTCTCACCTACAATCTCATGATCCTCCTATAAGGTATAAAAAAGGTCGACAGTAACATTTTTTGATTTCCAAATTATGGTCTTTCATCTTTGCTGAGGAGTTCTTATTGGGACCGAGATTCTTGAGCCCTGCATCTAGAACCAGAAAAATTACAACAATGTTGTTGGTGTGTAATATCAATTCCTTTTGCAAATGAAGCTTGCTTGTGTGCCATGTTGGAAAACTAGTGATAATAATTGATGTAATAAAATATGAAGAAACACACAACAAAGCCTCAAATGTAGTTTAGGCATATATTTTGATTGGTGGGAAATTAAATTACTATATCTTAAAAGTAGGGAATTTATCTTTGGTTTTGTGCTTGAAGAAGATAAAGAGTAATTTTAAAAATTTCCACATAATTAAGGTAGTGTTCTTTAATTCCACGATGGGGGTGTCTCATCAAGGTGCCTTTTGGTGGTGATAAGCGAGGGCAGGATAGGTATGTCGCCACACACAAATGAGCAGCATTAAACTCCCTCTCACGAAGGTTTTTATGGCATCTTACGAAGAGCAGAGGCGTGGCGGGAGTCGAAATCATATCAGGCATTCAGAGTAGGAAAAATTCATATTGCAGTTCTCGGTGATGGTGAAAGTTTGTTGGGATGTACCACCCTGTGCAATGGCAGTTGTGCTCAAGCTACAGATTGAGCCTTAAGCGCAAGGTGCATTTTGGAAGGAGAGGAAGGAGATAAGCTGGGGCTGGTGGCGCAAGTGCTTGTGGAATCCTGGTAGTTTGGATCCCATGGTGCAGAGTGTTGTGGTGGAGGTGAGTTCGGTTAGGTTGGCGGTGAGGAAGGATCCCAATTGGGTGTGTCTATTGTGGAATACTCGGTCCACAACGGGGAAGTGGTATGTGGTGGTAGTGGAGGAAACTAGTGAGTGATGTTGGTGTGGGATTAGAAGGCACTATTGTTCAACTCTGGCCTGGTGCATGTGATGGTGGAGGTTCCTCTCTATCATTGGAAGGAGAGGGGACTTGGTGTTTGGGATGGTGGTATTCTCTTGCGTGCCAGAGGGTTCCAGTGGATGCATGAGGGGAACTAGTCTATGCCCTTGCATTCCAATTCAATGGATAGAATTATGCATGGGAGACCGAAATTCTAATCGGGTACAATCAGGGCATGAAAAAAGCCGGTATATGCCATGAAAAACTTGGCCATGCACATAGTGGCAGTCTTGAGCGCGAAATGGAGGAATGAAGGCCAAATGGGGACCCGAACTCGTATTTAAAGTCCACCAAGATTGAACACTCTATGGCTGCAATGTTAGTCTCTACATCTAGGTCACCTACTTAAGTTGACGCTCTGGTCACCATCGAAGCAATTTGAGTCCAACTGCAACAAATTCAACTGAATTTGGACAACATGCGGGAACTGAGGTATGAAGAAGGCAACGAGCTAATTTCTTGCATGCCTGAAATTGAACATATGAAAAATGAAACTTTAGATGCTATGGAGGGTCTACACCGTTAGCTGAGGCGTAACCCCGACCACCTATGATTTCTCAAAATCCAGATTGAACACATCGACTAGCATGTGCAGAACTATGCGGATTTCTTTATAGGGCCACCTGTAGCCCCAAAAATTCCTCCTCCATGAAGGTTTGTAGTTACTTTTTTTTTGTTAGGTTTGTGTGGAAAATAATGAGTGGAATCTTCTGCCTTGACTTGCACCCTAGACAAGTATTTCTCCTTTTGAAGCGTGGGTTACTCAATTGGAAAACAACTACATTTTTTTGTGATGTAAATTCTAAAGCAATAATATAAATATGGCTAATCGGAAAAAAAAAAAGGTAGTATTATTGAATTGATAGTTGATTAGTAACTTTATTGGTTCACTTTTATGGGTAGTTGATGTAAAGGGCTCTTTTGTTTGGTTCTTGATGAATATAAAGAGTAATTTTTTATTCTTTGCACACAACTAAGGTATCTCCTGAAAACTAAGGTATTACTCTTGAATTGATTATTGATTAGCAACTTTAGTAGTTCACTTTTATGGTTAGTTGGGGTAAAGGACTTTTTGGAAGACATTTTTTTGGGGGATTTTAGGAGTTAACAATGGTCATCACAATTAATGTGGGGAAGAAATTATAGATACATTTATATCTTTATTTTTATTTTTTCATAATTATTAAAGAGTAATGACGGTATAAACATATTTATAGGTGGTGTTGTTGTTGTTTTTGTTTTCTTTAAAGTTAAATTAGGTGTTAATCTAAAATTGAGAAAGATGATTTGTTTTACTATTCTCGATAATGCCTTCTTCTCTTTGTAGGTATTCTTCATAATGTATTTGACTTAGTTGTAAGCCTTTGAATTTAATTCTGTGTGAATATGATCAAAGGATATAACCTTGAATCTATTAATCAACTCCATAAATCTAATCATATATTGATACAATAAAGAAATGTTCAAGTATAACCTTTCATCCAATTTATAATAACCCTTGAATCCCCTGTCACTTGTAAGTTCAGATTGTTGAAGTTACACAATTAAAATGACTAACATAAATGACTAATTTTTATTATTGTATTAATTTTAACTAATCATATTTTTGTTACTAAACTAAATTAGTCATTCATGCTAGTAGTTTTTAGTTGCATTACTTATTATCTAGTCGTATATTTTAACCCGAGACTAAATTAGTAGTTATGTTAGTCGTTTTTAGTTGGGTCACTTAAGATTTATCATTTTTTGTAGTATTTCACATGGAAAACCTGTGTTGACTAACGAATTTAGTCACCTGGTTAATAATTTCATCATTTTTTACTAGTGTAATATCGAACAAATTTTATGGTCCTCAATACTAGAAATAAACTAGAAGGATACCCTTTGATATTAGGAATACCATGGCTTTCCACTGCAAATGCATACATAGGGTGTCAAACTTGAAGTATGACTATTTCTAAAGGACCAATCATCAATAATCTCATTTTATACCCTCCCACTAATCCCAACAAATCGAATGATGATTTTAGTTTCTCCCCACCAAAATATCAGGGATGTAATTTATGCTCTCCTATCACTATTGAAAAATCCCTTATCTTTAAAAAGTAGATCGAGGACAATTTAATTAATGGATTCATTAATAAACCTTCCATTATTGTGAACTCAACTTGTCAAATGGTAAAATTTGTGCTTGAGAATGAAGCCCAAGGATATCCTTTATATGACTTGAACCCTGAACACATACCCAAGACTACAGTTCACAATAGTATTCCTATTGAAATTAAGCCTCGAAATACCTAGAATATTAACTAAAACCTTAATAACCTCCAACATGAAAGGTTGATCAAAATCCTTCAAAAATACAAACAATATTTTCCCTTGGAATATTTAGATATGAAGGGCATCGATCCACACCTCTATACACATCATATTTATATTTATAAAGATGCATGATCCATTTGTTAACTTCAAAGAATACTAAATAGACACCTCAGAGGTATAGTAAAATAAGAACTTCAAAGACTTCTTTATGTTAATTTTATATATCCTATTTCTGATAGTCAATGGGTTTTGCCACTCGTGGTAGTCCCCAGAAAGAATGAAAAATGAAGAATTTGTGTCGACTATAGATAATTAAATAAATCTATGCAGAAGGATCATTTTCCCCTTCCATTTGTGGATCAAGTCCTCAACATTCTTGCTAGAAAGAATTTTTTTCCTTTCCTATATGGGTTCATTTTATATAATCAAATATAGATTACCCCTGAAGTCCAAGACAAAACTATGCTCACCTGTCCATGGGGAACATTTTCATATAGAGTCTTACCATTCGGGTTGTGCAATGCACCAACCACATTTCCAAGGAAAATTCTCATTATCTTTTCTAACTTGATTTGTGCCTCGGTCATGAAAATTGTTATATGATGATTAAAAAGGGCATAATTATAGGATTTTTTATTGATAGTACAAGAAATGAGGTAGACCCAACTAAGATCGAGGTAACTACTAAACGTCCACTTCTCAAATACCAATAGAGGTACATATTTTCCTTGGTTATCATGGTTATTATTTTTGTTTTATAGCTTTTTTTTCAAAAATTGCAGCATCTCTATATATATTCACTAGACATGTGGAATTTCAATGAACTGATAAATGTGATACTTATTTTGCAGATTTGAAGAGGGTGGTATCAACAATTCGTGTATTGTGAGGACCAAACTAGAATTTATCATTTCATATATCCTCGGATGCATCGAATATGACAATAGGAGCAGTCCTCATAAAATAAGAGGATAAAAAGCCTTATCTAATTTATTACATTAGAAAGAACCTTAAGCCAATTGAACTGAATTATACTATGACAGAAAAATAATTTTTAACTATTATTTATTCCATAAATATTTTTTTTCATTACATAATAAGATATCCAGTTTTTATGTATAGTGATCATTCTTCAATTCATTATTTAGCTAACAAACCTATTGCCAATGGTAGAATGAATCATTGGTTATTGGTGCTGTAGGAGTTTAACATTACCATTAAATATCAGTAAGGAAAAGAAAACCTTGTTGCAAAATTTTTATCAAGAATTTCAGCTGCAGTCCATTCTTCCCCAGTTGAAGACCAATTTCTAGATGAACATTTGCTTGTTGTAACTATCAAAACACCCTAGTATGATGATGTAGAAAATTATCTTCCAACCATAAAATTACCATCACATTTTTCCTCTCGAGAAAATAAGCTTATTATATATCACAACGCATGCTTTTCGTGGATGGATGGTTACCTTTTTCATACAAGGGTTGACCTTAAAATTAAAATATGTGGCAGAGAAGATGAAATTGATGATATCCTCAGGGTGTGTCATGATTAGCCCTTTCAGCATAGAACTGGACACAAGGTCTTACAGATTGGATATTTTTAGCCCACAATATTTAAATATGCAAATAAATATGCACAAATATGTGATAGTGGTCAAAGAATGTGACATCCCATTTAGTTTGACGAAGTGCCCCTCTAACCGCAAATTATATAGGAACCGTTCGAAGGATGGGATATTGAATTTGTAGGCCCCTTTAATCCACCTTCAAATCAAAAAGCATATATTCTGTTCTATATATATAATGTTACCAAATAGGTGGAAGTAGTAGCACTCCCAAGGGCCATGGAAGAAGCAATCATCAATATTTTTTTCGAACTATTTGTTCGATATGGGCTGGCTTGTGAGCTTGTAATAAATAGGGGATCATAGCTCCCTAGTCATAAAATTTAAACCATGATGCAAAATTACCATGTTAAAAACAGAGTCACTTCTGCTTACCATATACAAGAGAAGGGGGATGTGGAAATAACTAATAAAGTCCTGGAGTTAATTTTAACTAAAACAATATCTATAAATTTTCCATATTGGGTTTCCAAGCTTTAGAAATCCTTATGGGTCTATTAGAAAACCTGGCATAATACCACTGGTTATTCACCTTATCATCACATTTTTGGTAAGGAACCCATTTTTCCAATTGAATTTGACATTAAGAATCTCAAAACTACCAAGGAAGTTGGATTGAAGCTCACAGAATCACAAACAAAATGCTTACAAAAAATGAACAAAATTGATGAAATGCATCTTCTTTCTTTACAAGTTACTACTATATTTCAACAACAAAGGGATAAATGGCATGGTAGCTTGATTAAAAGTAAATATTTTCCGAAAGGAGACTAGGTGTTATTATATGACTCAAGATTTCAAAATTTTCCAGGTAAACATCTAATGTGGTGGCATATCCCTTATGAAATTATTGAAGTTTATGATAATGGGACAATATGCCTTACTACATTTGACAATGGAAACATTTCATTCATTTCCAATGGGAATTTTATCCATGTGTACCATAAGGCACTTAATAGAGATTACTTTCGTCATGAAATTGACAATGATTTCAATTTACAGGTTGCAGCTGACTGAGGAAAATTCCCCGCGGCCATAACAATGATTGCATAATGCAGTTAATTCTCTTTTGTTACTTCATATATATATATATATATATATATATATATATATATATATATATTTTCGGCTGACCAGGGAAATTTCCCCACGACCGTAACAATGATTGCATAATGCAGTTAATTCTCTTTTGTTACTTAATATATATATATATATATATATATATATATATATATATATAATAAATAAAAATAAATAATCACGAATTTGTTTTATCACAATTATTGTTTCCTTAGTCACAATCATTGTTTCCTCAGTAACGGTTGTTGTTTCCTTAGTCACAACTATTTCTTTCTTAGTTACAGTTGGTTTTACCTAGTCAAAACCATTGCTTAATAAGCCATAGTTGTTGTTTCATTTGTCACAATCATTGTTTCCTTAGTCACAAATGTTTTTTCCTTAGTCATAGATGTTGTTTCCTCAGTTACATTTTTGGTTTCCTAAGTCATAGTCGTTGTTTCCTCGGTCACATTTTTTGTTCCCTTAGTCACAACCGATGTTTCCACAGTCACAGCTATTGTTTCCTCAGTCACACCAGCTTTTTCCTTCATTATGTTGTTGTTTCTTTAGTCACAATATTGTTTACTTTAAACACAAATATTGATTTTTAACATGTGATTATAATTTCCTAGCACAGTAATAAATTTATTTCTTTAGGGCGAGGAACATTTTCTTATCTCTCTCCCCATATCATGGTGGAAAACTAATTTATCTTATGGTTATCATTAGAAAATATTTTATGAGAAATCATTATGAGAATTCTGAAATTTCCATGATTTTTAATCCTTTTTAGAATTGTATAAAAATTATTAAAAAAATTATACTACATTCCTTTCATCACCACTTGCCGAATATATTTTAATACCAATGCTCCAACTATAAATGACCATAAATTTTGAGGACAAAATTTGCAAGATAGAAAATTAATTACTAGAATACTTCTTACACAATCCCTAATTCTTAATGAGTTGACATGGCACTCCATTTACTAAGGAATCTATTAAGATTAATAAAAAAATGCAATTTAAGAGAATATAGGAGGTATCATCATGAGCCAACCTACCATGATCATAGGATCTAGTTGAGTGACATTACCATTTCTGGTTACCAAGAGAGTGTAATTGTTAATTCAATTTAATGTCTTAAATTTCTATCATAAATTATTGACCGAGGTTAGTAATTTGATGAAGTGTGGTGCACTATATATGCTTTGATTACCTTGTCTTCTTAGTTCATTGTGTATGTTTTATATTGTTTTAGGGGTTTTGTATCTTATGGCTAAAGTTTTAAGAATTTAAATTGATATAAAAAATGAAATCTATCCTTCTAGATGAAATATGATTTTTAAAGAAGGAAGAAAAGGAAATGTTGTTTTTATTCTAAGAAAAGGAATTGAATTACAAAATTATTTTAATGAAATGAATGAAATATTAAATCTAAAAGAAGGAAGAAAAGGAAATGTTACTTAACTAATATAAATTGCATACAAATAAATCAAACTTTGAATGGTTAAAATGTTAGAATTATCTAGGCCGACAAACACATCTATGAAAAGTATCTAACTGGTTTAAAACATAGCACTATTATAAATCTAATTGCATTCAAATGAAAAAGATGGAATGATTTTCTACCTTATCCATTGAAAGCTTTAGTTCTATGAAAATAGAGCATTTGATCTATTGTAAAACACAATTCTAATATAACTCTGTCATAGTTTGAAATCCAAGAATATTTGAAAGATAAATTAATATAATTATATTCCATGGATTGCAAGCATAAATTCTATTGCTAAGAACTTAAATAACAATGTTGATTGAAATAAAAGGAACGTGTAAAGCATGTTTAAAAGGAAACTAATATTGATGTATGTCTGAATGCCCAAATATTATCCAATTGGAAAATAACAGAGCCACTTTCTTGAGATGACTTAGTGACCACAATATTACAAAGTCAACTGTAAATTAAAGTATTCATGAAACTAATCTACAAAATCGTAAGAAGTTTCAAATATTAATTGATAGGAATCTGAATATAAAAATAATGTGAATTTAAATATGAATTGACAAGAATAAAACTACGAATCAACATGAATTTAAATGACAGAAATTAAACTACAAAAAAATTAAGAAAAACCTCCTTTCCATGCAGGGGCCCTCTGTAATATAATGATTCGAAAATACACTTAGATTATGCATGAATCAAAAAATATGGAACTTGTCTTCTTATTAGCGAAACAGAGTTTGAAAGCATACACCGAATTATCAAAAAAAATTGGCTATCTCCCAGTTTCAAAGACTGGTATTTATACAAGTTTTGGATTTAAATATTTGAGGCATTTCTACCTATATATAGAAAATAAAACTGAAATTAGAAGTCTAGACAGAAGAAAATTCTTCATATCTATCTCTCTATTTACTACGTCAGAGAAAATACAGAGTATTTCATTTGTTGATCACGTTCTTTGACCGATCTTGACCGTGAGCGTAGGAATGATTCCTCTTTGAATTTGAATACATGTGTGGGATACGATCCATGTGTGGATCATTCCAGAGATACCCATATGACCCGCTTCCTCATTTTCTTCTCAAAACCTGTCAAACCATAACGGTGGCTAGAGAAACAAAGGTTAGCTATAGAATTGCACACATTTTGTAGCTAATTACAAAAATTCATATAAATAATAAGAAATATCACAATATAAAGTAGATATTATCTAAATGCCTTCTCTGATGTGGAATATGTCAATTACCATTGATTTAGGTCATGAGTTTGGGAAAAAGGAAGAAGAAATGATGGAAAAGTGTATCAAATTAAGAACATTTTTGAGGTTCAACATACCCCCACTAACAGACCATTTCATGTCCTCATGAAATTCCCAAAATTGTGAGCCTTCACCTTCCACTACATTTGTTATGATACCTCTGTCACTTCATCCAACTTCCTCTTATTTCCTTTCCTTGAAGTGATTGCCATTCTTGGTTTCTTCATCAGGAGTTTGTACTTTAGGTTGCTCACTTTCCTGTTCAGAGATTTATTTTTTTTCTTTAGTTTATTTTTATTTTTATACCACACCCCCAAATGTAATATAGCATCGTCACTGATGACCTTATCCAAGTTATTATGTTCCTTCAAGGTTTCATTTTCTTGTTTAATGTGTCTGTTCAATATCTCTAGCTCATAGATTTCTTGCTTCAAGGTGTTCACGAGAGGTTCTTGTGGACTGATAGGCTTAGTTTCCACACTTGTATTTTCCTCTGCGTGTATTTTCTCCAATTACTTAATATATTTATATATTTTTTTTCTGTGCTGAGTCAATTTCTGGGGACTTTCTGCTTGGACTGTGTACAGGACTATGTATAGGAGAGTGTATAGGACTGTGTGTAGGAGAGATAGTAATGGGAGATGGCACTTGGGGTTTTTCATCTAAGTTAAAAAACTTTGCCTCTTGTGGTAGTGTATTCTTCAAGGGATTATGAAGTCTAGAGTTTCTCCTTGGCTATGGAGGGCTTAAAATTTCTAAACTTGTAACTTTTCCCTTTATCCCTAAATTGCCTCTCTTTTTGACTCCACTCTGTTTCTTATTTTTCATTAACTCTAAAATAGTAAGTTCTTCTTCTTGCTATGGTTGAGGTGAGGATTTTTCCTTGATGCATGTGTCAACCTTTTTCCTTATACTTCTTCTAGTTTTGTCATCCTTAGGATGTTCTAGTGCTTCATATCGAAAGTGATTTCTAACTAGGAAACTCTCCTAAGAGTCTCCTATACTCTTTAGATGGAATGAAATGAGTATTTTTATCGGTCCATGATGATGCATGGTATTGTCTATCAATTTGAATCTTTTCTACACATTTGCTGACATTTCATTTATACTTTTCAGTAGGAATTATGGGAGGTTTATTTCTCTATCCTCTAAGAAATTCATTAACTGTCAGGCATGGTAAACAAACATACAACCAAATCTACCATAGCAAGTAATAAAATTTTGTAAAATTAACAGGATATTTCTCCATTTTTTTTTTGAATTTATAACTCGGAATTCCTTTCTCATCAACAATAATGTTCATACCTAGATTCTTCAGAAAAAATTTCCATTCTTCGCTGTGAATTTTCCTGTTCTTGAACCATCTCTCACCAATTTTCGGAAGTTCTATGGCTTCAGCTATGAAGGCTTTTGTCACTAAGAATTTTATGTCTCCAATTTTGACCTTTGTCCCATCGAAAGATCTTGCAAAGGAGTTAGTGACCTCCTTATGGAACCCATCGAAATTCTTTATAAACCGGAGCCATTTCACCTTCTATTTCATTTCCTTTACCTAAGGATAACCCTCCATGAATTTCCCTCCAACAGGTTTAGTTCTCACTATTAGATCAATGTCTCTGTCGTAAGGAGTTTCCCCTTCAGAACTGTTCTTATTTGATCAAGTGTATTGAGGGTTTGGCTCTGAGTTAAGGGTGTCGAGAGTTTGTAGAGAAGTATATGTAAAATATATATTCGGTGAGGGTTTAGGAACGTGGATGAATGGGTTACCGAAATGAGATATGACCGTTAATCATTAATGGATGAAATAAATCGGGATTATTATCAGATATAATATGGATGCAGCGGTCAGATTATGGGATTGTGATGTGAATCCGAATACAATCAATTCTAATGATGACATATTGAGGTGTCAGCATATGATCATATGGTTATATACACTAATGTTTTTGGCCTTATTATTTAAACAAATTTTGTAACATACCTTGGAACTAACCTTTTGATCTTCTTTTTGTGTTGATTCTTCATGTGCTTTTTCAGCATGATCTTCAATGGAGTCTTTAATTGCTTCTGTTTAGTATTTTCTGCTTCAATAGGCTGTAAAAATGTAATAGAGTTACAGAATGTGATGAAAAATGCAGATTCTTTTGAGAACTGCATAATTGTAGTAATTCCTTAGCTACTTATTTTATTTCTTCAGAAAAAGAAAGGGAGCAAATAATTTGGAGTTTTTATAATGTGAGAAAATATAAGATGTCAGAACTCTAATTTTCATCTTGTATTTTCTGTATAAGGATGCCAATCATTTATTGGTTTTGATAATTATACAATTATTTTTTTTTTTATTTTTTTTTTAATAATATATATATATATATATATATATATATATATATATATATATATATATATATATATATATATATATATATATATATATATATATATATATATAGATAGTAAAAAGAATACTATGTTGGGGAAGAAGAAGGATTCTTCTTCATGAACTTCATATCAGTATTGTCTTGAAAATTTTTGATATCTTCCTCTTGTATCATAAGCCAATTAATCGATGTCCATTCACAAGAAGAGCTACCTTTTCTTCATCAATTGTTCTTATCCTGACTGCTCTATTATCAAAGACCTTTTCGATCTCATAAGTCCCAAGACAATGAGTCTAAAATTTTCCTTGGAAGTCTTTGAACTTTGAATTGGACAAAAGTTCCCAATCTCCTGCTTTTAAGTTTCTATCTTTTATGTACTTATAATGCCATCTAGACCTTTTTTACTGGATTAGGCTGGTTCTTTGAAATGCATCATGCCTATTCTCATCAAGCTCATTAAGTTGCTCCATTCTGTTCCTTTGGGCTTCTGATAAATCAAGTCTTAATTTGACAGCTATATTGAAATTTTTGATCTTAAATTCTATATGAAAAAGGACTTTCTTCCCGTAAAGAAGTTCATAGGGAGTATGTCCTATTGTATTCCTCCATGTAGTCTGGTAGGCCCATAAGGATTTAGGAAGCCTATCTGCCTAATCCTTCCTATATATATGTACAGTCTTCGTGAGGATTGCTTCAATCACTTTATTGTTGGACTCCACTTGACCATTTTCTTGTGGATGATATGGAGTAGACTTTATACGTTTGACCTTATATTCATCCACAATCTTCTGCACCACCTTATATGAAAACTAAGATCCCTGATCTGTCACAATTTCTAGATGTAAAATGACATCCCTGATCTGTCACAATTTCTATTGTGACACCAAAACGAGTGAAAATATCCTCAAAGAGAAATGAAACTACACCATTTTCATTAGCAAAATAAATTTTTTTACCCTCTACCCATTTATTGATATAATCAATGCAAACCAAATGCGCCTCTTTTGTTTTGATGGTGGATTGATTGGTCCAACAAAATCCAGGGCCCATTTTTTAAATGGTTCGATGAGTACCTGAGGTTGTAAGGGTATTTCATTTGTAGGAACAAGTTTCCCCATTATTTGACAATTGTCACACATTTTTACATACTCCTTGGCATATTTAAATATGGATGGCCAATAATAACATAAATCAAGGATTTTATAGGCAATCCTCTTATCAGCAAAGTGTCCACCACAAGGTTCATTGTGGCATGTCTTCATAATTTTAGGAATTTCATTTTCTTGAACACATCTTCTGATGATGAGATCTGGACCTGTTTTATACAATTCATCATTAACACATGTGTATAATGCACTTGTTTGTATTATTCTCCTTTTCTCTCTACGAAACAAGTATGCTGGTAATTTTCCTATGGGTAAATAGTTAGCAAGATCTCAAAACCGGGGAGATTTAGTGGATATTGCAAAGAGATATTCATCAAAAAAATTATCCTCTACTAGAGTATCATTATTGTTGTTTTGAATTTTAGACAAGAAATAAACAACAATGTTTTGTTTTCCAGGTCGGTCTAGAATGGTGATGTTAAATTCTTGCAGGAATAATAACCATATTGTGATTATGCTATTAGTGATAGATTCATTAAATACCTAATTGCAGAATGATATGTGTGAAAAAATGTTTCATAGCTGGTGATGTAGTGTCTAATTTTGTTAATAGCATGGACAACAACTAGAAAATATTTTTTAGTTACAGTGTTATTTAACTGAGCAGGACTCAAATTTTTACTTGTGTAATACATGGCATAAAGAATCAAATCTTTTTGTCCTAATAAAGATCCCAGATTTTTATCTGAAGCATCTGCTGAAATTTCAAAATGTATTTTCCAATTTTGTCCTCTTAAGATGGGTGCTTCAGGTACTTTTTCTTTTAAAGTTTCAAATTCCATTTGGTAATCATGATTCCAACTAAATTCACAATCTTTGGTAAGATTTTTGAAGAGTGGAGATGCAATTTTAGTTAAGTTTTCTATTAATATTCTATACTACCCTGTAAAACCTAGAAAACTTCTAACATATTTTGGACAACCTGGAATTGATAATTTGGATATGACTTCAACTTTGGATGAGTCTACTTTAATTTTATCCCCTGAATGTGATGTCTTAAAAAAATTCCTTCAATAAACATCATGAAGCATTTTTAATGACTTAATGAAAGATTTGCTTCTTTGTATATTTTAAAAACATTTTCCAAGTTTTCAAGCACCTCTTCAAAATAATTTCCATAAATTGTAAAATCATCCATATATACTTCCACACAATCATGCATTAGATTAGAGAAAATTCCTAATACTGCCCTTTGGAATGTTTCAGGTGCATTGAAAAATCCAAAAGAAAGTACTCGGTAAGCATAGGTTCCCCATGGACGGGTGAATGTGGTTTTATCTTGATCTTCAGGTGCTACTTGAATTTGATTGTAACCACTAAAACTGTCCAAAAATGAGAAATACTTCTTACCTTCTAATGTATCCAATACTTGATCTATGAAAGGAAATGGGAAATAGTATTTTAGAGTAGCCTTATTCAATTCTAGATAATCAATGCATACCCTCCATTGAACATTATTTTTAGGCACAATCAGTAAGGGAGAAGCCCACTGACTGTCTGAATAATGATAAATGAACTTTACATTCACAATATTTGTAATTCATCTTTTACAATGTCCCTAAGATTTCGATTCATTATTGTTTGAAGTTGTATGATAGGACTAGAGTTTTCCTCAATGTAGATATGATGTATACAAGTCTCAGGACTAATTCCCTTCATATCAGTGTACTCCCATGCATATGTAGAAGAATGTTTTTGTAATGTTTTGATTAACTCTTCTTGTTGAAATTTATCCAAGTTTTTGTTTATGTTTAAAGATTTATTGGAAATATTTCAACTGTTGAGTTAAAAAATTCCTCCATATAATATAAATACATATGTCTAGAGGACAAGTATTCAATATTGCATTGTTATTGAAAATTACAATCATCTTCAGATTGTGAAGATGTTTCAAAATTTTCTATTGAATTTAAAATTTGAATTTCTTCACTAATATGAGAAATAGTAAAGAGAGGTTGTATATCATTGTCATCATCCATCCATTCTTCATCTCCTATTTCTATGATTGTTTTTCTTTCACGATATAGACTAAATTTCTTTGTTGAGTTACTATCATAAATAAACATATCACCGGATCTACAACTAATGAAAGCATCAGTTATAGCTAACCAAGGTCCTCATAAAATTAATGGATGTCCCCCTAAATCTTTCTTGGGAATTAATATCACGAAGTCAATTGAATATTCCCAAGAGTGTAAGGACATATATATGTCTTCCAATACACCATCTGGCTTGATTATTGATATGTCTTCTAATTGCAGTAATGTTGGTGTATACTGAAGGTTTAGAAGTCTAAGTTGTTACATAGTTTTCTTGCTCATGATGTTGATGGCTTCTCCTAATTCAATTAATGTATTTGGAATCTCAATACCATTGATATGTGTTTTTACAACTAGAATTCCTAGGCCCAAATATTTTTGTATGGCTATTTTTCGCGTCATGATGTCAACAATTTTTCATACTAACTGAATCCCATAGGAAATTCTAGGCTAGATTATTATAAATAGAGGAACATTTTGTATTGTAAGGTAGAGAAATAAAGAGCTATTTGTGCGAATTTTGGTTTAAGCTATCTGTTTGGGTTTTGGGGGAAAGGACTCTTGTTAGCTATGTGCATGGAGATCCAAGTCCAGCTGTGTGCGGATCCTACTACTGTGTGCACAGGCTGGGAAGGGAATTGTAAGGAGGAATTGACTAATTGATGAATAAGAAAGGTTGATAGAGAACTACATCTGTGAGTACTCTTTGTGTGAGTCATTGCTAATTACTTTATTATGCATTTTTCTGTATTTAAGCTGTGAATATCTGTGTAAGTGTGTTTTCTGTATCTAGATCTGTTTTGTTCTGTTTATGCAATGTTGTGCTATCGTCATAAAAGCATATAAATATATATCTAGTGCACGTGGATGTGAATAGAGACCCACTTGGCCCTGTGCAGAACAAGATGATCTGGGTATCGCCGGGTGAAACGCAGCTCTGCTTGCCTTACCCATCCTTTCTGAGGGCGCAGAACCTCGGGTCCAGCACGCACCCATACTACTTCAGGTGAGACTTTGACCTGCGAAAGTAGGCCATTTCCTAAAGGGCCGGTAGTGTAGGGGTTTTTTGGCAAACCTTGAGATCTGAACCTTGGTCAGGACCCCTCGAGCCAACAAATGGTTTCATTGTCAGGACCTGGAAAATTTTGTGAAAGGGATCAGGTAATGACAAGAGAATACTGAAGCCTAAAAGAAAGGAAATCAATGACTGGTTTGAAAGGTAGATCCAGGAATTCACGGTAAAAGAAAATCGCAGCGAGAAGTTAATGGCAGAAAGGTGGAAAAATAGGTACATTCTTACTGAGAGCTATGAAATATTCTTTGTGACATTTGCGATCAAGCTTCAAGAGTGGCTGGTCGGACTTGTAGAATTCCAGAAGTGCTGGAAGGACAAACAAATCACTCAGTGGACCCCAGACCTGATCCAGAAGCTAGAGAGGACTGATAACACTATCATGCACACATTAGATCACTGGGTGGACAGTGTGCTAGGAGGATTTGTGAGGAAATTTTCCATTGATCAGTTTTTCTCATACTCTGAGGCCGAACGACGATTCTTTAAAGGGTTCTGGGGAAAATTTTTGAGGACCTTATCGTTACTGATTAAGATATTACTGTGTGAAAAGAGCATTCTGTGTAGTCATACTGACTGAATGACCTCGGATCTAGATGGGAGCATGACTCGCAGTGGTAAATACTATCAAACCAACCTTAACGGGGGGAGATCCACCTATAATATTTTGCAAGAACCAGCTACGCAGGATCCCCCGGCTACACTGCCACACAGGAATTACAATGGTAAGAAATCTCCCAAACCACCAACTACGTCGGACAGCGATATGGATGCACACCTGAGACTACCTACCTTTAAGGGGGTAGGGGATGAATATATGGACCGATTTTGGTTTGTTTCTAACTCCGTTTGGACTGCACAGAATGTGGAAAATGATACGGTGAAGAGGGTGCAACTATCCTTGGCATTCGAGGATAGGGCACTGGATTGGTATATGAGATACATTTCCCAGAATGGGAGTGTGTCTATTCAAGATATCAAAAATTCTCTGAAGCAACAATTCCAAAAGCCCGAATCTTACTCTCAGCTGGTAGCAGAAGTAAAGGACTTCAAACAAGGTACGTCAAAGTTGGTGTGGGAGGCTGATCAGTGATTGAAGAGAGAAATCATGGAAGGAGGATTCAAGTATGATGATAGACAACATACAGAATGTTTCATCACTATGTTTTTGCCTCATCTACGCACGCCAATGAGTCACCAAACCTTTGAGTCGCAGGAGAAAATTGTTGAAGTCAATATGAAACTAGAAGTTTCACCTAGAGAGGATACGTCGGTAGGGGTACAACAAATTCAGGAACAGCTTGGGGCTATGCATATGGAAATATAGAACCTGTGAAAGGAGTGAGGAAAGGATGGCCACGTAGATCTATGGTGCATACGATGTCGGGTATCTGACCACACAAAGGATCAGTGTCATCTACTGGAAGATTACATGCAGGTAGGAGGACCTAGTCCAGTACACTCAGGAGCAAGTGGGGAACCCATCCTATCACGACCAGGCTCGAGCGGACCTGCGCTATGGTGTGATGACTGTCGTGTAGTAGGATTGCATGATACAAACCATTGCCCTCGGCTAGGTGCGTATGTCTCAGAACTAAAGAAAAAATGGTGCAGATTCTGCTGGTTGGTGGGACATGATGAGGAGAAATATCGTACTTATGACTGGATGATAGATCGTGGGAGCTTGTATAGGGTACAATTAGACCCTACGTCGCCAGGAAATTCCGCACACTTCGGGGGATCACCAGCCAGGGGTAGAGGAGGTTGGGGGGAAGTGGAGGACGAGGACATGGGCAAATAATCTATTATAACTGTGAGGAGTTAGGACACTTCACCAGAGAATGTCCAAATCCCACCAGGCCATTGTGCAAGTATTGTAGGTAGCCGGACCATGTGGTGGAAGATTGCCCAATTTTAATAGCCAATATGTAGGAAAAATAGCCCACCCCTATGCAGAATGTGCAAAGAGTTAAAACCAAGCTAAGGAATGTAGATCCGAGTGTAACAGTCATGACATGCAGAGGGATGGTCACCTAGGGAGCACAGGAGGAGCTTGCATCTCAGGAAGAAGTGAACCTCAAAGAACAGGAACCACTAGCAACCCCTGCGCAGATAAATGAAGGGGTTGAGCCCTTTCTGAAGGCATGTCTCGAGCTGCTACATAACCCACAGGTTGTAGAAAACCTTCAAGTATTACTACATATTTGTGCAGTCGGGTCCAATACCACTCTTGGGACTGTACAGCTATAAGAAATGCACCGGAAGAGAGATGCGGTTGACTATGTAGATTGGCGACTATGAGGTGGATCATGTTATTCTCGATCTTGGGTCAGATGCGAACATATTACCAAAGAAAACATGGCAGCGAATGGGAGAACCTAAATTGGAATGGTCCACCATCCAGTTGCACATGGCGAATCAAAAAAAGATCATCCCACTGGGATGGTTGCCAAAATTCATGGTAGATATCGGAGGAGTAAAAGTCTTAGTTATCTTTGAAGTCATAGAAATTGTGGAAGATGCGGATCCCTACCCCACACTCCTAGGACTGGACTGGGCTATAAACATGGGGGGTGTCATCAATCTCAAAAAGCATAGCATGGTGTTTGAGAACAAGGGTATACACATGATAGTACCACTAGTTCTAGTTGAAGGTGCGCAGTATACAGAGCCAGCCTACGAGGAGGAGGAAATAGATCACATTTACAAACTGACTACGTGGGACGAAGATCGGGTTAACCCCACAGCCAAAGGAGTACTCTAGTAGGAAAATAATAGTGATTGTTTCTCCGATTCTGATGAGCAACTGGAAAACTAGCAAGGACGGTTGCATGAGGTTTTGGCGCTATAACGTCTTCGAACCACCTGGAATTTCTGTTGCATCTCTACCAAGGTAAGAGACCTGCCATACCATGATGACATAGGTAATATTATGAAGTTTGTTGAAGCCAAAATTCCCAAGGAGCGCAGGCTAGGGGCACTGCCGCTAACACTATGTGGAGCACCTGTGCCTTGGTGGGATATGCAAGGGCTGGTATTCCTCACTTGGGAGAAGTATTGGAGTATGATGATCCTCCGCTTGGGGACCCTAGCTGATAGATGGGCCCTGAGTTCTGTATACCTACGCAGATACTTGCTAACATGCGAAACTCAAGGGCGCGATAGGAATCCACCCAAACAGGCTCACCTAGTTACCGATGACCTAGGCTTGCATTCGACTATGGAGCTGCACCAACTCACGCGCAATTGGGAGAATTTGTGAACACTTCAGGTGACAGATGGCATGAGGATGCTTAACGCAGCCCTGTCATACAGGGGCATCTCAACCAAGGGAACAGCGCATTGATTGAGAAGTTTGGTGGCCATATTGTTGGACTGCTACCTGAACCGTGTTATGAAACACCTGGCGTCAGGCTTAATTCGGGGTCAACAAACAGCACGCATGCATCATTCGAGGTCTGATGATCCATGGGAGAATCCTCAGGTATGAATAATGACCTGCAGCCCACCCCACTTTGATAGGAAAGGAACCTTGCAGCTATGAAAAATGGGTGGTAGGCCATCAATGCAGCCATTTATGTAAGTTCGTTCTGAATGATCGATGGTAAGTTTCATGTACGGGTTACTCCGCTGTTAGATAGCTCTAGATAGTGTGCAGTTAGCGGGATAACTTCAAAACATGCTACATATTGTCTCTACACCATGCCCCTATTATCTGCCTACTGGCTTATTGGGGTTATTGACGTTTTCTAGGACGCCTATCCTTTCGTTGCTATGGCATTCCCTAACCCCCCGAATGCTTCGGTCCCTGTCCATTCAACACCCGCAGACATCATATTGAGAGGGCCTGGGGATGTTGGGTTTGATCAAATAATTGGTCGTTGGCCCCCTGCAAATGGAATTGACTGTGATTCTCGCACAGAGAGGCACCATAGCTGCCCAGTAGGAGTTCGTAACCTTCCCACCCCGAGGACGACTACGGGACCCGGCAGGATGGCCTCAGATGATACAATAGAGGACGAAATGCTATTATCATAGTTCCCCACCAACCGTGTCACTATCAAGTCACGAAAAGTCCTGCTCCAGGAAGGAATGATGAGATATAGGGATATGTTGCAACTTCTCTGTAGTCCCAGATTATCGAACAACGAAAGCCATATTTGTTTGTTCCCTTGCACTGTCCTATTTAACGATCATGCTCCAACTGCTACGAACATACAAATAGATTTGGCGCAGCTATCCCGCGAGGCAATACAAGGATTATACACCACAGTGTTGCAAGAGGTCCGTCACCATGACTGGACTACACGACAGCAATGTGAAATACCTCCAGAATTTCGAGCACAGCGGGATGCATTGGTCACAGAAGCAACAAAAATTATTCAGGGGTAGCTTACTCAGGGCATGCAGTTGGTAAAAACAGCTACGCAGCCTTGCACAATGGTACCCTATGCTTCAACATATCTAGGAAGACTTACGGCAGGCGGAAGCTGCTTTCCATCAGGGCAGAGCTCCCTTGCCATCTACGTAGCGTCTAGTCGTCATGGACACGATTGTGAAAATTTTCCGTGCCAAGCATTTCGTCAGGAAACAGTTGAAACCATGGGGCGACAATGCTCTCCATATCTCCCGGAATGCTCATACTGCCATTGTGTGCCTCCACTAGAAGTTAGAACAGGTTACCGTGGCTCCAAACGGCGTTGCCTCCCTGACACTTGTCAACATTGCACAGTGAGTTGCTTCCCAGAGTCAGGAAGTGCTCCCTCCACTCTTCCGCGCTCTTGATACCTTGTGTGTGAAAATCGAGGCTGCACCACTGTAGTGACTCGGGACGAGTCACAAGATTGTGTTGGGGGACTGTTGGAGTAGGGTCTCCTACGATCTATGAAACTAGTCCATTTTGAATAATTTTGATTAGATTTAATCTAGTGCGGGGGTTTTTGGGTGGGTCAAAGCCCCGAAAGCATTGTAATGGGTAAAAGGGTAAACCAGGGGTCCAAAAACCACAGTTTGCAGACCATAGGAAATTCTAGGCTAGATTATTATAAATAGAGGAACATTTTGTATTGTAAGGTAGAGAAATAAAGAGTTATTGATGCAAATTTTGGTTTAAGCTATTTGTTTGGGCTTTTGGGGAAAGGACTCCTCCTGGCTGTGTGCACGAAGATCCAAGTCCATCTGTGTGCAGACCCTCCTGTTGTGTGCGCAAGATGGGAAGGGAATTGTAAGGAGGAATTGACGAATTGATGAATAAGAAAGGTTGATAGAGAACTGGATCTGTGAGTACTCTTTGTGTGAGTCATTGGTAATTACTGTATTATGCATTTTTCTGTATTTAAGCTACAAATATCTGTGTAAGTGTGTTTTCTATATCTATATCTATTCTGTTTTGTTTATGCAATGTTGTGCTACCGTCATAAAAGCATATAGCTATAGATCTAGTGCATGTGGATGCGAATAGAGATCCACTTGGCCCTGTGTAGAACAAGGTGATCTAGGTATCACCGGGCCAAATGCAGCTCTGCTTGCCTTACCCATCCTTTCTTAGGGTGCAGAAACCTGGTTCCAACACCCACCCATACTACTTCAGGTGATACTTTGACCTGTGAAAGTAGGTCATTTCCGAAAGGGCCAATAGTATAGGGGTTTGTCGGCAAACCTTGATCTCTGAACCTGGGTCAGGACCTCTCGTGCCAACACTATGAATCTACCCCTAGATTCTCTTTCTCTACGAATGTCATTTTTTTTTAATGTAATAAATAATGCTTCCTAAATACACTTCCTCGGAAATGGCACCAAAATTTTCCTAATGTATTAAATTTCTATCATAAATTATAGACCGAGGCTAGTAATTTGATGAAGTGTGGTGCACTATATATGCTTAGATAACCTTTTCATCTTACTCTGTTGTGTATGTTTTTTATTTTTTGTGGGGTTTTGTATCTTATGCCTATATTTTTTAGAATTGAAATTGAAAAAAAAAGTGAAATCTATGCTTCTAGATGAAATCTTTAAATATAAATGATTTTTAACGATGACAACTTATTCTTAAAGAAGGAAGAAAAGGAAATGTTGTTTTTACTCTAAGAAACGGAATTGAATTACAAACTTATTTTAATGAAATGAATCAAATATTAAATCTAAAAGAAGGAAGAAAAGGAAATGTTAATTAACTAATCTAAATTACATAAAAATAAATCAAACTTTGATTGGTTAAAATGTTAGACTTATCTAGGTCGAAAAAAAAAAAAATATGAAAATCAACTAACTGGTTTACAACATAGCACTATTATAAATCTAATTGCATTCAAATGAAAAAGATGAAATCATTTTCTATATTATCCATTGAAAAATTTAGTTCTACAAAAACAAAGCATTTTATATATTTTAAAACACAATTCTAATCTAACTATGTCCTAGTTTTAAATTTAAAAATATTTGAAAGATAAATTAATGTAATTCTATTCCATAGACTGCAAGCATAAATTCTATTTCTAAGAACTTAAATGACAGTGTTGATTGAAATCAAAGGCAAGAGTAAAGAATTTTTAAAAGAAAACTAAGATTGTTTTATGATTGAATTCCCAAATCTTATCCAATTGGAAAATGAGAGAGCCACTTTCTTGAGTTGACTTAGAGAGCACAAGATTACATAGTCAACTAGAAATGAAAGTAACTAATTTCACAAAGCATTCATAAAACTAATCTATAAAACAGTAAGCAGTTTAAACTATGAATTAACATGAATCTGAATATAAAGGTAATATGAATTTAACTATGAATTGACAAGAATAAAACTACAAATCAACATGAATATAAATTACATAAATTACACTACAAAACAATTAAGAAAAACGTCATTTCCGCGCAGGGTCCCTCTGCAACAGACTGAATCGAAAATTTACTTAGGTTATGCATGCATAAAAAGATATTGAACTGGTATTCCTATTAGAGAAACAGAGTTTGAAAGCATAGATCGAATTATCAAAGAAGTTAGGCTCTCTCCTGGTTTCAAAAGACCGGTATTTATGTAAGTTTTGGATTTAACTATTCGAGGAATTTACACCTATATATAGAAAATAAAACTGAAATTACAAGTCTACATTGAATAAAAATTTTCATAGCTATCTCTTGATTTGCTATGTCAGAGAAAATCAAGAGTATTTCGTCCACTGATCACGTTTTTTGACCAACCTTGACCACATGCGTAGGCACAATTACTCTTTGAATTCGAACAGGTGTGTGGGATATGGTCCATGTGTGCATCATTCCAGTGATGTCCATATGAGCCGCTTCCTCATTTTCTTCTCAAAACCTATCAAACCATAACGGTGGTTGCAGAAACAAAGGTTAGCTACAAAATTGCACACATTATGTAGCTAATTACATAAATTAATCTAAATAATAAGAAATTTCATAATATAAAGTAGATATCATCTAAATTCCTTCTCTAATGTGGAATATCTCAATTATCATTGATTGAAGTCATTATTTTGTGAAAAATGAAGAAGAAATGATGGAAAGGGGTGTCAAATTAAGAACAGTTTTGAGGTTCAATGGTAATGGCCTTTTGCCTTTAAGGAAAAGGAAAATGGGTCTCATCACGAGCCAAATTGTTCACCTCATTAGCTTTTTTGAATGGACTTGTTGTAAATTGGTTACCATGTGAGAATAATGGCCTTTTATAAATACTAGAAAATTTTATATATAACAACAAAATTTGAAAATTTATTTAGTAAATGGGACAATGGCATCTCAAGGGGTTAATAGCAAACCTTGTCTAGGCTATGGATGCCTGCTAGAAGCAGAGGACATGTCTCTGGTATTTAAGTAAACCTGAAAATTACAATCTAGCTTTTATGTTCTATTCCTTGAAATTTAAAACAAGAACTGTCGTTAAATTTATTATGGATAGTCTTAAAACCTTCCAAAAATGTGGTGATGTTTGGTTGTTTATGAGTATTTCATTATAATTCTACATACTAAAAATATTATGTAACAACCCTGGTGAAAATTCCATGTAAAATGTAATAAAGGTAAAAATAATAACCATGACTGATGGTACACTTATTCCAAGATGAATGTTCAGAAAAACATCGTAGTGGGTATTCATTTCAATTATTATGGCTAAAGGAAATTGGAAAAGGAAAAGTTAAAAGCTTTCGAAAGAAAAAATGGATATTTTAGCACATTTATTTATGAAAATAATGGAAATTAGGAGAAAATGGAGATGAAAGGTCATAACTTCCATGTGACGAGGAAGATTAAGGAAAATAATGGAAAATGAAGAAAATAGATCCCTCATCAATAAAAGAGCTTGTAAGGATCAATTCGTAACCTTTTGTTAAATTAGTTTTTGGAGCTCTCTAATTATTCTCTCTCTCTCTCTCTCTCTCTCTCTCTCACTCACTCACTCTTGGACACAAATTTTCTTGGAGCATTTTGGAATTTGAGCAAGAAAGGCAAGAAAGCAAGAAAAATCACGAAGTAAGCGAGGAGGAGAAGGAATCAAGAAGGTATAGTAGGATTCTTGGTAGGTGTCATTTTGCATGTGTATTTTACTTGCAATATTTGGCATGCATGGTATTTCATGTTGTTATTTTTTCTATTGGCATTGGCTTTTGCCACGTGCAACAACATTTTTAGCCTAGCATTTCCATTTCGGGATAGCCATGGTGTTTTGGAGTTCTCATGTTTTGGTTTAGCTAGATTACAATATAGATATGAAGTTGAGTGAGGTTGATTTCTAAATATTATTATTATTGTAACATAGAACCGGCTTATGTGTTGCCTCGATTTATGGCCCACTGACCCCTCCTTCAGACTGTGGGTTATGGTAAATCCTAAGAGGGGTTTCCTCAATTTAGGGCCTAGTGATCCGAGATAGGATTGCAGTAAATCCTCAGAGGTGGTTGACCTTGATTAAAACTAGGAATCCTTGCTTGTGAATGGTCAGATATACAGTAAGGAATAGAGGGTGGTGTCTGAGTTTAGGGCCTACTGACCCCTGATTATGAATGTGGGTTACGGTAAACCCCAAGAGAGTAGGAGACAATAAAATTCCTCACAGTGTAGGCGGGCAGAATCCAATGATATAGATGTTTTTTTTGGCATAGTAATTGGCAATAAATCACGATAAAGATTACTATGACATGTTTATTATGTTGGCCTAGTGATCCAGTTGGATCATGGTAAGGCTTGGCTTATTTTGGTGAGGGTGACATGGTTTAAGCTCAGGATGCCCTGGTTGGTTATTTCGGTTTCAGTCCCATATTCATGCTTGGAATATAGCACACGGTTGATTAGTTGAAGTAAGATTTGGCTTAGCTAATATATGGTCCAGTGGAACATGGAAGTCCCATCTCTGGTTGGTATTTACATTCAGTAATGAAAAGCTCATGATTTGATTTATAACTACATTGGTTATTATGTGGGTTTCATTGATATTATATCTATGGTATTTATGTTTTTATTATGCTGGTTATAAGCATGTATTTTATCAGTCATGATGTATGTCACAATCTATGCTTTAACTTGTAAATGAATGCACAATTTATTTATGATCACATACATTTTATTGAAAATAATGATGTAAGGACAAATTATTCTTAGCGAATCTCAGATAAGTATGGGACCCCTATGTTTAAATATGTTGTTTACACATGTAGATGCAATTTTGTGACATGTTTGACGAAATGCATGTCATGGCTGGGAGAGGTCCAGATGAGTTCGTCATGATGTGATTTCTTCCATACATATTATTTAATTTTATTTATCCTCTTCTAAAGTTTCATAAAATTCTAGGTAGTGACCTGGGCTTTAGGGCTAAAAAGGTGGTGGAAATCCTAGAGTTCCACGTACAAAACTAACTAAATCAGGCCCTAGCCGCTACCTTTCCTTGGAATTATTGTGGCTGTAGGATGTTTTCTGCTACCTTTCCTTTCCATGCCTGCATATAAGGCTCAAAAGGGTCAAAAATCAGTTCCCGTTACGATACAGGGGACTAGAAGGTTGGGTTACCTTTTGAAGATGTTGTTGATGTTGTGTAAGGTGTATTTGTCTTGTTTCTATCACTTTCACTTCCTTAAGGTTATAAAGGAGGTTTAATACATATTAGTAGCCTCTCATCATTTGTTTACCACTGTTGGATGGTTATTTGGGTAGATGTGGGAAGAGGGTGTTAGAGAGTGGTATATGAGCATGCTTCAACCCTCAGACTGAATGGGAAGTGTGTTGATCATTTATTTATGTTGGTTTCCTATGTGTTTTTTTATTCTTCTGGTATATATGTGCTTGTTGCATTCATGTTGTGTTGGCCATGGTGGCAGTGGCGCCACCATGGAAGCGATGATGGTTTTGTTTTCAGCATGTTTTCATCAGTGTAGGACTGGTTAGATGTTTCTCATGCTTGTGTATTGTCCATGCATGATTTCTTACATATTTCTCCATAATTTACATGAATTTCTTGTTTACGCTAGGGTTGCATGTTGGTCATGTTTGTGTGTTGTATGTTTACCCTTCCTTATGTGATGCTATATGTGGGACATGCATTGGTCATTCATGATTGGTTATACATGTGAAGTGGGTGCATATGGTCAAGTTTGCATTGTTATAGTCAAAGGTTGTTGTCCATAATGTCATTGTATACAATTATATGTTATGAAACCAGCTCCAAAAATAGAATAAAAGAGAGATCAATGCCTTATAAATAAGCCACTTCGAGGGGGCAACCTCCAATACATTACATAAATGAACAATTATTGAATGATACAAATGAAAAAAACATCCTTTATATATATAGGAGTCCATGACGCCACAATTTAATCCTAGTGGGGCCACAATTCAATCCTCGCCGACCTAACAATAATAATGTAAGGGCACAATAATAACAATATGGGGGTGACAGGGGTACAACAATAATAATAAGGGGGTTAAACTAACAATAATAAGGGAATATACTAGTAATATAAGGACCTAAAATGCTCCTCTCCTTCAAAAAAGTGTTGTCCTCAACGCTTCAGTAGCTCCAGATGCTTTTGTATAAAATTCTCATCCTCCCATGTAGAATCATTAGTGGGTAAGTTCTTCCATTTGATGAGATACTCTGAAATTGATCTATTTCGTAGTTGTCGATTTCTTGTTTCTGTGACTGCTTCAGGTTCCAATATGGTTTTTACTTCCTCATAAAGTTTTGGAAATATTGTTTGAACTTGAATTTTGTCCCCTATAACCTTTTTTAAGCATGAAACATGGGAAATTGGATGCACTTGCGAAGAAGCAGGAAGCTCCAATTTTTATGCCATAGTACCAATATTTTTCAACACCTTGTAAGGACCATATTACTTTGGCGATAATTTATTATCCTTCTTAGCTTGCTTGAGGGAAATATTTTTATATGGTTGTAGCCGTAAAAATACGCAGTCTCCCACATCAAAACTTCTCTCACTGCGATGTTGATCTGTCTGTTGTTTCACTCGATTTTGTGCCAAATTTAGGTTATCGTTTAAGAGTTGGAGAACTTCTTGTTGATGCTCGATGTGATCCTCCACTTCTTGAACCCTAGAATTTTCCCTTAAATAAGATGTGATGGACAGTGGATGATACCATAAAGTGTAATAAATGGGGTGATTTTTGCTGCAGTATGGAAGGAAGTGTTATACCACCATTCAGTGAGAGGTAACCACTTGACCCATTATGCTTTCTTATTAGATACAAAACAATGAAGATATCCTTCCAAACATTTATTCACTATCTATGTTTGACCATCGGATTGAGGATGATAAGATGAGCTATGAGCTAGTTGAGTACCCAAACAAGAAAATAATTCCATCCAAAAATTTCTTGTAAAAATGGGATCTCTGTCACTTACATTAATCTTTGGGTTTCCATGTAGCTTTTGAATTGTTTCCATAAATGCAGTAGCAAACGTACTTTCTTTAAATGGATGAGAAAATGCACAAAAGTGTTCATACTTGGTAATTCTATCAACTACAACAATGATGGCACTCCTTCCTTTGGACTTTGGTAAAATTGTGATAAAATCCATTGAAATATCCTCCCAACGTTGACTTGGAATGGATAAAGGTTGTAGAAGACCCGGGGTCTTAATTGTCTCAATTTTATTTTGCTGGAAAACCAAACATTCTGCCACAAAATTTTGAATATTAGATTTAAGGCCATCCCAAAAAAATTCTTTCTTCAACCTGTGGTAAGTTTTTAGAAATCCCATGTGTCCTCCTAAAGGAGAAGTGTGCAATTCCAAAAGAATCTTTCATTTTAGTTGGGAATTATTGCAAATATATAAGCGATCTTCGTACCATAAGGAATCATTTTTCCAACTAAATGTATCATATGTACTAGGATCTTGCTGTAAATTTTAAATGAGTGTCCACAGTTCTTCTTCCTTCTTCTATTCATCCCTTGCTACGGTTATCTAATATGGTTGGATAATAGAAATGGAACAAAGCAATTCTTCCACCTCTTCATCCTTTCTTGAGAGTGCATCTGCAACAACATTCAGCTTCCATTTTTTGTAGATTATTTCAAATTCATAACCCAACATCTTTGTGACCCATTTTTGTTGTTCTTCTGAAGATAGTCTTTGTTCCAAAAAGTTTTTAAGACTATCATGATCAGATTTTACCTTGAAGTGTCTTCCCATTATGTAAAGTCTCCATTTCTTTAGTACATGTAGTATTTCCAACATTTCCTTCTCATAAATAGCCTTCTGTAAATATTGTCCTTTGATTGAATGACTTTCAAAAGAAATGAGTCTTCGTTCTTGCATTAAAATAGCACCAATTTCATTTTCGGAGACATCACATTCCACAATAAAGGTTTTTGTGAAGTTTGGGATAGCTAAGACCGGTGCTAGGCACATTTCCTCTTTAATATGTTCAAAGGCCTTAGTTTCTTCAAGCGTCCATGAAAATTCATATTTCTTCAATAATTTTGTTAGAGGTGCTGCTATTCTCCCATAATTCTTAACAAACTTGCGATAATATCCTGTTAACTCGAGAAATCTGCACAACTGCTTTCTGGTTGTGGGGACTTTCCATTCCTTAATGGCTTTAATTTTTTTAGGGTTGACCTTAACACTCTCATGAGATACAATATGACCCAGATATTCCACCTCTTGTAATCCAAAGAAACATTTGGTTGTTTTTGCATATAGTTGTTTCTCCTCGAATATTTTGAGCACCCTTTCAACATGTTGAACATGATCCTTCCAAGACCTGTTGTAGATTAGTATATCATCAAAAAATACTAGCACAAATTTTCTAAGGAAGGGTTTGAAAATGGAATTTATCAACCCTTGAAATGTAGAGGGTGCATTGGTAAGGCCAAAAGGCATGACCAAAAATTCATAATGACCCTCATGAGTTTGAAATGTTTTTTTCTGAATACCTTCAGTCTTCATTCTAATTTAATGATATCCTAAATAAAGATCCAACTTGGTAAAATAAATTTCTACATGTAATTCATCCAATAATTCATCAATCAAAGGAATGGGAAATTTGTCTTTAATAGTGAGCTTATCGAGCTCCCTATAATCCGAACACATATGCCATGATCCATCCTTCTTGTGCACCAATACTACTAGAGCAGAGAAATAAATTTGACTAGGTTGAATTATACCAGCCTCTAACATTTCTGAAATCATACGTTCAATTTCACTCTTTTGAACATAAGGATATATGTAAGGTTGAATGTTTGGAGGAACACTTCCTGGAATCAAATTAATAGCATGATCATGATCACGATTAATTGGGAGTCCTTTGGTAGTATCAAACATCTTGGAATGATTGTCCAATACATTTTGGAGATATGGAGAAATACATGATTTTGACGTTGGAACTTCCAGTGAGTATAATTGTGCAATTACGCCTCGTTGTTATTTCTTCAGAATATTTTTCATGACATTAGAGCTTATTATCTTTCCTGGCTTCCCTACGATACCTCATAATTCGATTTCCTTTCCTTCCAAAAAAAAAATTCAAGAAAAGTTCTTGAAAATTAAAATCTACCCTCCCCAAAGATTGTAACCATTGTACTCCTAGTACAATATCATCACCTCCCATTGGGATGGAAAGCATTGGACTATTCAATACATACTCCCCCATGGCTAGCTTGATATTCTGGAATTTTCTAGAGAAATTTATAGTTCCTCCATTTGCAACCATTACTTGACATTCTGGTGTTGGGTATAGGAAACAATTCAATTACTTGGCTACCTTACAATGAATAAAATTATGTGTACTACCCGAATCAATCAAAACTATTACCCTTTTATTCTTGATATGTCCTTCTATCTTAAGAGTTTGAGGAGCAGTAATTCCTCCCAATGCATTACATGATATGGTTGGAATCATTTCTTCTTCTTCTAGGGCTGCTTCCTGGTGTATATCCTCTTCTTTTGAAGTTTCTTGTTTATTTTCTTCCTCCTCTTCACAATAATTTCTTCTCAGCACACTTATGACCTTTAGTGTATTTTCTACCACAAATGTAGCAAAGCCCTTTTGCTCTTTTTTCTTCCAATTGTTGTGGTGTCAACCTTGTAGGTTGTGGAAGTCTAGGAGTAGCAACACTTCCATATCTATAGATGTGAGTGGTAGGCTTCCTTGTCGCCATAATTTTACATTAATTTTTTCTTGCCAACATGAATGCCTTCTCTAATGAATCAGGTTCCCAAATGCGAACTTCATGTTGGATGTTATCCTTTAAAGCCCCTATGAAGACATCAATCCTGTGTTCCTCTGGAATATCAGTTACTCTTATATCAATTTTTGGAAGTCCTCAATGTGCTTCACCACAGAACCCTTTTGTTTGAGATTTATCAATTGGCTAAATAAGGTGTTTCTCTTTGTATCCTCATAATGTGCTATCATTTCCTCCGTAAAAATTGACCAAGTGACAATTTTTTTACAGGAGAAATGCCATTAATACCATACAAATTTATTTTGTTCTAAACTTAAAGTTGCAATGTGTACCTTTTGTGTGTTTTTCACATTATTGAGATCAAAATATTGCTCCATCTGTAGTATCCATGTTATGGGATCCTTGCCATAAAACTTCCTCATATCCATCATTGGAATATGGTGGTTCTTTAATCCAACATAGAGTTTATGAAATCATGATTAAAATTTATTTTTTTCTCATCATGAGCTTCCTCTACTATCTTTTCGCCATTAGGAATCATTTCTTTTAACAACTTTGACAAACCTTCCTTCAAACCCTCCATGTCTTCTTTCAAACCTTCCATTTTTTCTTCCATACCATCTATTTTTTCTTCCATACCATTCTTCAAACCATCCATCGTAGCTTCCACGCCTTTCTTCAAACCATCCATCTTAGCTTCCACGCTTTTCTTCAAAACATCCATTTCATTTTTTGTTGCTCGTTGCGAGAGCGAAATTTGGTGCACTTGCTCTTATCATTTGATAGATCATGATGAAATTCTTCATATTCATGAGTCATAGTAGAGTACTCTGAGGGCTTAATGGGTGTTGAATTATTTTTACAAGGAATTTTAGAACCCAATACTAATATATATTCTCAATAGGCATTTGGAATCACTTAAAACTAATTTTTCAAACAAGACTTATGCAATTTGAAAAAAAATAGATACACACCTTTTTCTTCATTTTGAGGACCTTGATATTGAAACTGAATTATCTTTGTGATTTCGAATCTTCAATATCTAAAATTCAACCCTGAATTATTCCTCTCAATCTTATTTCTAATGGCACAGGTCTGACTTGACTTGGATTCTTGAAGACAAAGTTATGCCCAATCTCCTATGATGACCTAATTATGGACTGGTTCAGTAGAGCGAACTTGTACGACTTGCCACGTGTCATTGTTTCCTCCTTCGGCTCTGAAATTGATACAGAAGAAAAAAAATTCCGTGTAATTTTCGCCATCTTTTACAGAATTCCAATCCAATGCTCAGAGAGAGAGAGAGTTATGACGATTTTCCCACGGTCACCTTTTTGAGATAAAATTGGGGAGCCCGAAATTGCGAATCAAGCTCTGAAATTTTTCCATGGTGTTCCTCGGGATTGCAGCTTCGCTCTGTGAAAATTTAAGCTTCTGAACCCTTGTAGAAAAAATTTTGTAGCGAAAATTCCATGATGACCGGTTTAAGTTAAATTCAGGAGCCTGCAAAAATCCCTAACTTTCACAGATCATATCGCCGAAAATATTGCAAAACATGATCTGAAAAGTTTCCATGACGTTCCTTAGGATTTCGAATTCGCTCTAAAAAAATTTCAACTTCTAAACCTTCACAGAAAAAAATCTATAGATAAAATTCCACGATGACCTATTTGAAGCAGCGAAACCCTAGAATCCAAATTTATGATACTAAATGTTATGAAACCAGCTCCAAAAATAGAAGAAAAGAGAGATCAAAGCCTTAGAAATAAGCCACTTCGAGGGGGAAACCTCTAATACATTACATAAATGAACAATTCTTGAATGATACAAATGACAAAACCTCCTTTCTATATATAGGAGTCCATGGGGCCACATTGTAATCCTAGTGGGGCCGCAATGCAATCCTAGTCGACCTAACAATAATAATGTAAGGGCACAATAATAACAATATGGGGGTTACAGGGGTACAAAAATAACAATAAGGGCGTTACACTAACAAAAATAAGGGACTATACTAGTAATATAAGGACCAAACATTATATCATCATGATAATATTGGTATGTTATGATGCTAATGTGTTGACTACGATAGAATAGGAGATCCAAACCATCAAGGTGAAGTTGCAGCATTGGACCTCGAGGTAGGAGCATGTCATCATATAGGTTTTGATGTTGGGCATGTAGGTATGTACGCTAAGGAGTTTTATATGCGTTATGGTTATGAGTATTCCCTTCATTCTATTGATGTTATCATTACATACATTATATATAATAGTTGATTAGTGTGGTTGTATGTACATGTGTCAGGTAGTCATCAATGATAGCAACCTATGGTGGTATGCATTGCTATTGTTGTTTTATGTTAGATAAACTTATATGTTGTTGATGTGAATATTATGGGTTAACTTGTTGTTTTTTTATGATAGTTAGCTTTATTATTAGGTTATATGTTGTTGATGTGCATGATATATAGATATTTTTTGTTATATGTTGGTGACTTGATGGTTAGGGTTATGACATTCGGGCATAATTCGACCTAATTATGATAGCGTGTTGTATTATTTCTAGACTAACTACGCATATGTGATTGTATGCATGAATGAAAAGTGTTTATGAGTTTAGGCTGTGAACATATTAGCTAGATATTGTTATCGATATCATGACCTTATTTATGATTGGGTTGATATGTTGTGAATTTATATCATGCTAATATAGATTGATTGTTTAGATCAGATGGCCTCCCCTGAGATACATTAAGGTGTTAGATTTCTTATTTTTTCTACTCTATAATTGAATGTTTGATTATGTCATCTATTTATTGTTGAATGTTTGATTAATCGCATGTTATGAACATGTTTCTATAACATTGCATGAAGTAATGATCTTGTTTTAAGATTGTTGTAATGACATGTATGTGTTAAGGGAGTTGATATGTACTTGAATGTAAGTAGGTGATAGTTGTAGCATCATGTACTATGACTGATGATTGTGAGTTGATTTTTTATTATGACATGGTTTTAGACATGGTAGATGTTGATTCCAAATTAGAAGATATGTTCTCTTGATATTTGGACCATGTTACTGACATGTGTGTGTTCAATTACAAGGTAGCATTATTGGCCCAACAAGGTAAGGTAACTAACTTGTTGTTATGTTTATTTATGCACTGAAAATTATGTATTTATGGTAGTATGATGTAGGGGATTACATGGAAAAAGAGACTCGCATGAAATATTGAAGAAGTTGAACTTTCCTTTGGAATTATTAGGAACCATGGGGATTGAGTCATGGTGTTTGTTGCTAGCCTTTTGCTTTTGGTATCTTGTTATTTTGCGCTTCATTTGCTGTCTTGATTGCGTCTATTCCATGGCCATTCCACTTTGGCTGAGGTGTTGTATTTCTTTTAACTTCCATTGTTTCCTTATTTTTTTTTCATTTTCCTGTCCTTGTATTTTATTTCTTGACTCTTGGGCATGGGTTGGGAAAGGAAGAATATAATTGATATTTGGGAGATTTTAACAAAACCCAATGGGTGATGCAAGATTTAGATGAAGCTCCATGCATGTATAAGGGAAATTAAAGGTAAGAGCATGAAAACCAGTTGTATTGGTTGAGCCCATTGGCATAAGTGGAAGGTAGCAGGAAAATCATGAGAAATGTAACATGAAAGGCTAAAGTGAATGGATATGAGGTGTTATACGCCTTTGCTATGTTGGGAACTGTTGTTCTCGATTTTGTGCATAAAATGCACACATAAAGGGAGTTCTCTTAATTTTTACCTTATGATAACTGGTAATTATGCTCTAATCATGATTATGATAATGTCTTTATATGTATATATGAATCTCGTTGTCTACATAGATCATGATTTATTTATGTTGATTTTTATATATGCACATATTTATTTATTTTTGTGGCATTGATTGACAGGGTCGTTAGGATTGTTTTGCACTAGTGTACCAACACACACACTCACACACAGATATATATATATATATATATATTAAGTTGCATAATTGTGTGTTCATGCATCGTTATGTTTCATGTCAATAATTATATGTATATGTATGCACGTAGCTCATGTCTGATACGGTCATCATGGATCATGAGTGTTTAATGCTAATTTTTTTTAGAATTATGATTTTCTTATGCTAGTGATGTATATATGTATGTCTTTATGTATCTATGTCACTGTATGATGATAGGGTTTTCAGCGATCATTCTTCTAGGGGGATTGTTTCTTATGCAGGTGAATGTGATGAAAAGGTTATTGGTTGTATGAGGAACCAAGGGGAAAGAGTAACTCAGACATATCTAGAAGGTCAATATCATTTAGACATGAATTGATATTATATGCTTGTATTATGTCTACATTTATGCTATGGACAGGTACTATTGAGGGGTATATTAGTGAAGTGAAATAAGTGTGATATGTGGCATGCTAGGATAAAAATGGATCATGGAAAGAAACTAGAAGAAAGGTTTCTTTGTGAGTCAATGTGTCGTCCATGGATGTGCAGTATTACTCTTTTGTATATGTTCTGCATGTTCTATATTCAGTGATTGTACCTATGGTGATGTTTACATGTAACATATGTAGAATTGTATACATATGATGTTGTATGTTTGTTGTATATATGGTGTTGTGTGTATAATGCATATGAAGTGCTAGGCATAGATGGTGCTGTGTACATGTTTGATGTGTGGTGTTGTGTACATAATGTACTATGCCCATGATGGATATGCAGTTTTGTATACGTATGGTGTTATGTACATGTTTTATATGTAGTGCTATGTACATATGGTTTTGTGTCCATGTTGTACTTATGGTGTGGTGTGCATGATTGTGCATGAGGTGTTGGGTGCATGGGGTGTTGTGTACATGTGGTATAAGTGGCAATGTGTTCAGGTGGTGCCGTGTACATTTCATGAATATGGCACCATGTACATGTATTTTCATGTACATGTCGTGCATGTGGTGATGTGTGAATATGGTATTGTGTACACATTGTATAGGTGGTGTGGCGTACATTTGGCGTTGTGTACACGTTGTGCAAGTGGTGTCATATACATGTGATGTTATGCGCATGTTGTGCCAAAAGAGTTGCGTACATATGGAATTGTGTACATGTTATGCATATGGTACTCATATGTGGTATTGTGTGCATGTCGTAGATGTTATGTTGCGGGCATGCGGTACTATGTATTTGTAGGGTGTAGTCGTGGTATCATGACATGTGTATTTGCTTTGTTTTACCTTATATATATATATATATATATATATATATATATATATATATATATATATATATGTATATGTATTTTGTTGTGTTGAACACCGGGTATAAGTGTATGTTCTGCATGTCAGTGTAGGAATATGTATTGTGTTATATTCTTCACCAAGTGTACATATATGTGTTGTATTCTAGGTGTATGTGTATGTTTCGAATGCCATTACGAGTGCATGTATTGTAGGGTGGTGTATCTCATATGTAGGTGCCTGCATTGTACAATGTGTGTATGTGTACATGATAATCCAGGTGGATATTGCTAGCCACTTGCCTATTCCATTTGGACACCTACCATTGTTTCTTTCAGTTTTTCATTCTCCTTAATTGTAGAAGAATTTACTTTTTTTGTTGTTTTTCGGGTCCTGAACTTACGAAGCAGTTTTGAGGCCCTAAACGAATTTTTTTATTATATAAAATAACCTCTAGAAAATATAAGTATTTGAATTGACATTCGTTGTCACCAAGTTTAGTCCTCAAATAGATCTTTCTAATAAGGTATGATGTGTGTCAAAATAAGATCATACGCCAAAGTTACGATCGTGGGATATTGATGTACCAATTTACCCCAACGAGGCCCATAGTTTGGTGTTTCATCTCCTAGGATTAGTTTTATTGATGTTTAGGGTTTTCCATTTTTTTTGAATAATAAATAGGCCTTTGAGCCTTATTGTAACACAGTTCAGAGGACTTTAGCCGCCATATTTTTTTTCAGAGATAAGCTACCAGTGCCCTAGCTAATTTATTTCCATTATGTCTGTAACCATATTTTAGTTATGTGATATTAATGAAATGAAGTCTTTTCTTGCTGCATCTCTACGCTTACGTGTTTTATTTTATTTTATTGCATTCTGGCATATGTAAGGATAAGTGGTATCAAAACGACCTTCTATATATCAATCCTTATTTGCATGTCCTCGACGAGGTCAAGGTATAAGGAGTTAGGGCTCGATTTGGTTGAACCTTTGCAAGGTCAGCCTTTCAAACCCTAACGGCCACACATGGGGGACGAAAAAAAAGATAAGGGAGTAGGAGACCCTATCGAAATATTTTTCCAGGAGGCCCTCAATAAATAAAAGAATGAGTTGATGGATAACTTTTAAAGTACAAGTAAAATTTGACATTCCCATATTTGTGGGCCAAATAGATACAAACATTGGAGATAGATGGTTGAATCTATCAGAAGATTATTTCTCAGTTCAAGACTTTTATAACTAGGAAAATATTACTTTTTCACTCCTCAAATCTGCCCCCCATGTGATGGAATTGTGGGAAACCTACTATGAGCAAAAGGATGAGAGCGAACCCTCTCTATTTTCGGTAGCACCCACTTGGGATTTTTTCTAAGATGCCATCAAGGAAAAATATTATCTTATGGGGAGCTATGAGGACAAGTACATACAATGGATTATGATGCATCAACAAAGGCATCATGATGTGCATGTGCTGACAACTTTGTTCCATACCCCATGCACAAAATTGGGTATCAAAGATTCAAAGAAACATTCGGTGCTTAAGTAACAAAATTGTATGCATAGATACATTCACAAGGAAATGGAGTTCCTCCGCATCTCCTCACTTAGTGCAACATACCGGTATAATACCAATATAGAGAAAAAGTTCAAATCGAAGAAGAAATACTTTGGATCTGCACATCTGAAGCAAGGGAAAGGTGCCCCAAAACTATAGAACAAAGGACAAAGCCAAGGTGGGGTGGCCTAGGATAACCCGCCAAAGTCACAAGAAAATAAAAACACCATAAAGCCAAAGAAGGACACAAGAAAGTGTTGTGACTTACAAAATAGCTCCACTCACAAGACAAGTGACTGTCGGGCCAAGTAGTGACTCGTGGTCGAGTTGAAGGATTCTCAATCATATACATGCTCCGACTCTGAATCAGAACCCAACAAGAGGAGTGACAAAAGGGAGCTTATTATTGATGCGGTGCCCAATGCCACCATTGCCACCATGAATATCCAGAAGAAGGAACTGAAAGGTCCAAAGGAGGGGGAATGCCTCTTCCATTCCTAGTTGTGGGTAAAGGGTTCCCTGTTGCAACTCACTGTCGACAACAGGAGCCAAAAGAACATAATTTCAGTAGAGATTGTGAAGAGATTGGGCTTGCCAACCACATCACACCAACATTCATACACCATCGCATGGCTTCAACAAGGATGAGATCTCTGCGTCAACCAATAGTGTCGGCTTCCCTACAACATCAAGGCCTTCACGGATAAGGTATTATTTGACATTTCTTGCATTGATGTTTGTGATATATTATTAGTCTTGTTAGTCTCCTATACCAATAGGTGTCATTTTTCATGATTGTCTTGATTGAACTATGGAATATGTTCAAACCTTTTTCTTGAGCAAAGGTGTTCCATATTCTTGAAAAACCAAAAAATCAAAAAATTTAAAAAATGTAAAGAGGGTATATCCTAAAAGAAAAATCAAAGGGTAAGAAAAATAAATTGGTCAAGAAAATGAAAGAAATGAACCCCAAGCAAAAAATAGACCAAGGAAAGTGTGCAAATCCAAATGCCACTACTATTTCATTTTTGTAATAAAGCAATTGTGTGCAACTTGTCAAACTTTTGCCATAATTTATGAAGAGTCAAACTGTTTAAACTTGACTCATTCATGTTTCAATTTCATGTTGTAGAATAGAGAATAAATATCTGACCAAACAGTTTAATCTTGGCAGATAAGTAGATAGGTAGAGTTAATAAAAGGTGCTCAATAGTTTAATCTGAGCCCTTGGATGTAATAAGGGGGGTAGAAATAGATAGATTTGTCATGTAAAAAGAAAAGATTGATAAGGGTTTGCAAGTCTAAATGCACCCTAATAAAGAAAAGAAAATGGTAGTGTTAAGTAGATAGGGTAGGTAGATGGTGCTGCAAAGTGTTATCTGATGAATGATGCTGCTACATGTTTTTGATCCTTTACTTCATCATAAGTACTAAAGCAGGAAATACACTGGAAAATCACAGCAAGCAAAGTCAAACTCATAACTTCCCTCATCACTTTCCCCTCAAAAGTTTTACTAATTTCCCCCAAAGCACTAAGGTATTTGGAGATCAAAGGGGCTCAAGGCATTTCCTTGACTTCTGGAGGGACCGGACCCTCGGCCTAATGATCAAAAAGACCTAAGTACTTGAGATAATTCATCATTATAATCATCCATATTTAACCTTGTCCTAAGTAAAATCCTATTTTACTTAGGAAACTCATGCAAAATTCCATAAAAATCCCTCAAGATAACTTGCTATTCTAAGTTTAAGTGTTGAAGATAAGATATTGCAATTTACTTCAGAAGTTATCACTTTCTTAGATGTGCAAAATATTTTGAGTTTCCTTATCCCTTTGTCATATTAATGTTTAACTCTATTTACTAAATCCCTAGTGAAATGCCCTATCCTAAGTATATAACTCCTTTATTATAAATACCCCAAAAACCCCTCTATTATAAAGTTTAACCAAAGTAATTATTTCCCCGTGCATTAACATAAAAACCCACTATACGCCCTTTGGTTAAATTTATCATTATACCATAAACCCGCCCCTATGGTAAGTTAATTACATTTGTTAATTAACCATATAATAAAATAAAAACAAACATATATATGAAAAACTTTAAACATATGATTTATATGTTTAATACCAAAAAATAATAAATCTGAAGTTTTATTTTTAAATCAAAACTTCGGAAAATCCCGCGCCAACATGGCTCGTCCACCTGGCATCCCACCCAAAATTTTCATTATAATACCCGCACGCGATATTCTTTACTTCCAACCACGGGATTAATTAGTTATCAGAACTAATTAATAACCTTTCCGCCTATTATATGCCCCCCGGGATGTTTAAATAGAGTTAATTGTGTTTTAAAACCCGCCGGGCCCGCGCACTAAAACCCCACCATCTATTCATCCTTTCCGCCGTCCGATCTCCCACTGTAAGATCCACGGCTAGCGTTCATTCCACTAGCCATCCAACGCCCGAACAATAACCAGCGGGGGATTGGCGGTATTTGACTAGTCACCGTCCACGTGTCAATTACTTTGTGGAATCGCTGCCCTCCCGACTAATACCACCTTCGTCCATAAGCGGTGCGGGGATTACCGCTTACCGCTTACTGCTTACCGCCCGACCTTGCATACGTCAGCCCATACATTGATGACGTCACTCCTCGAAAAACTAAAAAACCCTTTAACTTGTAAATAAAGCCAATTTTCGTGTTTTTTTCGTTATTTTCGTTATTGAAAACAACAGCGCCTTCTGCTACGATTTTCGAATTTCCACTCAAATTTACTGTGTTATCTGATTTCGCTCCAAGATTCCGCTGCACCTGTGTTCGAGTACACTCCCGCCATCGCCTGATACCTGTTAAAAGCCAATTTTCTTCAAAGAACATGTATTTATCTTACAGCGCCCCGAACTTCAATAGAAAATCTGTTTTCCCTGTTTTCCACTGAATTGATAATTAAATCTTATCACTGAGATTACTCTCTGAGATTTAAAACTGTAAATTGTTCCCCAGAACCGGCAATTGTGCCAATTTCGTCATTAAAATCGAAAACGTGCCCGGCCTGTGAAGAAAACCCAGGAATTTCTGTTTTGAATCCACAAGAACCAAAATGGAAGCCCCAGCAGCCCTGAATGTGACCCCACTGAATGCCCCTCACAGAGAATTAGAGTATTTACCCTTAGTGGATAGAGATTTTCAGATTAAAGACTTGCATTTTGATGAAAGCCCACTTCTGAGTTTTTGTCGCTGCAGAGACGATTATTCAAAGGGGCAAGATGTCATTGGACTGTGGGAATCCAATCTCCCAAGGTACCTCATCCCCTCAGTCATTAATTTCCCAGAAATTATCCACTATTGCCATTCAAGCTATGATCCCACTCAGAGAGCTGTGATATCCCCTGACCAAAGTGTTCTATTCCCCATTACTCCCCATGCCATCAATGAAATGCTACACTTTGAACCTGACCAAGAATTGGCACCTCTGTCCATGGAAGATTTGATTGAGAAGTCTAATAAATTGACCTCGGAGAAGTTAGAGTCCATTTGCCATAATTTCATGTTGCCTGAACACCAACCTAAGGGACCTCCTCCCTATGGTTTTTATTATTTCAATCAATTGGGAAGACTCATCCTCAATATGATATCTTTTGTCTTGGGCTTCAACACCAGTGAATATGTTGATGAGATAACCTTGGTTTTTCTATCCATTTTTACTCCTGGGCAACCTCCTGAGATTAAATATGACTTTGCCTCCTTCATAGCCAACAAGATCCATGATCAATTCATGAGGCTAGATGATGAAAAAGTTTTTAAATATTCCTCAGTCATCTATCATCTCATTATCTACTATCAGTCAGAAAAGTTCCCTTTCCCTGTTCAAAAACTTGATGGTAAGGGAAACCAAAGGTCAGTTATATTTTGGTCTCCCATAATTCATTCTTATGAGTCTCCCTATTCCTATTCTGAGTTTATAGATCTTTTTGTATATCCTGCAACTACATTGTTCACAGGGTTTCCTCCCCCAAGACTCAGTAATGAAATAAAGAAGACCTTGCAACTTTCAAGGACATATAAAGTTGGGGATTGGTATTTGTATCAAAACCATACAGTCATCAGAATCTATGATGTGAATTACATCCATTCAAGTTACCAAAGTATGTACCCATGAGACTATTTGCCTTGGAATATTTCAGGCAAATGAACAATTCAGATGTGATCCATTTTTGTAGTGTGAAAAAGAAAGCTCAACTCCGGATTAAAAGCCAATTAGTTCCCTACATCTGCAATTCTAGAGAGGCTGAGCGAGAAGCAGAGGATATATTACAAAACCGCTGCAAATTTCAAAGAAGTTTTCGTTGGGTTACTTATGACCCATTTGGTTTCATCTGTGAAAAAAGATTAAAGAACAAATCTTCCCCTTATATCCACCACAAGATTCCTGATATAGAGCAATATGCTAACCAAGATGAATGGGTGGAAAAAACACTTGTTGAAGAAGAAAGTGCAGAAGAAAAAATGAATAAAATTATGAAAAATCTTCAGAAGGAATATGACCTAGAATCTTATGGTCAAGTGCAGGTATCTCACATTGGCACATCTTCAGTAGCAAATCCACAGCAGAGATTACAGGAAGGCAGTTCATCAGTTGCAGCAGAGACAAAAGGCAAAGGAAAGGAACCTGAATTACAGGTTATTGAAACTTTGGTCATGGCTGAAAAACCTCAAACTTCCAGAGTGCCTGATCAAACACAAGTTTCTCCCACTCAGGTGAAGCATCCACAAGTTCCAGAGTTACAAACTCCATCAAATGTGGAAATAGGAAAGAAAAGGCAGGTTCCAGACACCACTCCTCCAAAAGAAACCTCACAGGTACATCAGGCCAAAAAACAGAAATCAGATCCACTTCCAGATGTGGAAATCATAGATGAAGTGTTTGATGATGGAAGGGAAGACAGTCAACTAACTGGCACAGTTAGTGAAACAAACACAGGACAGAAAGGAAAAGCTTTACAAAAGTAATTAAGTACTGAGGTATCCTCTTTCAGACCACCAAAGACAGACACAGGGGATATTAAAAGAACCTTCATTAATATTAAAGCAAAGAATGATCCATTAAAAATGAAGGTATATGATCAATATATGAAAATGGCTCCCCATAATCAAGAAAGGCTAATGTCAGCATTTGACCTTTCACAAGGCAAAATGCTGATGAGCCACTTCAAGTCAAAGGTGCCAAAGCCCGTGTCAGCAGCTGATTACATTAGAACAAATTTTGAGGTTCTGGAAAAGGACATTCATCCTTTGGACCAGATAGAACTGCACAGACAAACTGGGGAAATGGTGTATTCCACTCTTACCAATAAAGCCATGGCAGCTCTAACACTGCAAGATTCTTTGAATAACACAACTACACAATTTCAAATTGAGAAGGCCTCTTCACAGGCCAAAGATAACATAATAAAGTCTTTAGAAGACATAATCATTGGTTTGGGTCACAACCCCAAAGACATTAAAAGTATTGAGGCATTAATAAAGAAGAAAGATGATGACATAGCTGCACTGAGAAAGCAGCTAAAATTTCCAGCCTCAAGGCACCCTCAGACCCAAGAAGTTCTAAAGGGGAATTCACAGGAAGAAATAATGGATTTGCTCCTAAATATGACTGAGCGACTAAGTGAAACGGAGAAGGAATTGGAACAAGCTTTGCAGGAACAGGAAACTATCAGGCAGACATCAACCACAGGTACTACAACAACAGGTCAGCAAACACAGCCATCCCAGGTAAACACTTCTGGTTTGAGTTCTGATGAATTAATAAAACAAATGGAAAGTCTACAACTAAGGGTCACAGAACTTCAAACCACAAAATTGCAATTAGTAAAATTGGAGGAAAAATATGATACATCTAAGAAGACAGTTGCTGATAACACCAGGGAAATAAAAAGGTTAGAAAAATTGGTTCAGGCTTTGGAAAAAGATCTTTCATTAGAAAATCCTTTAAAGGAAATAAATGAAATTCTTTGGGGTAGTATCATTGAGTTAATAAAGGGTATTTGGCCCTCTGTTCAAGCAATTTTTGAGCAAAATGATTTGGTTAAAATAGCTCAAGAAGAAATAAACAGAACCAGAAATGAATTAAGAGGCAGGCCTGAGCAAGCCAATCAGCTCATTCAATTTTTGAACACCCGGACAAAGCAACAACTTGCAGTATTAGGGATTGAGGACAGGACCGGCACAGTTTTGGAAATAAAGAGAGTTTTCATCAAAAGAACTTTCATGCAGAATTTAGAAAGGAAGTGCTCAGACATTTTGATTGATATCAATATTTTCAGAGAGGAATTTCAAGCTTTGTTGGACAATGGATTACCAAGTCCTATGCTCTCAGAGGATCAAATAATGGATTTAGAAACCTATGTAAAGAAAATAAATACTCATGCTCAAAATACAGCTGCTTGTTCTACCAGTTTTCCAGAATGGACATTACCAACAGGGAGAAGTATCTATGATAGAGTGAGGAATTTATTTCATCTGGAACATGAAATAAAGTATCTATTTCCTAATGAGCCCACCTTTTACAAACTCACAGAAGCAGATGAGACATTGAGAAAACTCAAAAGGACTATGATACCAGACGATTCATGGTGGAGAGACTTATTGGAAATTCTATAAAAGTTATTTTTAGGATGAGAATTTTATCTTTACTATCAGGTAAATGATAAAAATGAGTACAGATGAAAGAGTATCAGTTACACAGGTTAAAGAGTATCCATAAAGACAAAGAGTATCAAACAAGCAAAGAAATTACTCCAGAAGACAGCAACAAGCCCTTTTTCAGCACTTGCCTCCAGCACATCCATAAAGAAAGGAAACAGCACATCAGCAGTTACTTATTATTCTATCTACGAGACCATTTGTCTCATGTTTACTTGTAAATTACTCCTTAGTCACCCCAAATTATGGGCTAGGATAGTGTGAGATATTTTCAATTATTTTGTGTATAAATAAACCCTCAAAGAGAGTATTGAGAGTGGATTCTATTACTCTGCTGTAACATTGAGATTTTCGGAATAAAAGCATTTTGGAGAAATTTATTCGTGGCTTACTGGATGACGATTTAAAGCACTAGACTTGTTGCAGGATTCATGTGTTGGACTACAGTTCAACAAGTCTTTCTACCCTTTTTCTGAAGTTTTATATTAGTTTATAATATCATTATGTCCATTTCTGAATAATTTACATAAGGGATTGAATCAGAATTTACTTAATTGTACTCTGATTTCAGATGTGATTGTTCTTAATGTTTTCCTCTAAATTGGTTATAAGCATGAATTCTTAAATGCTCTTGCTTTGCTAATTTAAACATTGTTGATTACTTAATAAAGAATTCTTCATTGCTTTGTTTGTAGTCATCTCATTTCTTTCTTTTGAACATGGTGAAAGATTCTTAGTTGTCTTTCATCCCTTCAAGATCATTCAAATGCTCTTGCTTTTCTAATTCAAACATTGGTGATTACTATAATAAAGAATTCTTCATTGCTCTTTGTTTGTAGTCATCTCATTCCTTTCTTTTGAACATGGTGAAAGATTCTTAGTTGCCTTTCATCCCTTCAAGATCATCCCATCCACTTTAAATTTTAATGATTGTTCTCTGTCTAGCTATCTTGCCCTGTAATACCATCTTGTGTTTAGAATAGAAATCCAGTAAAGCCATCCTTTGACTCCATAGCCCAATGGACTGAAAGCTCTCAACCTTGCCCTTAGTTTGTGGATTCCACCATTTTCCCAAAACAAACTCTTGAATCCATAACTAGCCTAAAACTTTCCAAGAACAAAGATAAATCATAAAGAGAGAGCCCTCTCTGGATGCAGATTGGCTAGATTCTGCATCTAAAAGGTTGGTTTGTGGTTACCTCGGGTATACTTTCCTCTTACGCAACTTCTAGGAAAACCTGAGTGATAACATAGTGGCGACCATACTGGGGACCTGAATCATTTTATTGATACTATTGTTTGATTTATAAGCTATGGACAGAGTCTGAAGATCAGCCAGGTAGCCTTTGAAATTGCTTTTGCTCTGCAATTGCAAAAGTAAATAAAAGCTGCTTCAGTCTATCTCTGATTTAGCTTATATATTGAATCTTAGTTTCAAATTTTTCAATCAGACTCTCTAGTTTAAACAGATCTTTGAGGAAATCTTAATCACATATCATTATTTCTTGAAGAATTTGTAGAAGTTGTATTTATTTTTCAATAAAAATCCAAAATCCAAAAAAAACATAGTCTAGGAAAGCTGGCTTCAGAAAGGATTCGACATACTAGGTCAAACCCCGACCCCAATCCACCACCAATATTTGAAAATCCAAATCTGATTCCCAGGATTCTTAGAAGACAAGGAAGTCAAGAAAGTTCTGAAAGAGGAAGTCAGGAAAGTTCAGGAAGTTCTAGACCACTTTCTAGATCTGCATCTTGTCCTGTGAAAATTATATATATTGATGACATTCCTTTTGATGCACGATTTGAAACATCTTTATTTGTGAATTTCTCTGAGACCGAATTATCTAGATTAGTTCCAGATCCATTGTTCTTTGAATATTTGCAATACAGATTTGTTTCTCATCATCTTAACAGAGAATTACATAACTCTATTCAGTCTGAACAAACCTTTGAAGAAAGTTCAAACATCTCTGTAATTACTGAAGCATCTCCAAGTTCAGCCACTTTTTCTCAAGCTTTTCAAACACCTGTCATCCCTTCTACTCCTCCATCTCCTCCTACCAGACCATCAACTCCTATAACTCCACTTTATCTTCCAATGGCTAATCGATATGCCCCTTTACAGTTACCAGCCAACCCTCCAGCTTTACCTCAAGATTATCAAAGTAAGATCACACCTTTTGATGGATCAGGTACTTACACAGCTCAAGAACACACCAAAAGGATGACTGATTACTTTGAGTTTTACGAGATTGATACTGATAATATCCGAATGAGAATTTTTGTTCAGAGTCTTACTGGAGAAGTTAGAACTTAGGGCCTTTGCCCCAAACAGTATTGCCGATTTAGAAGCTTTATATAGGGCATTTTTGAACAGATGGGAGAAGAAAAAGGATCCCCTTCAGATCCTATCAGAATTTGAGAAATTAAGAAGAAGACCTAACGAAACCGTACAAGATTACATCATAAGATTCAATGAAGCATATAATGCAGTTCCTCAAAACCTAAGACCCCCACCTGACTCTGTATTGGTTAAATTTCCAGACGGTTTTGATTCTGACATAGCTTATTCCCTCAGGGAAAGGGCTCCTCAAACACTAGAGGAAATGCAAAGCATAGTGGTGAGTGTAGAAGCAAATCTAATAGAAAAACGAGCCAGAGCTAGGGCAGAAAGAAGAATACCTATGAATGAAGAACCTTCAGCTTTTGAAAAGAAGCTGGATGCAATCATTAAAGGTATGGAAAGATTAGGAGACAGAGTGGAAACTATTGAAAGAAAGTCTTCTAGTGACAATCAGAATGTTGCAAGAAACCCAAACTTTAGGAGGAATCTGAATCAAAATAGTGGAAAGAATGTTCCTGACCAGAACATTAGACCACCTTTCCAAGAAAACTTTGTTGAAGGTTCAACTTCTGAAGAACCTATAGAAGATGTAGAAATAAACAATGTAACAGATGACAAAAATGAACCAGAAGTCTTCCTATCCCAAGATGATCAAGAGAATCACATCCTTGAAACATTCCAAACTCATTCAGGTGAAACTTTTGATTTCAAGGAAGGCTATGACACAACAGTTTATGAGGTTCATAAACAGTACAACTTGAGAATTAGACGGATTGATGTACCAGAGAATAGCAAACAGAAAACTGCAAAACAAAATGTCAAAGGTAAAGTCAACATTCCCCCTGTACAAAACAGTCCCCAAGTACAAATTATGTCTAGGATAACTCCCAACCCTTCAAATCCAATAATTGAAGATGTCTCTGACAACCAACCAAACAATAAAAAACAATCTAATACTTTTCCTCCTGTGGGAAATGTAGAAGAAACGGTAGAGGTTAGTCCAGAAACATCTTCAAAACAAAAATTTATTCATGAAAAAGAGAAAAACATTGAAGACCCAAAAAACAGAGAAAACCCAACTATGCAAAACACTAAAACTCAAACAGAAAAACCTTTCAATCTAGAGGCTGAAATAGGCAAACTCAACATAGCTGTTCCTTTATCAGAATTGGCTAAACATGAGCTCTATAGAAGTCAAATTACCAAGTCCTTAAACATTAACATTACTGGATTGGATGATTCAGTAAACATCCTTGATGATCAACCCAAACTTCTTTTTGGCTTTGAGGTTAATGGCAAACCAGAAAGTGGAGGAACTCCTCCATTTTATGTAAGCCTGAATGTTCATGACAAGATACTCCATAATGCAATGCTTGACTCTGGAGCATCTCACAATTTGATGCCAAAAGCAGTAATGGAAAGATTAAATCTAGATATTACCAGACCATACAAAGATTTGTTTTCATTTGATTCTAGTCAGGTAAAATGTTTAGGTTTGATTAAAGATTTGTGTGTAACTTTGGTACAATACCCTGCTAAGTCTGTCTTAATGGACATAGTAGTGGCTGATATTCCACCTAAATATGGTATGTTATTGTCTAGATCTTGGGGTGCTAAACTTGGAGGGTCTATTCAACTAGACATGTCATATGCAACTATTTCAGTATTTGGTCAGCCTAAAAGACTTTACAGAGAGAAGTTGATGAAATATTTAGTCAATAGCCATGAGAAGCCTGAGAACTTCCCTGTTTACTCTATACATTCTGATATGGACTCTTTTATTTTATACAATGTTGAGTTGGATCTCCCTACTGAAATAGAAGCTCCAGAATTGGAAACCACAAACAAAACTACTGTTAAAATTGAAGAAATCTCTCAAAACAAAGAAACACTAGATGATCAAGAAAAACCAGAAGAAACTAAACAACTAGCTCCTGTCAAGAAACATTTTAAAACAATTGATGAGGATTATGAACATGAAATTCTATGGCATTTAGAATTTGATGGCTCAGTAAACAAATTAGGGGCAGGAGCTGGGATTTGGTTACATAATGTTGAAAATAATCATGCGGAGGGTCATGCTTATAGGTTGAATTTCAAATGCACTAACAACATGGCAGAGTACGAAGCTCTTTTATTAGGGCTTAAACATGTCAAGAAGTTAGGAGCTATTAGGGTATCAATCATAGGAGACTCCGAACTAATCATTCAACAGATTAAAGGAGAATGTTCAACAAAAGACATGAGACTGAAACAATACAGAGAGACAGTGGTAGAGATTCTCAACACATTTTTACAAGCTCAACTTGCCAAGATTCCCAGGAAACAAAATTTGCATGCTCACAGCCTCGCCATGTTTGCTAGTACATGCAAGTTACCTTTTGACCATAATCATCAGTTTTTAGCTGAGATTAGGCATAGGCCTGCTATACCAGACAATCTTTTAAATTGGCAAGTATTTGTGAATAACAATCAAATCAATAATTTTTTGACACTTCAAAATGAGTTTTCTAACTGTAATATAGATGAGGACATAACTATTGATGAATTTGATCAAGAAAAAGAACAAAAAATAGAAATTTCAAGAGAAAATGCAATTTATATGCTGCATCCCACTACATTCATAGAAAAGGACGTGCAAAATTTGAAACACATGGAATCTGATGAGATCATAGAAGATGAGACAGAAATCATTAATTTAAAAGATAATCATTTGCCCAAAGGATTAACTCCTTTGGAAGATCTGTTTGACTCAAATGATATTCCATTTAGACCTAAAATGGAACCTGTGAAGGCTGATATGGAATAATGCAACTTAGGAACCCCAGAAAATCCCAAAATGGTCAAGTTGTCCAAATCTCTTCCAAAAGATCAAAAGGTTAAATATGTTGAACTATTAAAAGAATTCCAGGATGTTTTTGCCTGGAGTTATGAAGATCTCAAATCTTATGATACATCCATCATTCAACACACTATACCTTTGAAACCAGACCAGAAACCTTTTAAACAAAAGCTTAGAAGAATAAATCTTGTTTTATTACCCTCAATTGAAAAGGAAATCAAAAGGATGTTTGAAGCAGGGATTATAGCTCCTATCAGATTCTCAGAATGGGTTTCTAACCTGGTACCAACAAGAAAGAAGACAGGAGAAATTAGACTGTGTGTCGACTTAAGAAATTTGAATAAAGTTTCTTTAAAAGACAATTATCCTCTGCCGAAGATGGACCACATTCTGTAAAGGGTAGTAGGATCCTCAAGAATATCACTATTGGATGGATTTTCAGGGTACAACCAGATTCTGGTTCATCCTGATGATCAGGATAAAACAGCATTCACTACACCATGGGGTATGTTTAAATATGTCAAAATGCCATTTGGGCTCAAGAATGCAGGAGCTACATTTCAAAGAGCAATGGACATTGCTTTTGCTAAAGAAATACATGATTTTCTGGTTATTTATCTAGATGATTTAACAGTCTTTTCTAAAACAGATCAAGAACATTTAGATCATTTAAGGCAAGTATTTATAAAGTGCAGAAAATATGGGATTTCTTTAAACCCTAAAAAGTCATTGTTTGGTTTGGAAGAAGGAAAACTTTTAGGTCATGTTATTTCTAAAGATGGCATTAGGATTGATCCAGAAAGAATTCAAGCAATTTTGCAGATACCTCACCCCAGAAACATAAAAGAGTTGCAAGCATTCATAGGAAAGATTAATTTCTTGAGAAGATTTATTTCTAGTTTAGCTGAGTTACTTAGATTACTTACTAACATGTTGAGGAAAGATTCAAGCATTGACTGGACTGTAGAAGCCAAACAATCATTCGAAGAAATTAAAATGGCTTTAACCAGAACACTAGTTCTGACCAGTCCTAAATTTGACAGAGATTTTATTATTTTTTCATTTGCTTCTGAACATACTGTTGCAGCTGTTTTACTTCAAAAGGATGACCAAGGGTGTGAAAATCCAATAGCATTTTTTAGTAAAGCACTGAGGGATGCATCTCTAAAATACAATATTATGGAAAAACAGGCTTTTGCATTGGTAAAAGAAATTAAAGATTTCAGAGTTTACATATTATATTCTCATGTGATAGCTTATGTGCCTAATGCAGTAGTTAAAGATATTTTGACTCAAGATGGCATTGAAGGTAAACGAGGTAAGTGGATAGCTACCATTTTAGAATATGACATTGAGATTAAACCAACAAAACTCATAAAAGGTCAAGGATTGGCACAACTCATGACTGAAACTAATTGCCAAGCCTTAGACATTAATGAACTGGATGACAATCAGGAGATGGCGACTCCACAGATCAGTCAAGCTTTCTTAGATTCACCCTGGTACACTGATATAATTCATGTTTTATTAAACCTGCAAGCTCCTCCAGGGTTGTCCAGAACCAAAAGAAGATTTTTAAAAATGACATCTTTGAAATATTGTATTTTAGATAGCACTCTATTTTGGAAAAATCATGAAGGAATCTTGTTGAATTTTCTCTTAAAAGATGAAGCTGATAAAGTTCTTAATGAATTTCATGCAGGGGATTGTGGAGGACATCTCTACTGGAAATCAACTGCAGACAAAATCTTAAGAGCTGGTTTCTACTGGCCAACTTTATTTTCTGATGTTAGGAAATTTGTAACAACTTGTCATAAATGTCAGATATTTGAAGGTAAAAGAAAGTTGTTACCTTTGCCTTTAAAACCAATTTCCAAAGAAAGACCTTTTCAACAATGGGGGTTAGATTTTATTGGAGAAATTCACCCCCCTTCTTCAGGGCAACACAGATGGATTTTAACTGCCACAGACTACTTCACTAAATGGATTGAAGCCATCCCATGTAGACAGTCCAATGATTCTGTGATTATAGGGTTTTTAGAAACCAACATACTTTCAAGATTTGGCTGTCCAGAAAAGATTATAACAGACAATGCTGTTGCATTTAAATCAAAGAAAATGATTAGTTTCTACCATAAATATTATATTACTTTAGGCCATTCAACAGCCTATTACCCCCAGGGTAATGGACTAGCAGAATCCTCTAATAAAAGCCTGATTAATATCATTAAGAAATTGTTGGAAGAAAATAAAAAGAACTGGCACAAGAAACTGACCAATGCATTATGGGCAGACAAACTTACAACTAAGAAATCAATTGGGACTAGTCCATATGAGTTAGTTTATGGCCTTGAAGCAAAATTCCCATCATATTTAGGAATTCCTGTTATGAAATTACTTCAGGAGGCTCAAGTGGAGCCAAATGACATTCAAAGAAGAATTAATCAAACAATCCACCTGCAACAAACCAGGGAAGAGGTATACCAAAGATCACAAGTCTTGCAGGAAAAACTAAAGAAAATGTTTGATAAAAGGACTAAAGCAGAAGATTTTCAACTATGTGATAAAGTCCTAAGATGGGATTCTAGAAGAGAAGAAAAAGGGAAACATGGAAAGTTTGATTTCTTGTGGAAAGGGCCTTATATCATTCATGCCTTGCAGGGAAACAACACATACTTTTTGAAGGAGTTGGACAATTCAGAAGTTGAAGAGGGACCAGTCAATGGTCGAACGCTCAAGCATTATTTTCATCCCATTTACTAGAATGTTTTGATTTTTCTAACTTGTACATAATATATCCTTTTTTCTAATGCAGTTTTGATTGGATGGTGACTTCTTGAAGTTGAAGCCCGAAGTGAAGGCCCTAATCTTCAAAAAGTTTCACTATCATATGTACAATAAAGCTACGAGAAGAAGGAAGATTTAATAGTTTCAGTTTGAAGAAATTTTGAGGCATCTGACCTGCTGTTCTTGACTTTTCACAAGGAAAAGCCATCCCCAAGTGGAGCCAGTGTTAGTCTCCTATACCAATAGGTTTCATCTTTCATGATTGTCTTTATTGAACTATGGAATATGTTCAAACCTTCTTTCTTGAGCAAAGGTGTTCCATATTCTTGAAAAACAAAAAATCAAAAAATTTTAAAAAAATGTAAAGAGGGTATACCCTAAAAGAAAGATCAAAGGGTAAGAAAAATAAAATGGTCAAAAAAGAGAAAGGAATGAACCCAAAACAAAAAATAGACCAAGGAAAGTGTGCAAATCCAAATGCCATTACTATTTCATTTTTGCAATAAAGCAATTGTGTGCAGCTTGTCAAACCTTTGCCACAATTCATGAATAAGTCAAACTGTTTAAACTTGGCTTACTCATATTTCAATTTCATGTTCTAGATTAGAGAATAAATATCTGACCAAACAGTTTAATCTTGGCAGATAAGTAGATAGGTAGAGTTAATAAGAGGTGCTCAACAGTTTAATCTGAGCCCTTGGATGTAATAAGGGTAGAATTAGATAGATTTGCCTTGTAAAAAGAAAAGATTGAAAAGGGTTTACAAGTCTAAATGCACCCTGATAAAGAAGAGAAAATGGTAGTGTTAAGTAGATAGGGTAGGTAGATGGTGCTGCAAAGTGTTATCTGATGAATGATGCTGCTACATGTTTTTGATCCTTTGCTTTCATCACAAATACTAAAGCAAGAAATACACTGGAAAATCACAGCAAGCAAAGTCAAACTCATTAACTTCCCTCATCACTTTCCCCTCAAAGTTTTTACTAATTTCCCCCAAAAGTACTAAGGTATTTGGAGATCAAAAGGGCTCAAGGCATTTCCTTGACTTTTGGAGGGACCGGACCCTCGGCCTAATGATCAAAAAGACCTAAGTACTTGAGATAATTCATCATTATAATCATTCATCTTTAACCTTTTCCTAAGTAAAATCTCATTTGGCTTAGGAAAATTATGCAAAATTCCATAAAAATACCTCATGATAACTTGCTATTCTAAGTTTAAGTGTTGAAGATAAGATATTGCAATTTACTTCAAAAGTTATCACTTTCTTAGATGTGCAAAATATTTTGAGTTTCCTTGTCCTTTGTCACATTTACATTTAACTCTATTTTACTAAATCCCTAGTGAAATGCCCTATCCTAAGTATATAACTCCTTTTTTATAAATACCCCAAAACCCCTCTATTATAAAGTTTAACCAAAGTAATTATTTCCCCGTGCATTAACATAAAAACCCACTATACGCCCTTTGGTTAAATTTATCATTATACCATAAACACGCCCCTATGGTAAGTTAATTACATTTGTTAATTTACCATATAATAAAATAAAAAAACATATATACGAAAAACTTTAAACATATGATTTATATGTTTAATACCAAAAAATAATAAATTTGAAGTTTTATTTTTAAATCAAAACTTCGGAAAATCCCGCGCCAACGTGGCTCGTCCTGGCATTTCCCCAATGATTAAAACCCACTTTAGCCTTTTTTCCTTTATATAAGCGAGACTTACTAATTATACGAGTTAGTTAATAACCTGACCTCATTCCCCGCAATTAAGAAAGCGCCCCGGGATGTTTAAATAATGTAAATCGCGTTTCGGCCCGCCGGGGCCGCGCATTAAACCTCCGTCATCTATCCGTCCTTTCCACCATCGGATGGCTCCTTCACAGATCTGCGGCTAGCATTTATTAGCTAGCCATCCCATGTCAGTTTTAACCCGGCGGGGGGATTGGCGGTATTTGACTAGTCACCGTCCACGTGTCAATTACTTTGTGGAATCGCTGCCCTCCCGACTAATACCACCTTCGTCCATAAGCGGTGCGGGGATTACCGCTTACCGCTTACTGCTTACCGCCCGACCTTGCATACGTCAGCCCGTACATTGATGACGTCACTCCTCGAAAAACTAAAAAACCCTTTAACTTGTAAATAAAGCCAATTTTTCGTGTTTTTTTCCGTTATTTTCGTTATTAAACGCGACTGTGCTCTCTGCTACGGTTTTCGAATTTTCAGTGAAATCCACTGTTCCATTCAATTTCGCTCCATAAATCCGCCAGACCTGCGTTCAGGCGTCCTCCTGTTACCGCCTGTTACCTGTTAAGAACCAGTTTTCTTCCAAAAACAGGTATTTATCCTATTCCGTCCCAAACTGCAAGTAAAACTCTGTTTTCTTTGTTTTTCGCTGAATTAGTGATTAAAAATCATCACTGAGATCTTCCCCAGAGGTTTTAAAACTCTGTAATTGCTCCCTGAACCTACAAATTGTGCCAATTTCCTTCATTTTAGAAATCACGCCCGGCCTGTGAAGAAAACCAGAAACCTCCATTTTGAATCCACAAGAACCAAAATGGAGGCCCCGACAGCTTTGAATATAACTCCACTGAATGCTCCTCACCGTGAATTGGAATATTTACCTTTGGTAGATAGAGATTTTCAGATTAAAGACTTGCATTTTGATGAAAGCCCCCTTCTGATTTTTTGTCGCTGCAGAGACGATTATTCAAAGGGGCAAGATGTCATTGGACTGTGGGAATCCAATCTCCCAAGGTACCTCATCCCCTCAGTCATTAATTTCCCAGAAATTATCCATTATTGCCACTCAAACTATGATCCCACTCAAAGGGTTGTAATAGCTCCTGATCAGAGTGTTCTATTCCCCATTACTCCCCAGGCCATCAATCAAATGCTACACTTTGAACCTGACCAAGAATTGGCACCTCTGTCTATGGAAGAATTGATTGAGAAGACTAGGCAATTAACTCCAGAAAAGCTAAAATCCATGTGCCAGATTTTCATGTTGCCTGAGCATCAACCTAAGGGGTCTCCTCCCTATGGTTTTTATTATTTCAATCAATTAGGAAGACTCATCCTCAATATGATATCTTTTGTCTTGGGCTTCAACACCAGTGAATATGTTGATGAGATAACCTTGGTTTTGCTATCCATTTTTACTCCTGGGCAACCTCCTGAGATTAAATATGACTTTGCCTCCTTCATAGCCAACAAGATCCATGATAAATTCATGAGGCTAGATGATGAAAAAGTTTTTAAATATTCCTCAGTCATCTATCATCTCATTATCTACTATCAGTCAGAAAAGTTCCCTTTCCCTGTTCAAAAACTTGATGCCAAGGGAAACCAAAGGTCAGTTATATTTTGGTCTCCCATAATTAATTCTTATGAGTCTCCCTATTCCTATTCTGAGTTTATAGATCTTTTTGTATATCCCGCAACTACATTGTTGACAGGGATTCCTCCCCCAAGACTCAGTAATGAAATAAAGAAGACCTTTCAACTTTCAAGGACCTATAAAGTGGGGGATTGGTATTTGTATCAAAACCATACAGTCATCAAAATTTATGGATGTGAATTACATCCATTCAAGTTACCAAAGTATGTACCCATGAGACTGTTTGCCTTGGAATATTTCAGGCAAATGAAAAATTCAAATGTGATCCATTTTTGTAGTGTGAAAAAGAAAGCTCAACTCCGGATTAAAAGCCAATTAGGTCCATACATCTGCAATTCTAGAGAGGCTGAGCGAGATGCAGAGGATATATTACAAAACCGCTGCAAATTTCAAAGAAGTTTTCGTTGGGTTCCTTATGACCCATTTGGTTTCATCTGTGAAAAAAGATTAAAGAACAAATCTTCCCCTTATATCCACCACAAGATTCCTGATATAGAGCAATATGCTAACCAAGATGAATGGGTGGAAAAAACATTGGTTGAAGAAGAAAGTGCAGAAGAAAAAATGAATAAAATTATGAAAGATCTTCAGAAGAAGTATGACCTAGAATCTTGTGGTCAAGTGCAGGTACCCCAAATTGGTACATCTTCAGCAGCAAATCCACAGCAGAGATTGCAGGAAGGCAGTCCACCAGTGGCAGCAGAGACTAAAGGTAAAGGAAAGGAACCTGCATTACAGGTGATTGAAACTTTAGTCATGACAGAGAAACCACAAACTTCCAAAGCACCTGAACAATCACAGGTTTCTCCCACTCAGGCAAAGCACACACAAGTTCCAGAGTTACAAACTTCATCAAATGTGGAAATAGGTAATAAAAGGCAAGTTCCAGACACCACTCCTCCAAAAGAGCCTTCAGGAACACATCAAGCTAAAAAACATAAATCAGATCTAGTTCCAGAAGTGGAAATCATAGATGAAGTGTTTGATGATGGGAGGGAAGACAGTCAACTAACTGGCACAGTTAGTGAAACAAACACAGGACAGAAAGGAAAATCCTTACAAAAGCAATTAAGTACTGAGGTATCCTCTTTCAGACCACCAAAAACAGATACAGGGGATATTAAAAGAACCTTCATTAATATTAAAGCAAAGAATGATCCATTAAAGATGAAGGTATATGATCAATATATGAAAATGGCTCCCCATAATCAAGAAAGGCTAATGTCAGCATTTGACATGTCACAAGGAAAAATGATAATGAGCCACTTCAAGTCAAAGGTGCCAAAACCCATTACTGCAGCTGACTACATTAGGACAAACTTTGAAGTTTTGGCAAAGGATATCCATCCTCTGGACCAGATAGAGCTACACAGACAAACTGGGGAAATGGTCTATTCCACTCTTACCAATAAGGCCATGGCAGCTATAACGCTGCAGGATTCTTTGAATAACACAACTGCACAATTGCAAATTGAGAAGGCCTCTTCACAGGCCAAAGATAATAGAATAAAGTCTTTAGAAGACATAATCATTGGTTTGGGGCACAACCCCAAAGACATTAAAAGTATTGAGGCATTAATAAAGAAGAAAGATGATGACATAGCTGCACTGAGAAAGCAGCTAAAATTGCCAGCCTCAAGGCACCCTCAGACCCAAGAAGTTCTAAAGGGGAATTCACAGGAAGAAATAATGGAGTTGCTCCTAAATATGACTGAGCGACTAAGTGAAACGGAGAAGGAAGTGGTACAAGCTTTGCAGGAAAAAGGAAGCTATCAAGCAGACATCCGCCACAGAAGCTGCTACAACCACAGGTACTTCAACAGCAGGTCAGCAAACACAGCCATCCCAGGTAAACACTTCTGGTTTGAGTTCTGATGAATTAATAAAACAAATGGAAAGTCTACAACTAAGGGTCACAGAACTTCAAACCACGAAATTTCAATTAGTAAAATTGGAGGAGAAATATGATACATCTAAAAAGACAGTTGCTGATAACACCAGGGAAATAAAAAGATTAGAAAAATTGGTTCAGGCTTTGGAAAAAGATCTTTCATTGGAAAAGCCTTTAAAGAAAATAAATGAAATTCTTTGGGGTAGTATCATTGAGTTAATAAAGGGTATTTGGCCCTCTATTCAAGCTATTTTTGAACAAAATGATTTGGTTAAAATAGCCCAAGAAGAAATAAACAGAACCAGAAATGAATTAAGAGGCAGGCCTGAGCAGGCCAATCCGCTTATTCAATTTTTGAACACCCGGACAAAGCAACAGCTGGCAGTTCTGGGGATTGAAGACAGGACAGGCACAGTTTTGGAAATAAAGAGAGTTTTCATTAAAAGAACTTTCATGTAGAATTTAGAAAGGAAGTGCACAGATATTTTGGTTGATATCAATATTTTCAGAGAGAATTTTCAAGCTTTGTTGGACAGTGGGTTACCAAGTCCTATGCTCTCAGAGGATCAAATAATGGACTTGGAAACCTATGTAAAGAAAATAAATGCTCATGCTCAAAATACAGCTGCTTGTTCTCCTAGTTTACCACAATCAACATTACCAACAGGGAGAAACATCTATGATAGAGTGAGGAATTTATTTCATTTGGAACATGAAATAAAGTATCTATTTCCTAATGAGCCCACCTTTTACAAACTCACAGAAGCAGATGAGACCTTGAGAAAGCTCAAAAGGACTGTGATACCAGACGATTCATGGTGGAGAGACTTATTAGAAATTCTATAAAAGTTATTTTCAGGATGAGAATTTATCTTTACTATCAGGTAAATGGTAAAAATGAGTACAGATGAAAGAGTATCAGTTACACAGGTTAAAGAGTATCCGTAAAGACAAAGAGTATCAAACAAGCAAAGAAATTATTCCAGAAGACAGCAACAAGCCCTTTTTCAGCACTTGCCTCCAGCACATCCATAAAGAAAGGAAACAGCACATCAGCAGTTACTTATTATTCTATCTACGAGACCATTTGTCTCCTGTTTACTTGTAAATTAATCCTTAGTCACCCCAAATTATGGGCTAGGATAGTGTGAGATATTTTCAATTATTTAGTGTATAAATAAACCCTCAAAGAGAGTATTGAGGGTGGATTCTATTACTCTGTTGTAACATTGAGATTTTCAGAATAAAAGCATCTTGGAGAAATTTATTCGTGGCTTACTGGATGACGATTTAAAGCACTGGACTTGTTGCAGGATTCATGTGTTGGACTACAGTTCAATAAGTTTTTCTACCCTTTTGTCTGAAATTTTATATTAGTTTATAATATCATCATATCCATTTATGAATAATTTACATAAAGGATTGAATCAGAATTTGCTTAATTGTACTCTGATTTCAAATGTGTTTGTTCTTAATGTTTTCTTCTAAATTAGTTATAAGCATGAATTCTTAAATGCTCTTGCTTTGCTAATTTAAACATTGTTGATTACTATAATAAAGAATTCTTCATTGCTCTTTGTTTGTAGTCATCTCATTTCTTTATTTTGAACATAGTGAAAGATTCTTAGCTGCCTTTCATCCCTTCAAAATCATCCCATCCACTCTAAATTTTAAGGATTGTTCTCTGTCTAGCTATCTTGCCCTGTAATACCATCTTGTGTTTAGAATAGAAATCCAGTAAAGCCATCCTTTGACTCCATAGCCCAATGGACTGAAAGCTCTCAACCTTGCCCTTAGTTTGTGGATTCCACCATTTTCCAAAACAAACTCTTGAATCTATAACTAGCCTGAAACTTTCCAAGAACAAAGATAAATCATAAAGAGAGAGCCCTCTCTGGATGCAGATTGGCTAGAGTCTGCATCTAAAAGGTTGGTTTGTGGTTACCTCGGGTATACTTTCCTCTTACACAACTTCTAGGAAAACCTGAGTGATAACAGAACCATCACTTGACATTCTGGTGTTGGGTATAGGAAACAATTCAGTTCCTTGGCTACCTTACAATGAAGAAAATTATGGGTACTACCAGAATCAATCAACACTATTACCTTTTTCTTCTTGATATATCCTTCTATCTTGAGATTTTGAGGAGTGGTAATCCCTGCCAATGCATTACATGATATGGTCAAACTCATTTCTTCCTCTTCTAGGGTTGGTTGCTGGTGTATATCCTCTTCTTTTGAAGATTCTTGTTCATTTTCTTGTTCCTCTTCATAATCTATGTAAACTAATTTCTTCTCAGCACACTTATGACCTTTAGTGTATTTGTTATCACAATTGTAGCAAAGACCTTTTGCTCTTTTTTCTTCCAATTGTTGTGGTGTAAACCTTGTAGGTTGTGGAAATCTAGGAGTAGCAACAATTCCGTATTTATTTATGTGAGTGGTAGGCTTCCTTGTCACCATAATTTGAAATTCAATTTTTCTTTCCAACCTGAATGCCTTTTCCAATGAATCAAGTTTCCAAACGTGAACTTCATGTTCAATTTTATCCTTTAATGTCCCTATGAAGACATCAATCCTATGATCCTCTGGAATATCAGTTACCCTTATATTCAATTTTTGCAAGTCCTCAATGTGCTCCACCACTGAACCCTTTTATTTGAGATTTATCAATTGGCTAAATATGGTGTTGCTTTTTGTATCCTCATAATGTGCTATCATTTCCTCCGTAAAAATTGACCAAGTGACAATTTGTTTATGGGAGCAAAGCCATTGATACCATATAATTGTATTTTGTTCTAAATGTAAAGTTGTAATGCATACCTTTTGTGTGCTTTTCACATTATTGAGATCAAAATATTGCTCCATTTGTAGTATCCATGTTACGGGATCCTTGCCATCAAACTTCCTGATATCCATATTTGGAACATGGTGGTTCTTCCATCCAACATTAGAGTTTATGAAATCACGATTAGCATTTATTTTTTTCTCATCATGAGTTTCCTCTACTATCTTGTATCAACTTTGCCAAACCTTTGATGTCTACTTTTAGATCATTCTTCACGTTTTCCATTTTGTCTTTCATTTTTTCATCGATCTTAGCTTCCATGCCAACTTCCATGCCATCCATCTTAGCTTCCACGCATTTCTTCAAAACTTCCATTTATTTTTTTGTTGCTCTTTCCGATAGCAAAATTTGGTGCACTTGCTCTTGTAATTTTGATATTTCATGTTGCATTTCTTCATCTTCATGAGTCATAGTAGAGCCTTCTAAAAGCTTAATGGGCGTTGAATTATTTTTAGGGGGCATTTTAGAACCCAATACTCATGTATATTCTTCAATATGCCCTTGGAATAAATTGAAACTAATTTTTTCAAATGAGACTTATGTAATTTGAAAAAAATACACACCTTTTTCTTACTTCTAAGGAGCTCTATATTGAAACTAAATTATATCTATGATTTCAGATCTTAAATATCTGAAATTGGGCCCTGTAGTATCCCTCTAAATCTTCTTTTAAATTCTAGAGGTCTAACCTGATTTGGATTATTGAAGACAATTTTTTGCAAAATCTTCCACAATGACCTAATTATGGACTCGTTCAGTAGAGCGACCTTGTACGGTGTTCCACATGTCACTGTTTTCTACTTCGGCTTAGAAATTGATATATAGGAAATTATAGTCGTTTGCTTGTGGCCACTTTTTATAAAATTCCTATTGAATGCTCATAGAGAGAGTTATGATGATTTTCCCACAGTCACCTCTTCGAGATGAAATTCGGGAGCCTGAAAAATCCCTAACTTCCACAGACCCTATCTCCAAAAATATTGTGAATCAACATCTAAATTTTTTCCACGGTGTTCCTTAGGAATTATGGTTTTCTCTATAAAAAGTTTAGCTTTTGAACCTTCGTAGAAAAAAGGTGATAGCAAAAATTCCACGATGACCTATTTGGAGTAGTAAAACCCTAGAATCCAAACCTGTTATTCCAAATGTTATGAAACCAACTCCAAAAATAGAAGAAAAGAGAGATCAATGCCTTAGAAATCAGCCACTTCGAGGGGGCAACGTCCAATACATTACATAAATGAACAATTCTTGGATGATACAAATGAACAAACCTCCTTCTATATATAGGAGTCCATGGGGGCACAATAATAACAATATTGGGGTTACAGAGGTACAACAATAACAATAAGGGGGCTACAATAATAATAATAAGGCACTAAACTAGTAATATGGGGACCTAACAGCTAGTTAGAGGTCAAGTAAATTAAATTAGATTTAATTCACAAGTAGTGATCTATCAAGTAATTGTCGATTCACTATTAATATTTGCATGCATGTCAATTCCGATGACGACCCAATTGAGATAGATGTTAAAGGGATGTCAAATATCAGTTGTATTATTAGCGAATTTCCTGGGCACAATTATAAATTCAGAGGAAGGCTCCATAGGGATTACATAGTCAAGGAAGGTTGATTATTGTATTTAATAGGGATTAATTCCCTAGGGATTGTGTGAGAAAGGTTGTTCTAAGTAGGGGCTGAGAATTGGCTAAGTGTTGGTCAATTTTGCCTAAGAATTGCTAGTGAGTTTTGAGTAGGATCGAGGTGAGACGATTGAAAGAGTTCAATATTTTCTCAGTGTGAGAAATCATTCTATTTTTTCATGATTCTTTGACTATGTACAATATATGATAGATGGGTTTTGAGAAGGTGCTTTCCCTAGATACATCTTGTGTTGTGTGATTGATAATTTCTTTCTCTTACTTGCATGTGATTGAGAGATCATGTTTTATATTCCGTAAATATAGTAGAAGTATTCAATATATTGTTTTAGTACATTAAGTGATTGGATTGAATCCATTGATATAGAGTTTATATATAATTTCTACATGGTATCAGAGTTTTGTTAGAGATTTTCTACATATTTATCCCCCATGGGATTAGGTTAGGATTTATGACACTCATGCCTAAAATCAAGGAGAAATGTCATTAAATCAAAAATAGAAACTTCATGAAACTTGTACATAGGTGATTGTGCACTCCATATTTTATAGAGATGCATAGTTTATTATTCCGAGGGAATGCATAGTCCATTGGGAGAAAGGATTGTGCAATTCCCAGTGACAAGGGATTTTGTAGTCCACTAGCTTAATGGATTGCACATTTTTTGATTCTCACTGGAAGATTGCGCATTTCAATTACTCAATGACTACCTGTATTGCAATATTGTTTCATTCACTTCCATAAGATATTACGTAGTATCTAGTGGTTGGGGATTACACAACTCCCAGAAGAAATTCCAGCAATCAGTGCTAGATCAAGAAAGGATTTTTCTTGTGTTTGGAGGAAAGTAATTTTTCATCAAAATTTGTGCAATTGTTGGCAACAATACTTAGTCAAAATGTCACCCACAAGTGCTTCATGAATGTATGAGTGATTAAAACACTAAATAATCAATAAAAACACTTGGTGACGGTGAAAGATAAGTTATTATTGACAAAAGGTAGCCTCCAAAATTGAAGCGTAGAAAAAATGTTTGATGGGAGTTGTAGCAGCTAAAACACTTGGTGACGCACTGGTATAAATATAGCTTCTCTCTATCAGTCTAACTCTATAATTTTTTTTATCTCCTAAAGAATTATTTTTCATTATGTTGATCATCATAGTTTCCTTACTTATCATGACTTAAATATATAGTTTCTTTCATTCTTTTCGTCAGCGAAACACTAAAAAAAGAAAGTCACACTTTGGTTGTTTTGATTGGGGATGTGTGTATAGATATTCGAGTGAAAAGGATTATTAGAGTCCTATTTTCCATCTCTAGTGTTGCTCCATTGGTAGCGAGCTTTTTCAATACTACGAAAAAATTCACTACATGGACACAAGAATTGCTTCGCTACTAGTAGGCCTGTTTAGTACCCTAACGAAGTTGCTTGCTTCACCTCTCTACACAAGAAGCCTTTATCTTCTTTCACTCTTTATTTATTTAATTTATAGAACTATGTTTCGAAACTTATTATTTCATGGGGAAAAAAGAGGAATAACGACTTTTTCAAAGAAGAAGAGGTTGTCCCTTCATAGAAGGATATATATACACCTCTGAAATAAAATCCACTTGTTTAATTTTCCTCCTCTCCTTTGTCTACTAGAACGAGCTTACAAGTTAAATGATCAAACATAAAATATGACTAAAGAAGAAGATTTTATTTATATATTTTAGCATCATAGATCCAGTAAGGTTTTATTCGAGAAATAATGTGTTTTATGTCTAAGCATCATAGACTAAAAGACACAAGGCTCGTGCAATGAATAAGGATGGATATTTAACCAAACATTAATAGTCATACAATGTCCTTTAAAAATTTTCCATGCTTATTAAAAACAAACAAGAATTACATACAAGGCGTATTATTAAGAAAGAAAAAATAATATGAGATGGAAGACAAAACAAAACACAGTGAAAACAAAAAAAAGTAAACTAAACTAAACCTACTCCTAAGCTAACAAAATATAGGCTAGGATTACGTAAAGTGAAATTTCCAATGCAACCGACAAAGAATTTCCTAACCTAGATCGGCATGGGTATTAGCAACAAGATATATTATCAAGAAAATCATACAACAAGAAAGATAAATCTCTACATGCTCCAAAATTCGATGACAAAAAACACGAGCAGAGAAGCATGACAAGAAAGCGTGTTCTAAACATTCTAATGTTTAATAAAAATGTTCATACACATCATGGAAAACTCTCATATCAAAACATTCATTCCAAGTTTCAATCTTGGAAAACATGAAGAAAGATAAGAACTTTTTCTTAGCAAAAGGGCTTTCCAAGTAGTTTTCCTCCAACCATTAGGTAATGGGATCACGTTAAAAGGGTGAATGATATTGAGGCTGAAAGACAAGTTCATTTCCAACATATTTGGTCAACTCATGAGGGTTCTCTTAAGGAAGAGTGTCACCCTGATCATTTTTGGAACAACCATCAAGATCGTGAGCTCCTCACATAACCATCAACATAATATGAAGTGTCTCAAAATTTTGACATGATTGCGACATATCATAAGGTACATCATAGAAAACTAATGGCTTGGAATTATCGACAGTTAAAGACATAGACTCATTATTAGATGAATCAATGAATATATTAATATAGCCATGATCAAATTTTTATTTTTCATCCAATGGAAGGGGGTCCTCATGATATGATGAATCATAGAGAGGGATTGACTGAAAGCATGAAGTTACATCTCTGATTCTTCACATTCAAACTATGAGGAATGAGATAGATTAAAAAGAGTGGATTCTTCCTCACCTTTTTTCGATCTGAAATAAAAATTCCACCATTATTGAATACAATCAAATTCAATTCCATTTAAAACCATATCATCAAAATACACAACAGGAGTGATAGAATCAGTGAAAATGTCATAAAAATGGGTGAAAGGGGAAGAAAAGGAAATATCTAGTGAGATATCATCTTTAATTGAAAACTCTTTTTCATAATAACAATCCCACACATAGTCACTATGAAAAATAGTACAAGTTTCTTGGTCTCCACTAACTCCATATTCGACTTGATCCTTTTGATAATCAAAAGAAACTGGTGTAGAAAGTTTATGTGACGACTAAAAATTGGGAGGATCAGAGGAAATAACTGATGGAGAATGATAAATGCATTGGGAAGAAACAATTTCATTGATTAAATTAGATTCAAAATGGAAACTTGAGTTCAAATATTGAATATGAGGGGAGGGAGAAGATGGTGTTGGAACATAAAATTGATTATCAGATTCTCCAACTTCAAATTGGGTGTATGGACCTGCTTTATTTAATGAAGAATGAAAAGAAAACAAAAAGAAACATGGAACAACAATTTGTTCTTTAGAATATTTGAGAGCTCCATAAACAAGAAATGTTTGGAGACATGAAGGATTCAGATTCATACGGATTCAAAAAAATTGAACAAGATACTCAAATTTATCTTTCATAAAATTCCAGTCTATGTCATCCTTAGAAAACTCATAACATAAATGACTGAATCGATAAGGAAAATCTTCAAAAAATTCATCAGGTTCCTTTTTGACATGAATAATATTCTTATAAACACTTCTGTAACAATATATGTCAAAGGCTTGATGGATCTATTTGACAGTATGTCGGAAGGAATTAATAGAGGTATTCATCAATGTATAACACCATTTTTTAATGTGTACTTTGAATATAAGGAAGAACAACCTTCAAGCATTATCCTCACAATTAATTTCATGAGAATTGAAAATTTCAAGAAAACATAAGGTGTACTTAAGAATGGTTGTTCCGCACTCGCCATCAAATTCCAAATTTGACAAGTCATGGATTATTCCCAAAGGAAATTTTGACTATAAAAAATAATTGGGGTTAAGATATGAGAAGAAACCATTTTAAGATAAGAAAAGTTCAAACAAACTTCACGGGCTCATCTTGTCATTTGGCCCTCCTTATAGCACAAAAAACCTATTGACGATGCTAGAAGCCACTAATATGGAAGGATGTCTCCCCGATGTGAATTCCTAATTAGACCCACATCATTGGGAGTAGAATCCCCAACTGGAATATGGTCAGTTTCCAAAAGGATAGTTTTAACGATGTGCCTTGGTTGCAAAAACACATAGAATGATATATGTATATCTTTGGTGACAACAAGTGTATGAACTTTGTGAAGTATCAAATGTAATGCATGAAAGGTTCCATCACATCAAAGGGAGATAAGTGAGCCCATAAGAAGCAATTAATAGTACTAACTTAGAAGAGACTCCAGAGCAACGCAAAATAATAGTTAGTTAACCTGAAAAATAGTTCACAAGGTAAAATGATCATAATAACATAAACATCACACATTCAACAAGATACATATTAAATAAAATGAATTAGTTAATTATCATTATCATGAGTGAAACAAAATACATCGCAAACATATAAAGAATAGTATTACTACATTGATGACATATGCATGAAGACATATTGCCTCTGATTTTTTTATTATAAATTGAAAGTTCCAAGCATATAATTGCATTGATAAGACACTAACCCCAATAGTGAAACATGTAGCCAACACTTGCTTCTCCAAAGAATGATATTCCTCCTATGCTAGAATTGAGAATCCAAGGCTCCAAATCTAAGCTTCCAAGCCTTTGGTTCCAAGCCCCTTTCTTGAGTTATGGGGGTTTATTTATAACAAATGGATGGCCCTTCATCTCCCTTTGTGACCTTTTCGCTACCCTCATGATCCTTTGAATTCTTTTGTATTCTCCTAAATAATAACTTTTCATATTCCACAATTAAATCTTGGACTTGACTTACATATTTAATTTCAAGTAAACTAATACAAAATCCCATATAAGATAGAAATTGGTAGAGATTAATAATACAAGCCTAATAAGACAAACTAGACACATTAATCTTGAGTTTGAGGAAAATCTAGCTCGACAACTTCAACTCGCAACTATGTGGTTACCTATTGATGACAAGCTTTGTACTCTAGCTGAAAATGGACTCTAGGTTCCATCACATCTAAGTATATGGTTTTGGAACTAGTTTGCACTTATTTCTACAACAATAAAAATTTCATATTGATCTTAGAATGACCACCTATGAAATTATCCATGGTGTGTTTGTTAACGTGCAAGTATTCTTTGGTAGTGATCTACTTTAGTTGATTCAATAATTCCTCAATCTCCTACTTGAGTATGTTTATGCCCTTTATTTATAAAAATGGACCTACTGAGGGAATCTTGTGTGCTAGAACCAAGGAATCCAAGTTGTTGTATAATCATGCATAAGCAACCAAACTATCGGCCAAAAAGGTGTCGAGTTGTTTATTTATTTGTATAATCACTCTAACCTTAGCCTTTTCCAACTCTGCTTCCTTCCTTTTCTTCTTGACCAATTATGTTGGTGCACTCCAATACTTTGTTCCCCACTCATGAATGGCGGTAGTGAATGCATGAATGACTTTCAAGGATTTTACATTTTCTTATGATTTCCTTTTCATATCGTGTAAGGGAACTATTGATTTATGAAAAGTGACCAACTTCCAATAAATATGCCTCATGATGTCTCCCAATGTCTCGCTCTCACCATATATATTTTCTTGAATCGCTCTCACCATATGTGTGAAAGATAGCCTCTGATTCTTTGCTTGTAGTTGTTCTATTTTTTTCTTTGCAACTTCAAAATTCTTTGTAATTTTTTTTTTCCTCCATTAGGAGACCTATATTTTTTTTTGAAGCACCTGCAAAGGCTAAGTTAGTTTCAATGATGGTTTGAGGATTCCTTGTGGTATCAATGATGATCACCCTTTACATATGAATGAAATCAAGATGTGATAGATCATCGGGTAAGTGTTTCTTTCTTTCCTATATAATTCTATTATTTAGCTCATTAAAGGTTAAGCTCGAGATATCCATGATCAAGTTATCATCTAGAGGATAGATTTCATCTTCACCACTTGGGGCTTTCACATTTATAGGTAGAGGTAGAGGCTAACTAATGATTTATTATGTACTGGGCATGACGCCAACATATTCTTTCTTCTCATCTTGTTCTATTTCCATGTCCTGGGCTACTATCTTCTCCTCTATCTCTTTAACAAGCTCTTTCTCTCTCTTTTGCTTACTATCTTCTTCTTCCAGTTGTTGTTTCTTTTATTTTGCTGCCTTCTTCAGTCTAGCTTCCTCTTAATCCTTTTCCTTAGCTCCTATTGCACTTGAATTTCCTCCTATCCCTTAATCTCTTGTTCTTCCTTTTGTATATTCTCTTCTTCATTTTTCCTATCCCATTCCAATTGCTTCCTTTTCTCTTCGCTGCCAAATCCACCTTTAGAGTAGCTAGATTTTACTTGAATTTTTGGCTTTTCTCCTATGTTGGATTCTGGGAAACCTTCCTCTTATACTTAATAATAATGAGAGAGTGCTATTCTAGGTGCTTGTTTTTGGAGTAACACTTTTTTCTAGAACTGCATTGGAAGGGCTTACCTAATCTTTTGGTGCACATGACTAAGAGGCATTATAGTGATTCATCATATTTTCTTTTGTTGGCCTAGAATAGGCCCCATATGTCTAGAAAAAGTGTAACTTGGAATAGTGGTTCTTGAAATATCCTTTTGGATCATACTGATGATAGTCTATTGTACCAAACCTAAATTATTCCAATTGTTTCACTTTAGTTTCTACACCCTTCAGGTTATTAATCATGTAAGATATCACTCGCAAGGGAAGAGAAAGCCAGGGTGTTTTCTTATTCCTTTGCAGCACTGCGGAAAATCCTATGACAGGATGATATGCTAACTATTACATGACTATTTTGTCACTAGCATACCTCGGTAAAAGATGAGATTTTTTCCATAAGGAAAAACTGAGGTATGCGTTGTTGGGTGAGACGAACCAATATGAAAATTCTGATATTGCACTCATTTCCTCACGATACATGCAATGGGCCTCTTATTCAAATATCATCTGGTATAGGACCTTGAATAAATAATCAGCCAACTTTTCAAATAATCCACTGTAGTTGCATTCTACTGACAACTTACAATAGATATGAATAAGAGGGTCTTAGGAGGTCAATTTACAATCCATGCCAAGAAAATCATTGCAAGCACATATATCTTCCTATAGGTAGCATGTATAATTGTTGTTTATTTCATTTTCATGGATTTTTTGCCTTATTCATATTGATCTTTAGCTGTTGCAACACAAGATTGGACTAGTTGAATATATTCCCATGATAGAGATTCTAATACAACATGTCAACCCATCCTTCTAGGAGGGATTGAATATTTTTTTTTCGGTAAATTTAGAAACATAATATTATGAAGTACCATTTCTGAGTGAACTTGTCTTATAGGTGCTTTTCTGTGTATGGAAAAACTTCAACGGTTCTTAACCCACACCCTGAACACACCCTTAGTATTGTGATAGCCTATTGCTGCAAAGAAATAAGATTCCATATGGTGTTTAGGCTTAGGAAGTGATAGATCAAGTGGATTCCATGTGGATGGTAGGAGGAAACTTGCTTCCCACTAGTGTTTTTCAAGGACATGCTCTTGGAGTGGAATCCTTTCAGAATCCATTTGATGCCATTTGCACAAGCTAAGACTAGGAATCTGCAAGTGACATTGTGAAGCCTTTAACATTGGATGTTAATGTAGACCTCTCTATCCTCTAAGCCTTATCTAAATTATGTGGTTATGAATGCATCCTTAGGAGTGTTCCATGTCATATCTGAGTCCTTTTCAATGTGTAATTGTGTATCAATTAGAATGGGAACTGAGGATGAAGGAATTTCAACCACCTCATCATTATTTATTTTTGTAGCCTCTTTTTATGTTGATATCTTTGGGGGAATTATTTTTTTTACTATTGAAAATAAGTATGCTCAAGGCCTGCAGTACATGTGGAAAAATATACACTCATATAAAAACAATTTATCTCTAAAACAAACTAGCTCATCAATCATGAAAAATTAGCAAAACAGTGATGAGGAGAGATATTGCACAATTATAGGTTGGAAGAGGGTAGGTTTATCTCACGCATTGTGCAATGAATAGTGAGAGAGGTGGATTGTGTAGTATCAATTGTTAGAGCGACGGATTGAGGTTTGATACTGCGCAATGCACAGTCCCAACTAGGAAGAACAGAGAGAGAGAAATGTGCATTGTGTAGTCTCAAAGGCCAGGACTGGGAAACTGATGGTTGGAATTGTGCAATGTGCAGTTAGGAAATCCAACGATTGTGCATTACATAGTCACAATTGTCAAGGGATGATATTGAGTCTTGGAATTATGCAATGTGCAGTAGGGGGAGGCAGTGACTCATGAAGAATCATGCAGTATTTCGCAAGGAAGAGGAAAAATTCGAGATTTGAAGTTGATTAAGGAGTAAGGGTTGATCATAATTAATATATTTTATATAAATAATTATAATCAACCAAAAAATATTATGAAAAGGGAAGAACATGCATGTGCAAAAAGTCCCAATAAAAGTAACTGTCGGTATGAAAAAAATCTTAGGAAGGATGTGACACTTCTAAAAAATGAACGAAGAACTAAAACAACACTTGTAAAAGGTATATATAGAAGAAAATCTAATAAATACAATAATAAATGGAAAAAGTGGAACTTTAAAACACAAAAATGACAAAAGTGGTGGAAAAAGAAGTAAAAAGAGACACTTTAGAAACTTACCCAGAAAAGTGTTGCAAAATGAATCCAAAGCTCCTTGATCTCGTGGGGAAGGATATAGTTATAATTTCAAGTGTGAAAATGGCTCTAAAATAATTTATTATATATATTTATCCTGCACTAAATTACGCTATGATTTATGACGCTCATGCCTAAAATCAAGGAGAAAGCGACACTTGTCCTTAGATCGAAAATAGAAACTTTGTGCCACTTGTCTGGAGGTGATTGTGCACTCCATATTTTCTAGGGATGCACAATTTCTTATTTTGTGGGAAAACACAATCCACTGGAAGAAAGGAATAAAAAATTCCCAATGACAAGGGATTGTGCAGTCCACGGGCTTAGTTGATTACGCAATTTCTGATTCTCAATGGAATATTGCACATTTCACATGATCAATAATTGTTTGTCTTGTAGGTTTCAAATTTGACTTCCTCAATGCATTGTGTAGTCTCTAGTGGCAAGGGATTTCATAGTTCCTAGAATCAAGACCAACAATCAGTGCTAGATCACAACATGAGTTGGCTTGTTTTTCAAGGGAAATAACTTTTTGTCAAAAGTTGTGCAACTACTCGCAGCAAGACTTAGTCAAAACATCACACGCAAATGTTGCATGCAGGAATGATTGATCATGACACTTAAAAATAAAGAGGAACACTTGATGACCATGAAATATAAGTTCTTATTGACAAAAGGTAGGCTCAAAAATTGAAGCGCAGGAAATTTTTTGGAGGGGGGTTTTAGCAGCTGTAACACCATCCAACACTTAGATATAAATTTATTGTTGCATATATCACTTTCCAACAAACATATTTTCTCACTTTACTCGACCTGTACATAAACTAGACTAGATATGCCTCTCTAGTGGCTAGATATATGCCATCAAACTCTTCCTTTTCTTTAGTCACGATCACTTTCAACAAACTTGGCTTCTTCTTAGGTAATTGACCCTAGTTCTACCATACATGGACTGACCTTCCATGATATTTCTTATAGAAGCTATCTCAGACATATACCCCTCTCACTCATGAATAGATCTCATGAATGATCACTTTCACATTGTGCCTTTAGGCCTCTCCATTGGCCTCTATTTATAATTCATTTTTAGTGTTTCTTAACAAAACTCTAGATATTTTTAGATTTTTACCAACTTTTCCCTTATATTATTAAGTTGAGTTATTTTCCCACTCAATTGGGGTTAGAATGCATGACTTGGGTACTTTAGTCACTTCCTCACAAATCAAGTACCCACAATTTGTGGGAGTACCTCCCAAGCTACAAAAATTAATACTCCCTCTTAGAGAGCTAGTTACTTCCATTGCATGGAAGTACATCATCTACCCAAATAGGAACACAGTCTTATCAAAATTATTTCCACCATGCATCCTCATCTCTCTCTACTACAACAACATAACCTAAAGCATAAAAAATACCCTCCTTAGAATTTCCCCTACTACTTGAATCTTCCCACCTCTTCTTCTATTTATAGGCCTTTAGACCATTCCATGGCTCCTTCTTGTTAGCTATATCAGACTCCTTTCTTCCCTCTCATGATGTACTCTTCTTAGGTTGTGGAATCTCCCTCTAAGTTTGCAAACTCCCTCTCAAAATTGAATCCTCCTAAGTCTCAGGAAATTTCTTCTCTCCTTTATTGAAGGGCTTACCCTTCATCCTATACAACCCACACTCTCTTACTCTATGTATTTCTCTTGTACTAGATTTATAACCCCTGTGCCTGATGATCACTTTTCCATCTTAGAACACGATCTCAAACCCCTTAGTATCAGAATATGAGATAGAAAAAGTGTTGCATTTGAGCTCTAATACCCATAATACATTATGAACTCATAGCATCCTCCTCACTCTGTCCTGAATGGTATAGTCCCTTCTATCTTAACTATCTTCTAACTCCTATCGTAAATCTTCATGTGTAGTTCAAACTCCTATTTTGTTAGCCTCTCAAGCACTTCTCTCGAACCAATAATATGCCCCAGTGATCCACTATCAATGTGGTGAGCCCTGGTATTTCACCAAGAATGTTGAAACTCCTAGAGGTTTCCCTACTTTATTTTATCAACTCGAGTTTCGTACAAACTTGGAGGTGATAGTGCTATGTACACAACAGATGCATTCTACTCATGTCATCCTCTTTTGCGCTCTATGAAAGGGTGCTATTTCTAGGGTTTCTGGATAAAGTCTGTCACACTTATGAATTTATACCTATGGATACAAATTATTCAAATCCATTACTCTATCAGCAAGAAAGTACATCTAACTACTCTACAATGAAATAAATCTACACATTAAGCTATGATATGAAATGGAAGAAAACTAGGCATTTTTCATGAACTAAATTACTGAATTGAAATTGCATAAAGGAAACTAACCTAATCACACTTCGTTGGGCCAAATTGATAAACATACCCTATATAATATATGTTATATCTATCATTCTTTTAATCATGTAGCTAATCATGACCTAACTATGCTTGTAAATTCAGTCTTTTGTAGCTAGGAGGAAAAAACACTTAGGTGGCTTATGAAGGGCTTGAAGTCATGGGTGCATGGCTAAGGGTGTCTGGGTGATTTTAGTAGGTCTGGATGAGGTCGATGGTGGTTTCTAGGCTTAAGGAGGGGCCCATTGGTGTTGTTTCAAGTGTTGCTACACGTTTCCTATAGTGCTACGAGAAAGTCCTTAATTACTACAAGAAAAAGTCCGAGGAAAATTCGAGGCCAAAAATGGGTGAGAAAAGTGTAGGGAAGGTGGAGTGAAGCTGTTTTTAGATGGGTGGAAGGTGGAAAAACCCTTGGAAGAGCTCAAAACCTCTCTAGAATCCTGTCTTGTACCTCTAGGGTTTTCTCATTGTTATCACTCCAATAATTCTCAAAAGTTGTGAGATTTTTTATTTTAGCTTAAATAATATTAAAGGTAACCACAAACCTAATTTTAAGCCTTAGGATCTAGCCTTCCTAATGCTCAGAGAGGGCTCTCTCTATATGATTTATATTTTTTTATTTTAATTGATTTTAGGCTAGTTAAGTAGGGTAAATTGGTTTTGGGTTTTGATTTGATTTGGTGGTGAAATCACTTACTCAGATTGATGGATGTAGGTCTGCATTCCATTGGGCTAATGGAGTCAATGTGTCAAGCAGTCAGATCACGATCAAGTTCTAAAGGGAAATGTTTACAGGGAAAGATAGTTGAGTTACTTCAGATCTTCAAGGCTGATGGTGAAAATGGTTTCAATCGGGGTAAGAGAGCAATTAAGGGTTCTCATATCCAGATAATGAGTGAAAAGGTAGAGGTCAATCGAAAATAGGGAGAAATTAAGGGTTCCTTAGTCTAGATATTAGTGGAAAACATGTAAATGATAAATAGTTCAAGACAGAGTGATTTTAACATATTCTGAAATAACAATTTCTGATTTATCATTTAGATTTAGAACAACATTCAAGTATTGATTAAAAACATAAGAAATTGACAAAGAAACAAGTGAAAATACTTCACTGTAGTGGCCCAATACATGAATCCTGTAGTAGGATGCTTTATTTCTTTAGTCCAGTCTGCTAACTCGAAATTGGTACAATCACCCTTAGGTTCAGAATACTACAACTATAGAAATGTTCAACAATTCATCCATACTCAATACTTCTGAATGAGAAGTATTTATACAAAAAAATATTTACAAAATATCCTAAAACAAGATTAGGAATTATTCATGGAAAATAAATATCTTCATGCAAGAAGATAGTGACACCTTTCTAACTAATGCTAGTTGTCTCCTTTTTATCGAAATTATTGTTTGTTGTCATCATTTTGTTACTACTTTCTCTCTTTGTTGTTCAACGAAGATTGTAGCTGGACAATGAGGTGTCTTTCACACTGGAAAATTTATCTTTTCTTTGTAATTTTTTATTTACTTTAAACTTTAACCAAGAACTGATAGTCTTTATCATGATATTGTTTCACTGATACTCTTTCTCTGCAAAAATATAACTATAAATTTAAAAACAAAAAGCTCTCTTTTATTTTTATTTTTTTGTACTTACTGCAATCTGATTTCACAGTAAATCAGTCAAATTTTCCCAAAGTTTTGCCTCTAGAAATTTTATCTTCATCATACTTCTGAAAATCTCATCAACTTCAATATACTTTGAGAATGTGGGCTTATTGATAAATATGTGTTTCACCTCATGTTTTAGGTAAAACAAATTCTCCAAATTCTTGTAGATTACCTTCCCTGTTGGAATACCATGCGAGGTAGGTAGATTAACCTAATCCTTGGAAATTTCTCTCATTTTCTTGTCATAGTCATCATGCTTCATTAGTTTGTCATGAATAACTAATGGATTTGGAAGGCATTTCTACCTTAGGACATCAAATTTCATCATAAATCTTGTGATAGCAACCTCCATGTTTTGGCATTTCTCTTTTAAATATATCATCGAATTATTTTCAGAAGTTACCTTCCTAACTTCTAGGATGGTTTCTGTTCTATCATTAATACCAATTTCTTCTAACTCTTGCTTGTTCTTAGAATTTAGAAACTTGATGATTTCAAGAGCTTCTTCAGGTTTCTTACCAAGCTCTTCTTCTATCTTTTGAATGGCTTATTTTTCTGATTTGACTAAGTTTTTCCACTCATATATGACTTGGATTGCTGGCCAAATATCATTGACTTCTCCAATGATATTGGCCCATAACTGTTGTCTGATTTGGGCCATGGGTTCCTTTAATGTTAGATATTTTTCTAACTTTTTAAACTGATCATTTAACCTATTTTCCCTTTGTTCTTCATTCTTATGCATTATCTTGGAAATTTTCTTTTCATATTCAAGACTTTTAAGGTGTTCTTTGAGTCTTTTAGTCTCATTAGTCTGAATAGACATGTCTTTCATAACTTTTACCAACTTTCTTGCTTCATCTGTATGTTGTGATGCTGTTGTTAAAGACTCTATTGCTGAAGTTGTTGATGAAGTGACAGATAATGCTGTAGACATGGGGACTGTAGGAGCCAGTTACTCAACTAGTTTGGAAGGTACAACAGTAGTAACTATAGGAATAACTGTGACTAGAATTTCTTCTTCTTTATCCTTTTTCTCTTGGACCAACTTGTCCATTTCATTCTCCATTTCCTTTATCTGAGCAGTTAACAGTAAAATCAAATTCATCATCTCATATTTTTTATTTGTATCTTGTAGTACTTCATTTTCTTGAGGATGTTCTGTAGGGGGCAACTTTAGTTTCTTCTTTAATGCAGTAATGTCTGAATTTTTCTTCTTTATCAATTCATCTACAACTTTGACATTTTTAGGATCATATCCTACTTCAATTACTAGTTCTTCCAAAGTTTTAATTCTAGTGTCTTTTGGCTGTGAAGATTATTTTTCCAATTTGAGCTAATCTCTGATATTTTCTAGAGTGTTTTGCAGCTTTCGTACACTCATGGCCTTGGTGGTCATTATATAATAGATCATCTCCCCTGCATGCATATGAAACTCAATTTGGTCCAGAGGATGAATATCCTGGGCCAAGACTTTACAATCTGTCTTTTTGTAATTAGAAGATGTTTTGGGAGTTCGAACTGTGGGTTGAAGAAATGTCATCTACATATTTTTATTCTTATATTCAAAGGATGAAAGTATCCTATTCTAGATACCAGGAGTTTGTTTCAGATATTGAGAAAATATTCTAGTTTTAATTTATTCATTTCTAGCTTTGATTTCTTTGTATCTTTCCTTGATATCCATTTCCTTTTCTGCTTGTTTTTTAGATGAAGAAACTTCAATACTATGTTGCTTTTGAATGAAATGAGTATTTGAAGTTGTAGGTTTTTTTTATTCTTCAATTATTGTAGGAGGTTCATTTTCCTTTGCTGCTATCTCTGTATCAATCACCTCTATTGTTTCCACTTCTTTATTGGTAGGATTTAACTTTGGCTTTTTACTGTATCTCAATTTAAATTTAGTCTCAGTAGTTGTTTCTGTTGTGTATGATCCTTCCTCTCTATTTCTCTTTACATTCATGTCTTCTTGGACTGGAGTCTGCAAAGTTTGAATAGTATCACTTTGCTTGTCTACCTCTACCAAGGTGTTCTCCAACAATTCAGATTGATTGGAGAATTTCTCTATGTCTGGTTTCTTTTCATGTACATAGGAAGTCAATTTGCATTTAACTCTCATTTTACTTATAAATCCAAGGGGATCATAATACCATGGAAATGTTTTACTGAATATCTATTTTTATATATAAAAGGGCCAACGTAATTTTTCAATTTGAACTGTGTCTTCTTCTTTGCTGCCAAGAAATTAATTGCATCTGAATTAATAATCTACCTTATGTACTCAAGGGAAAATAACCTCATAGGGAGATATTTGGGAAGTTTATATGGAACAGGACTTGATCCATATACTCTTATGATTTTGGTAAAAGTACCAATCACCTGTCCTATTATTCTCTGACAACTGTAGGATCTCTTTAATTTCATCACTAATTTTGAGATGCCTGATTTTGTTCAACAAAATGACCATGGGATGAATGAAAGAATTAGTAAAATATATATAATTGAACTTCTTGGAGTCCTTCCTTATCAAGGAAGTCCAAAAGATAACTAATTTTGGGTTTCCTTCCAAATCAAGATTTTGAAGGTTTATATTGAATTTCTTAGAATGAAAGTATAAGAACATATGGAATAAGAATGAGGAATACTTGAAAACACCTTTATAAGGAATTTTGACCAACTGATCATGGATATTATCAGAAAGATATTGGAAAAAAATAAGAATGGTAGTAGGAGACTGACCAGGTGTGAAAGTAGATAAAAACCCAAGCACTCCAACATCTGAATGTTCATTTGTAAAATAACCAAGAATAAAAGACAACATGCAGATGATATGTCTTGTCCTTTCAGAGAATTTGGTAGAAGGGTATGGAGGATTTATCTTGGGAATTTCTACAGAAGATGGCATGAAATTTTGAAATATCTAGAACCTCTTGGGGAAGTCTAGATTGAGGTATATCTGAGTGAGGGCCTCAATGGATAAAGGGATTTTCATCAGGCCTGTGTTGTATCTGCAACATCTGATTAACTGACTCAGCAGTAATGGTAAATAGAATTTCCTTTTTAGGGTTTATTATAGTTCTATGATCAGGGAAATAGCAGGATTGACAGAGTCTAATCACTTCTGGGCATTGGAAGGTTTGTGGGACAACATATTTTGGAAAATTTGACTCCCAAATAAACACTTCATCAACTTGATCTATGGATTTTTCTTGGCTCCAACAGTGGAGCTCAAGAAGATTAAACTCTATGACTGTGTTAATAATCTTGAAGTCTATGTCAGCTAATGGAATTTTCTCTACATCTACAATAGGGGTTTATAGAGAATTGATAGGTACAATGTTTTTGGAAGCCATTTATTTACTTGATTTATCAATTGTATTACTCTTTTGACTTTAGAAATAGTGATTTAGGCCTGTAGGAGTACCTCTGGAAAATTATAACAGTTTGCACAAGGATTTGGATAGAAATCAGGGATTTATCTATGGTATGCAAAAGTATAAAATTACTCAATTGATGAAACTATAATCTCTATAACAAAAGGTAATCTCAAGACCTTGGAATTTTGTAAAAAGATTCCTATAGTCTGCAGAAAATGAATTGAAAGGCACGAGAGGATTTTTCATGTATACAAAGGCTTAAATTCTTCATTTTATTCAATCTATGTGATCTTAAACAGTCCAAGGCTTCAGAATATGTGCAAGTAGGTCCAGGGTTTATAGAAAATATCTTTTAGGAAGGAAAAGTGCGTTCTTTAGATTTGACAAAAGGCTCTAAATGATTCAATTAGCTATATTACTTCATTAGATGAAGGAATAGGTCTTTTATTTTGAAGAATACCTGGGAAAAATGCATATTTTCTTTCGCAGAAGTTTTCTGGGGTTGAAGAAATCTTTCTGAAGCTCTGCTGGTATTTAATAGCTCTTGTATGACTTCTACAATGTTTGTAGCCATAGATGGTTGGATTTCTATTTCAATTTGGCTTAAAAATGGAGTCGACAACAATATTTTTGGTCCAAATAGCTCTGTCTGTGTCAAAATGGTGACAGAAAGGATGAAAAGGTGAAATTGGGCAGTTATATGATTTTTTATATGAAACCGTGTTTACATTAAAGTGCAGTCATTTCAAATGACAGGATGGCTTGCGCACCGGGAGGAAAACCACTCAGAGGTTTTCGCAAGCTCCAAAGGTGGTTAGTGGTAATGTTTTGAATGACACGATCGAATGAAGTTTAGACATGTAGCAAGGAGGAGAACCCTGCAAACCATGATTTTCGCAAGGTCTAGGTGTGTTAACAATCGGGAAAAGGAATGTACGATAGAGTTTAATGGTGGTCGGATTTGGAAGGTGAAGATCAAACCGCTAGGATGATGTGACGAAGTATGGGGGATTGATGGGTGTGGGTCCTGAGACATATTCCATGTGGTAGGTTTATATGTATTGGTCATGGTTTTATTATGATAGAATGAGTTTATTATATTAGCCTATGGGGTTTGGTTAAGTGTAATGTTATGAACGGCGGGGATAATAAATGGGCCTGGGATTATATAACATGTGGGATATTAAATCATAGGTTTAAATAAAAATATGGGATGGGAATGATATATAAAGGATTTAATATAATACGGGCTATAGGTTTAATATGGGATTTAATATATTAATTCAATTTTAATAATGTAATGTAATTGCGGGATTTATATAATACAGGGAAATATAGAAATACACGAAGTAAAAAACAACATCGTGGTAAGATTTTATGGTGGGACCCCATATGTGTTTTTAACTTTAGGATTAATGTATTTTTATGGGTTTTTAGTGTATTTTTTAATAAAAGAGGAATCAGTAAAGGGCTTTTTTACTTTTCCTACGATAAATGTGTTTTAACTTAGGAAATGGGGCTTTCTGTAAGGAAAAAATGATTGATAATGGGAAAAAGGGAAAAATGAAGGGGAAGGGGTATTTTTTAGAAGGGAAATGATTTTAAAGGAAAATTAGTAAATAAAATGACCAATTATCTATTATCCATGCTTGTGAAAATTTCTTCTACCTACCCATCTACTACCCTGACATTTTTTCTTCATTTACATGGGTGCATTTGAGCTTGCAAACCCTTATCCATTTTTCTTTTAAACAACAAACTAACTAATTCTATCCTTATTTCTTCCAAGGGCTCATATTAAACTGTTGAGCTCCTTATTATTCTCTACCTAACTATTCTTCTATCAATATTAGACTGTTTGGCTAGATCTTTATTCTCTATCTAACAACATGAAATTTAAAGCATGAAAGGTCGAGATTAAATTGTTTAACATTCATGGATTGTGGCATTTTAACAAGTTGCACACAATATTTATTTTTCATTAAAAGTAAATAGTAGTGGCATTTGGATTTGCATCTCTTTCATGTTTTATTTTTATCCCTTTTTGTTTGGGGTCCATTTTCATATTCTTTTTGATATTTTTTCTTTCAAGTCCTTTGATTTTTCTTTTAGGACTTTTACCCTCTTTACATGTTTTATTTTTCTAATATGGGAAAACAATTTTGTTGACATAAAAGTATGCACATATTACAAGACTAATAAAATTCAATTAAAAATTATGAATCCTATTATTATAGGACCCTAACAGTCGCTCCACATGGGGATGGAATTTCCTGGTGAAATGTCAAGAACTTTGAGACTAGTAGCCTTTGAATTTGAATTTGTTGGCTTTGAAACCGTTTTCTGAGCTCTGCATTATTCATACTTATGATATTTTGTCTTTCACATATTAGGGCTCTCTCTCCGAGCTTCAACTTTGCTACAAAAACATCCAATCCAATCTAAAATATGCAATGTTATGTACAATGAACAAAGTAAACAAAGTGAACTAATGTTAGTCTAGGGAATAGTAATGCTTCAACATTCTACCATTGATAGGTCCACCTGATAGGTTTGATCCATCAAAATCCTTCAAAAATAATGCATTGTTACCTCTGTAACCATAAATGACATTAGGGTCTTTCCATAAAAAATCAAATTTCCCATGTTTACCTTTCTCTTCTTCCTAGAATCCCACTTAAGAAATTTGTCACCTATATAAAAATCATCTTCCTTAGTCTTCCTGTCAAATATCTTCTTAATATTTTCTTGAACAAATTGAGACTTGAGATAGAAATCTTCCCTAGTTTGCTGCAAGTGTATGGTTTGATTTATCCTTCTTTGGATATCTTTGGTTTCAACTTGCAGTTCTTGTATTATTTTCATTACTGGTACTACTAAATAAGATGGAAAAACAACATCCATCCCATCAACTAGCTGATAAGGGGATGTACCAATGGAGTTCTTTGTGGTAAGTCTATCTGCCTGTAGGGCATTCACTAATCTTTTGTTCCAGGTTTTCTTATTCTCTTCTAGTATTTTCTTGATGATATTCACAAGGATTTTATTGGAGGATTAAGAAATACCATTACCTTGAGGGCAATAAGTAGTGGAATGGCCAAGGGTAATGTGGTATTTATTATAGAATTCAATCATATTTTTGGACTTGAAAGCAGTTGCATTATCAGTAATGAGCTTTTGGGGGCATCCAAATATTGAAAATATGTTGTTTTCTAAAAATGAGATTATGACAGTATCAGTGGCTTGCCTGGAAGGTATGGCATATATCCACTTAGTGAAATAGTTTGTGGCTGCCAAAATCCACTTTTGTTGGGCTGAGGATGGAGGGTGAATTTCACCAATGAAGTTAAGACCCCATTGCTGAAAAGGCCTTTCTATGGAGATGGGTTTAAGGGGTAAAGGTACTATCTTTTTCTTCCCCTCAAAGATTTGGCATTTGTGACAAGACGTCACATACTTTTTCACATCTGAAAATAGTGTAGGCCAATAAAAACCAACTCTCAAGATTTTATCTGCAGTTTTCTTCCAGTAAAGGTGTCCTCCATATTCAACTGCATAAAAATCTTCCAAAATTTATCAGCTTCTTCTTTAAACAAAAAATTCAATAAAATGCCACCATGATATTTCCAAAATAGTGCATTGTCTATGATACAAAACGTCATTGCCTTTAACTTTAAAAATATAGCTTTAGTTCTTGATAATCTAGGAGGAGTTTGTAAATTAAGTAATACAAATATGATATCTGCATACCATGGTGAGTCTGAAAAGGATTCACTGATCTCTAGAGTCGCCATCTCTTCCTGATCATCTAAATGGGAAGTAAATTTTATATCTAAATCATGAAAATTTGATTCAGCCATGAGTTTGGCTAAACCTTGACCTTTAATGAGTTTGGTGGGCTTAATCTCCATGTCATATTCCAAAATGGTGGCAATCCATTTGCTTATTTTACCAACAGGCCCATTCTAAGTTAGAATTTCCTTCACAACTGAATTTGGAACATAAGTTATGATGTGTGAATATAAGCTTTACACTCTAAAATCTTTGATAGCCTTCACTAAAGCTAGTGCCTGCTTTTCCATTATGTTATAATTTAAAGTGGCATGTCTAAGTGATTTTATGAAAAAAGAAATGGGTTGCTCATAGCCCTGATCATTTTTCTGTAGTAATACTGCAGCAATAGTATGTTTTAAAGAAAAGGAAAAAATAATTAAATATTTTTTGAAATCAAGACTTATTAGGGCTGGCGTTTTTGTCAAGGCTTTGATTGATTCAAATGATTGTTTGGTCTCTACAGTCCATTTAAGTACTGAGTCTTTTTTCAACATGTTATTGAGCTCTCTAATTATTTCTGCTAAGTTTGAAATGAATCTTCTAAGAAAATTGGTTTTACCTAAGAAAGCCTGCAACTCTTCAATATTCATCGGATGACTAATGTTCAGAATGGCCTCTATTCTAGCTGGGTCTATCCTAATTCCCTCTTTAGATATGATATGTCCTAAAAATTTACCTTCTTCAGGTCCAAATGGAGTCTTTTTAGGATTTAAAGAAATTCCAAATTTCTTGCATTTGATAAACACTTGTCTGAGATGATCTAGATGTTTATTATAAGTTTTTGAAAATACAGTTATATCATCTACATAGATAAAAAGAAAATCATGAATTTCTTTAGAAAAAGCTATATCCATAGCTCTTTGAAAAGTGGCCCCTACATTCATTAACCCAAAAGGCATTTTCACATATATGGAAGTACCCCAAGGAGTGGTAAATGCATTATTTGGTTGGTCTTATGGTTGAACTAAAATTTGGTTATATCCAGAGAATCCATCTAGCAATGAAATCCTGGAAGAACCAACCACCCTCTATAAAATGTTATCCATCTTTGGGATAGGGTAGTTATCTTTTAAGGACACTTTATTTAAATACTGGAAATAAACACACAATCTGATCTCCCCTGTCTTTTTCCTAGTGGGAAAACCTAATCAGAATATCTGATTGGTGTAATGACCTAGGCTTCATACACTCTCTTAACCTCTTTTTCAATTAAAGGCATTAAAACTAGATTGATTCTTTTGAGTTTCTGTTTGAAAGGTTTTTTATCTTATTTTATGGGTATTTTGTGTTGTATTATACTAGTTTCATAATATTTTAAGTCCTCATAACTCCATGCAAATACATTCTGAAATTCCTTAAACAAAGCTATGTATTTCAATTTTTCTTCTTCAGGTAAGGCTTTTGAAATTTTGATCATCTTAAGCTTAAGTTCAGTTCCTATATTTCACTCCTCTATGTCAAAGCTTAATGGTTCCATATTTGGTTTTCTTGCAACATCATTTGAATCAAAAATATCTTCTAAAGGGGCTAATCCCTTAGGTAAAAATTTATTCTTAAGGTTTAAAATGCTAGAATCATCATCTATTAATTATTCAATCTTTACCTTTTCTAAATTATCTATTTCTACTTGAGTAAATTTAATTGGTTTAGTGAAATCTAAATTATTTACATATACAAAATTTATATCAATCTCACTATCTATGGTTTGATCTACTATACAATCTATGTCTATGTTACAATTCTGAAATTCTCCTTCAGTATTCATGAAATGATAAATCTGTTCACCTTGTGAAAATATCTGCCAATATTTTAGATTATCTGGTGTTGTAGGCCTGTGTTTAACTTCTTCTATATATTTATGATTTGGTTAAAAAGGTAGATTGTAGGTGCTAGCAAAAGTTGCTAAATTGTGTGTCTGCATGTTCTGTTTTCTAGGAATTGCAGCAAAGTCACATTCAAGCAGTTCACTAATCATATCTAAAATTGTTTCTCTATATTGGCTTAATCTAGGATTATATAAAGAATATTCTCCTCTTATTTGTTTCACAATTAACTCAGAATCTCCCATGATTAACACTCTTTTGGCTCCTAAATTTCTAACAATCTGCAATCCTAAAATTAGAGCCTCATATTCAGCCATGTTGTTTATACATTTGAAATTTAATCTGAAGGCATAACCTTCTGCATGATTTTTTTCCATGTTATGTATCCAAACTCCTGCTCCTGCTCCTAATTTATTAATTGATCCATCAAAATCTAGCTGCCACATTGATTCATGAAAAATGTTTTCATTGTCTAGTGCTTTCTTTTTCTACTTTAGTTCAGTGTTGTTCTTAATTATAGTTTCAGAATTACATAAAATGAAGGAGTCCATATCAGTAGGTGTAGAATATATAGGATAGTTTCAAGGTCTTTCTACACTACTAATCATGTATTTCATTAATGTATCTTCGTAAATTTTCTTGGGTTGGCCAAAAACTGATATTGTTGCATAAGACATGTCTAGTTGTAGTTATCCATGTATTTTAGCTCCCCATGAGCAAGATAACAACATTCCATACTTAGGAGGGATGTCAGCTACTACAATATCCATGACTATGCTTTTTCCAAGGTATTGAACTAAAGTAACACAAATATTTTATCAAGCCTAAACATTTCACTTTACTGGAATCAAATGAGAAGAGATCTTTATAAGGTCTAGTGATGTCTAAATTCAAGGTTTCTATGATTGCTTTTGGCATTAAATTGTGTGAAGAACCTGAATCTAGCATTGCATTATGTAAAATCTGATCATGAACAGTTAAGCTAATGTAGAAAGGAGGAACTCCTCCCTCTTGGTTTTTTCCATTAACTTCAGGACCAAAGATTAGTTCTGGTTGATCATCACTTAAATTTACAGAGTCTTCTCCATCATTCATGTTTAAAGTTTCAGTGATATGTGATTTGTATAGGTCATGTTTAACCAATTCTGTTAAAGGAATTGGTATCTTCAGTTTTGCAATTTCAGCGTCAATATTAAATGGTGCTTGTGATTTTCCTAACTGAATTACTTCTTTTTTTGTAACTGTAGTTTGGGTGGTTTTATCTTCTTTTTCTATAGTTTGTTTTTCATTTTTTGTTTTTATTTCCACTGTTTTACTACTTTTAATTTTCTTTTCAGGGACAGCTTGAGATACAATGGAATTTTGGCATATTTTGAGGTTTCAGCAGTTATTTTAGTAGTGGCTATTTTAGAATCTGCTGATTTTGTATCAGTAATAGATGTTTTTGGATCTGAAATTTTTGTTTTAGCATAAGCTGTTGTCTTGGTAGCAGCATATGTTTGAGGATTTGTTGATTTTTGAACAATAGTATCTGTTATGTCAACAATTTTAGGACTGGGTGTAATTTTGGGACTTGAAATTTTCTAATTAGGACTAGAGCTTTGTTGGGTTTCCCTAGGAAGAATCTGCAGAACTTTAGTTTTAGGAACCTCTACTGTTTTCTTTGTTTGAGTTTGGGCAGATTTCTTAGTAGAAGGCTCTAAATTTTTCTTGCTTCTAAGGTTATATTTCTTATGAACTTTATTAAACCTTGCATGTAATCAAAAGACTCACCAGAATTTTATTATAGTTGTTGTAATTCATATAACTCATGTTCTTCTTATGTAAGAAAAATGGTGTTATCATCATTAATACCCATTAGAATTATCTGGGTGTCTTCATCATTTTCGTTTTGGCGAGAAATTTCAGCATAGTTCTCTTGGAAAGGTGGTCTTATTGTTTGGTCACGTGCTGATTCTCTAGATTTAGTAGTATTTGTGTTTTTCCTAAAATTTGGATTTCTAATTTGAGGTCCTTGTTGTTTGTTATCCCACTATGGATTCCTTTCCATGTTATCTAACCTATCCATCATTCTTTCTAATGTTTTTGCTAAGTTATATATTTTCAAATCTGTCGTTGATGTTTCCTCCTTTATTGTCACTCTCCTTTCATTTCTTAATCTAGCTTTATTTGCTAACAAATTTGCCTCTACACTTACAACATTACTTTTCATCTGCTCTAAGGTTTCTGGATTTCTCTCTCTCAGTTGGTAAGCCATATTTGTATCAAATCCATCAGGGAATTTGATCAATGCAGAGTATGGAGGAGGTTTAATATTAGTAGGGATTGCATTATAAATATTGTTATATCTTGTACAATAGTCTTGAATTGTTTCATTTGGTGCTCCTTTTATATTTTCAAATTCAGACAATATTTGTACTGGATTCTTCTTTTTCTCCCATATATTAAGAAAAATTCTATGGAAAGTAGCTAAATCTCCAATACTACTAGCAGGTAAAGCTTTAAACCACTTCTTAACATCACCAGCTAAAGTTTGAGCAAAAAGTCTCATTTGAACATCAACATCATCTAATTCATGCAATTGAAAGTAGTTTGTCATTTTATTAACATGCTATTGTGCAGTGTAGTGAGTGGTTCCATCAAATTCAGGGATTTCACTTTGATAATATTGGGACATGGAATTTAGAGGGGCTTGTAGGACCAATGGGGCATATTTGGTAGCCATGGCTTGGATTCTAACTTGGCTAGGAGGTAGGTTTGAAGTACTTGGTGAAGAACTTGAAGTACTTGAAGATGTAGTTAAAGCACTTGCAGATGAGATTGGGATATTAGAATATATAATTGCAAATGTGGTTGAGATACTAGAATATGAAGTTGGGATGCTAGAAGAGGTGCTTGGAAATGAGAATGAAGTACTAGAAAAAGCTGCAGAAATGTTGGGGGATGAATTTGAGGTGGTTGGAGATGGAAATAAAATTCTAGGTTCAAGTGGAAACTTGGGAAAAAATGAATATGTGGAATGAAGTGTGGTGGAAACAATGGATGAAGTGGTAGTAAATACGGATGAACCTACAGATTCTAAAATATTGGTATCTAAATGACTGGTAGAAGGTTTGGGTATAGGCTCATAAAGAAGTCAATTCAACTGAATGTGGTAAATAGGCTTCATCAATTTATTTAATCAAAGTTGCAATTATGGCATAAAGTTTATCATAAAATTCTAATACTTTTTCATCAGAATCTAGTGAAGCAGTTTCCTTTTTTACTTTCAATGAATGAAATGAAATCAGGATCTATTACACTATTATGTATGTCACTCTCTGATTTATTTCTAAACAATTTTTTTTCAAAAGCTAGATCAAATTCAATGTCCTGTAAACTTGATAGTTTATTTGGAAGAGAATTTCCTTTGATCAATGAATTTTTATTACCTAAACTCTCTACTTTTTTGTTTTTCTTTACAATTCTGTCAGGATTATCTACTATGACAGCAGGTTGTGGATCTGGATTGGACCTGGTATAGTAGACTCTTCTGGAAGCCAGAATTACAATTTTTTATGAAAATATACTCACAACTATTTAAAACAATCTTAAGGTGAAAAGATAAGTAAAAATATTTTCTTTAAGATCTATTTTAAAATTGAGGATTGGTTATTTCCCTAGTGGAGTCACCAGTACGTTATCACTCCAATAATTCTCAAAAGTTGTGAGATTTTTTATTTTAGTTTAAAAAATATCAGAGGTAACCATAAACCTACTTTTAAGCCTTAGAATCTAGCCTTCCTAATGCTCATAGAGGGCTCTCTCTATATGATTTATCTTTGTTTTTTTTAATTTTATTTAGGCTAGTTATGTAGGGTAAATTGGTTTTGGATTTTGATTTGATTCGTGGTGAAATCACTTACTCATATGGATAGATGTATGTCTGTATTCCATTGGGCTAATGGAGTCAATGTGTCAAGTAATCAGATCAGGATCAAGTTCTAAAGGGAATTGTTTAAAGGGAAAGATAGATGAGTTACTTCAGATCTTCAAGGATGATGGTGAAAATGGTTTCAATCGGGGTAAGAGAGCTATTAAGGGTTCTCAAATCTGGATAAAGAGTGAAAAGGTAGAGGTCAATCAAAACTAGGGAGAAATTAAGGTTTCCTTAGTCTAGATATCAGTAGAAAACATGTAAATGATAAATAGTTCAAGATAGAGTGCTTTTAACATATTATGAAATAACAATTCCTGATTTATCATTTAGATTTAGAAAAACATTCAAGTATTGATAAAAAAACATAATAAATTGACAAAGAAACAAGTGAAAATACTTCACTGTAGTGGCCCAACACATGAATCATGTAATAGGATGCTTTATTTCTTTAATCGAGTCTGCTGACTTGAAATTGGTATAATCACCCTTAGGTTCAGAATAGTACAATTATAGAAATTTTCAACAATTCATCTAGACTCAATACTTATTAATAAGAAGTATTTATACAAAAATATCTTTACAAAATATCTTAAAAAAAACTTAGGAATTATTCATGGAAAAGAAATATCTTCATGCAAGAAAATAGTGACAGCTTTCTAACTAATGCTAGCAGTCCCTTTTTTATTGAAATTATTGTTTTTTGTCTTCATTGTGTTACTACTTTCTCTCTTTGCTATTCAACGAAGCTTGCAACTGGACAATGAGGTGTCTTTCATACTGGAAAATTTATCTCTACTTTGTAATTTTTTATTTACTTTAAACTTTAGCCTTGAACTGATACTCTTTCACTAATACTCTTTCTCTGCAAAACCATAACTGTAAATGTAAAAACATCAAGCTCTATTTTATCTTTACTATTTTTTACTTACTACAATTTGATTTCATAGTAAATCAGTCAATTTTTCCAAAATTTATGCCTCTGGTAATTTTATCTTCATCATCCTTCTGAAAATTTGATCAGCTTCAGTATACTTTGAGAATGTGGGCTTATTGATAAATATGTGTTTCACCTCATGCTGTAGGTAAAACAAATTCTCCAAATTCTTGTATATTATCTTTCCTATTGGAATACCATTTGAGGTAGGCGGATTAACTCAATCCTTCGAAAATTCTCTCATTTTCTTGTCATAGTCATCATGCTTCATTAGTTTGTCATGAATAACTAATGGTTTTCGAAGCCCTTTCTGCCTTATGACATAAAATTTCATCATAAATCTTGTGATAGAAACCTCCATGTTTTGTCATTTCTCTTCTAACTACATCATCAAATTATTTTTAGAAATTACCTTCCTAACTTCTAGGATGGTTTATGTTCTATCATTAATACCAATTTCTTCTAACTATTATCTATTCTTAGAATTTAGAAACTTTATGATTTCAAGAGCTTCTTCAAGTTTCTTACCAAGCTCTTCTTTTAACTTTTGAGTGGATTCTTTCACTGATTTGACTAAGTCTTTCTACTCATATATGACCCAGATTGATGGACAAATATCATTGACTTCTTCAATGATATTGGCCCATATTTTTTGTTTGATTTGAGCCATGAGTTTCTTTAATGTTAGATCGTTTTCTAAATTTTTCAATTGATCATTTAATCTGTTTTCTCTTTGTTATTCATTCTTATGCATTATCTTTGCAAGTTTCTTTTCATCTTCAAGACTTTTAAGGTGTTCTTTGAGTATGTTAATCTCATTAGTCTGAATAGAAATTTCTTGCATAGCTTTTACCAACTTGCTTGCTTCATCTGTATGTTGTGCTGTTGTTATTGAAGACTCTGTTCTTGAAGTTGTTGATGAAGTAACAGGTAATGTTGTAGCCATGGGGACTGTAGGAGTCAATGATTTAGCTAGTGTGGAAGGTACAGTAGTAGTAACTACAAGAATAACTGTGACTAGAATTTCTTCTTCTTTATCCTTTTTCTCTTGGACCAACTTTTCCATTTCATTCTCCAATTCTTTTATCTCAGCAGTTAACTGTAAAATGAAATTCATCATCACATCTTTCTCATTTGTATCATGTAGTACTTCCTTTTCTTGAGGATATTCTGTAGGGGGCAGCTTTAGTTGCTTCTTTAATGTATCAATGTCTGCATTTTTCTTCTTTATCGATTCATCTGCAACTTTGACATTTTTAGGATCATATCCTACTTTAATTATTAGTCCTTCCAAAGATTTAATTCTAGTGTATTTTTCCTGTGAAGATGATTTTTCCAATTTGAGCCGATCTCTGATATTTTCCAGAGTGTTTAGTAGCTTTTGTACACTCATGTCCTTGGTGGTCATTGTAGAATAGATCATCTCCCCTACCTTCTTATGAAACTCAATTTGATCCAGAGGATGAATATCCAAGGCCAAGACTTCAAAATCTATCTTTTGTAATCAAAAGATGATTTGGGAGTTTGAACTGTGGGTTGAAGAAATTTCATCTGCATCTTTTTATTCTTATAGTAAAAGGTTGAAGGTAGCCTATTCTAGATACCAGGAGTTTGTTTCAGATATTGAGAATATATTTCAGCTTTAATTTCTTCATTTCTGGCTTTGATTTCTTTGCATCTTTCCTTGATATCCATGTCCTTTTCTTCTGTTTTTTTAGATGAAGAAACTTCAATACAGTGTTGATTTTGAATGAGATGAGTATTTGAAGTTGTAGGTTTTTCTTCTTCTTCAATTATTGTAAGAGTTGCATTCTCCTTTGCTGCTATCTCTGTATCAATCACCTATATTGTTTCCACTTTTTTATTGCCAACATTTAGCTTTTGATTTTTACTGTATCTCAATTTAAATTTGTCTCAGTAGTTGTTTCTGCTATGTATGATCCTTCCTCTCTGTTTCTCTTTACATTCCTGTCTTCTTGGGTTGGAGTTTGCAAAGTTTGAGTAGTATCACTTTGCTTCTCTACCTCTACCAAGGTGTTCTCCAACCATTTTGATTGATTGGAGAATTCCTCTATGTTTGGTTTCTTTTCATGTACATAGGGAGTCAATTTACATTTAACTCTCATTTTACTTATAACTCCAAGGGGATCATAATACCACAGAAAAATTATATTGAATTTGAACTCCTGTAAATATTTTTAGCTTCAGGACCTGTATCTCTATTTTTACAGATAAAAAGGCCAACCTGATTTTTCAATTTGAACTGTGTCTTCTTCTTTGCTTCCAAGAAATTAATTGCATCTGAATTAAGAATTTTCCTTATGTACTCAAGGGAAAATAACCTCATAGGGAGGTATTTGGGTAGTTTATATGGAACAAGACTTGATCCATATACTCTTATCTCATTATGATTTTGGTGCAAGTACCAATCACCTATCCTATTATGATCTGACAACTATAGGATATTCTTAATTTCATCACTAATTTAGGGCTTCTTGCTGTTGTTCAAAAAATTGACCATGGGATGAATGAAAGAATCGGTAAAATATATATAATTGAACTCATTAGAGTCCTTCCTTATCAAGGAAGTCCAAAAGATGACTGATTGTGGGTATCCTTCCACATCAAGCTTCTAAAGGTTTATATTGAATTTCCCAAAATGAAATTATAAGAAAATATGGAATAAGAATGAGGAATACTTGAAAACACCTTCAGAAGGCATTTTGATCAACTGCTCATGGATATTGTCAGCAAGATATTTGGAAAAATTAAAAATGGTAGCAGGAGGTTGATGATGTGTGAAAATAGATAAAAAAACCAAGCACTACAACATCAACATGTTCATCTGTAAAATAACCAAGAATAAAAGACAACATGGAGATGATATGTCTTGTCCTTTCAGAGAATTTTGTAGAAGGGTATGGAGGATTTATCTTGGGAATTTATACAGAAGATGGCATGAAAGTTCAAAATATATGGAACCTCCTGGGGAAGTCCATATTGAGGTATAGCTGAGTGAGGGCCTCAATGGATAAAGGGATTTCATCAGGCCTGGGTTGTATCTGCAACATCTAATTAATTGACTCAACAGTAATGGTAAATAGAATTTCTTTTTCAGGGTTTATTATAGCTCTCTAATCAGGGAAATAGCTGGATTGACAAAGTCTAATCATTTATGGGCATTAGAAGGTTTGTGGGACAACATATTTTGGAAAATTTGACTCCCAAATAAACACTTAATCAGCCTAATCTATGGATTTTTCTTGGCTCCAACAGTGGAGCTCAAGAAGGTTAAAATCTATTACTGTGTCAGTGATCTTGAACTCTGTGTCAGCAAATGGAATGTGTTCTACATCTACAAAAGGGGGTTGTAGAGAATTGATAGGTACAATGTTTTTCTAAGCCATTTCTTTACTTTTTTTATCAATTTTATTACTCTTTTGACTTTAGAAACAACGATTTAGGCCTTTAGGAGCACCTCTGGAAATTTATAATACTTTGCAGGAGGAGTTGGATAGAAATCATGGTTTTATCTATGGTCTGCACAGGTATAAAATTTCTCAATGGATCAAACTGTAATATCTATAAAAAAAGGTAATCTCAAGACCTTGGAATTTTGTAAAAAGACACCTAGAGTCTTCATAAAATGAATTGAAAGGCACAGGGGACTTTTTTAGGTATACAAAGGCTTAAATTTCTTCATTTTATTCAATCACTATGATCTTAAATAGTCCAAGGCTTCATAATCTGTGCAAGTAGGTCCAGGGTTTATAGAAAATAGCTTTTAGGAAGGAAAAGGGCTTTCTTCAGGTTCAAAAAAAGGCTCTAAATGATTCGATTAGCTGTATTACTTCTTTAGATCAAGGAATAGGTATTTTATTTTAAAGAATACTTGGAAAAAATGGAGATTTTCTTTCGCAGAAGGCTTATGGGGTTGAAGAAAGCTATCTGAAGCTATTATGGTCTTTAATATCTCTTGTATTACTTCTGCAATAATTGTAGTGGCAGATGGTTGGATTTCTATTTCAGTTTGGCTTAAAAATGGAGTCGACAACAATATTTTTGGTCCAAATATCTCTGTCTGCATGAAAATGGTACCAGAATGGATGAAAAGGCGCAATTGGGTAGTTATATGCATTTTTAAACCAAACAGTGTTTACATTAAAGGGCAGTCATTTGAAATGACAGGGTGGTTTGTGTGCCTGGAGGAAAACCGCTCAGTGGTTTTCAAAGGCTCCAGAGGTGGTCAGTGGTAATTATTTGAATGATGCAATCGAATGAAGTTTAGACATGTAGCAGGGAGGAGAACCCCACAAACCACACTTTTCGCAAGTTCTAGGGTGTGATAACAGTCGGGCAAAGGAATGTACGATAGAGTTTAATGGCAGTCGGATATGGTAGGTGAAGATCAGACAACTAGGATGATGCAACGGAGTATTGGGGATTGATGGGCATGGGGCCCGGGGAATATTCCATGCGGTAGGTTTATATGTATTGGTCGGGGTTTTATTATGATAGAAGAAGCTTATTATATTAACCTATGGGGTTTGGGTAAGTATATTTCTCTGATAGGTGGGGATAATAAATGGGTCCGGGATTATATAACATGTGGGAAATTAAACTATAAGTTTAAATAAAAATATGGGTTCGGAATGATATATAAAGGATTTAATATAATACGGGATAGAGGTTTAATATGGGATTTAATATATTAAGTAAAGGTTAATAAAGTAATGTAATTGCGGGTAATTGCACAATTTATATAATACAAGGAAATATAAAAAGACACTAAGTGAAAAACAACATCGGGGTAAGTTTTTATAGTGGGACCCGGTATGTGTTTTTAACTTTAGGGTTTTTAGTGTATTTTTGAATAAAAGGGGAATTATTAAAGGCATTTTTTACTTTTCCTAGGATAAATGTGTTTTAACTTAGGAAAAGGGGCTTTTTGTAAGGAAAAAATGATTGATAATGGGAAAAAGGGAAAAAATTAAAGGGGGGGTATTTTTTACAAGGGAAATGATTTTTAAGGGAAATTAGTAAATAAAATGACCAATTATCTACTATCCATGCTTGTGAAAACTGCTCTACCTACCCATCTACTACCCTAACATTTTTTCTTCATTTACATGGGTGCATTTGAGCTTGCAAACCCTTATCCATTTTTCTTTTAAACAACAAACTAACCAATTCTATCCTTATTTCTTCCAAGGGCTCAGATTAAACTGTTGAGCTCCTTATTATTCTCTACCTAACTATTGATTTTCCAGGATTAGACTGTTTGGCTAGATCTTGATTCTCTATCTAACAACATGAAATTTAAAGCATGAAAGGTCAAGATTAAGTTGTTTAAGCTTCATGGATTGTGGAATTTTAACAAGTTGCACACAATCTTTATTTTGCATTAAAGGTAAATAGTAGTGGAATTTGGATTTGCATCACTTTCATGTTTTATTTTTATCTCTTTTTGTTTGGGGTCCATTTTCATATCCTTTTTGATATTTTTTCTTTCAAGTCCTCTGATTTTTCTTTTACGACTTTTACCCTCTTTACATTTTTTATTTTTCTAATATAGGAAAAAAATTTCGTAGAAAGAAAAGTATTTACATATTACAAGACTAATAAAAGTAAATTCAAAATTATGAATCCTATTATTATAGGACCCTAACGCTCACAGCATGAAGATGAAAATCTGAAAACAGGGCTGATGGAAATTTTTATGAAAAGAAGGCTAATGAAGGATGACAAATGAAGCTGAAGGTGCTGGTGAAGTCCTCCTTTGTTGTGTCACTTGAACCTACAAGAAATATACTTGTTCATCCAACAAATATTGAAAAATTCATGATGAAGGAAATGGAAAATATGAGTTGAATTTGGAAAGAAAACCTACTTTAGCCTACGAATAGAAATATAACACATAATTCTAAACATATGCATGCCACTAAAACAACCTAGCTCTTCATTCCAATAAATCATAAGCTAAAAATAAATTTTTTCTTGTGGAGAAGGTATACCTTCCTCAAGCTCGAATGAAAGAGATGAGAGAGGGATGCTTGACACACATATTTTTTAGTTTACAAACTATTCTACCAACATGTAAGAAAGTTTAATCTACAACAAAATATATGGAATGGAAGAAAACTAAAAGAAATGAGTTGAATAAGTAAGAAAAATAGCTAAACACTCATAAGAAAACTAGCTACAATGACATACAAGTAAAGAATGAATACACAAGAGAGACTAAGTCCAATGGATTGGTCCCTAAGCCACAAACCTAGCCCTTTTGAAACTAGATCAGCGAAACACAATTTGAATATTCATTTTATTGCAGAAAATAGTCTCATTACATCAACGTGAAAGTCTCAAAAACCTATCAGAAGAGCTAAGAGTCTATTAGCTTCCTTCAAAGTTCAAAATCCTAATAAGATTTTTCTCAACCCTATTTAACCTAGAGGGTAGCTACCAACAACTCCCTAAAAATTAGGTGATGTGTCCACTTTGACTGCAAGTGAAGTGTAGCTTTGGTGCACTTGATTTTGAGTTTTCATTGTTGCCTTTGATTTCGAGCTGTTGGATGGAATCTTGAGGATCCCTTGGTTGTCTTTGGGAGTTAAGGAGGTCAAAAATCCACCTAGAATCTCTCCTTGCTTTCTACTCCAAGATTTAATGGAAAAATATTCATCAAAAATGAAATATCTTCATGATTTTCCTGGATTTAACTCATGTTAGGCATTCGAAGAATGACAAGACTTAATAACCATCTACACTAGCAACATAATACCATAATATAATTAAAATGTGAGAAAAATATACTTAATAAGAAAAAAAGGTGACAACCAACCCCTCCAAATGTTCGTAATGATGGAGCTCATCATCACCCCCCTACCAAATGGTTTCTCACCCTTTGTGAAGCTTAGTCCTCTTTCTACATTTCTTTCAAATCTTTGATGGACCCTCTGACTTTTATTCATTCTTACCCTTAGCCTTTTATTTCTTTGTCTCTATTGTCTCTATGTTTTCTATTTCAATCTCCATTTCTTCTTTTTCTTCCTCATTTTATGCTTCCTCTTCTTCTTCTTCTACCTCCCTCTCTCTAAGACTAGAGGCAACGATTTCTCCTATTTGGGTGCCTATGAAGGCTTCCCTATCCATGTCTATGAAAGAGGACCAAGATAAATGAAGTCTTAATCTTCTCAAAGTATCATTCACTTTTATAAGGCCATGATGGGCTAAATGCTGGTATTTTATTTTCCTCACCTTATTTCTCATGTAATTTATGGAGTTCAGGAGGAAATGAGGGATGCTTAATCTCTGATCCAGAGGGATTTATCCTTGAAACCTAAGCTTGTTCAATAATCTGAAATGATACCCATAGATTACACTAAGTATGCCTTCAAAAGAAATAAATTTCATTATATGGAAGGCTACTTCATCCTAGGGGCATGGAAGGCTTTCTCTCCTCACTCCATTCTTGTCTTCAATGTATTCTTCTCCGGACAAAAAGAAGCTTTTCTTGGCTACAGTGCTTGGAATCCTCTCTTTAACCCATTTAACTCCTAAAGGAAAATTTGTGACTATGATTATAATTTCAGGTGATAGTGTGATTACTAGGACCCTAACCACAATGGTGGCTCTCTCTTTGGAGTGTGATTGGAGAGCCACTGCAAATTATTGAGCTATCTCTTCATCAAAACCTTTCAAAAGCTCAAAGAACCCTAGCCATTGGTGATTTCCAAAATTTTCCATGACTTGAGGATGCTGGCTAATTCTTTTAATGTCAACGGGATCCCTTCTATTGAATCCCCCTCCCATTTTAATGGCTCTTATAGGAGGGTTTTGAGATGTTTGAGAGTTATGCAAAGATGTCTTGGAGATGGAGGTCTTAAACAAATGCAATTTTTTGTACCCTTTAATTGCCAAATTTTACTTTTTGCGCGTAAATTTCATGGAAAAATCTTAGTGCTGGAGGATGGAAACCACTTACATCTATCCTCTAGTGTTTTTTCTTGGTAGATGGTTGCCTTATGAAGCAATTTCACCCATAGGTAACTCCATTTTTCCCTTTGGACCCTTGTTGATCTTCCTTTGTAGTTGCTTGTAGCAAATATCTATTTCCTGTAGGACGATGGTGCATGCAAGCTATGATCTCGATGATTCTCTCCTTGATGGCTCCCATTGCTCTCTTTCTTTTGCTTCTCTTTTAAATTCTCATGAAAATGGTGAAAATGAGACAAAAATCACCTTTATGGCATTTTTAACAAAAATTGGAGCATTGTGCTAACTCATACTTAACACGAGTTTTCCTCTTTGAGACTGTTGGTCCCACTCCAGTTAATGATTGCTTAGCCTCGTGATCACCTTATTCATAATCTTTCACTCCCTCTTGACATGATTTGACTTTCCTAAGTGGCATGTACTTTTAATTTTACTCCAGCTTAACTTTATGAAGGTGGCCAAGTTAACTGGCCACCTTTTTGCCTTTTAAATTGCTAAAACTTGACATTAAACCATTTTGGTCATTATAAATGCATAGAGAGAGGTGAAGGGCCATACCTGATGCTACTTGGTGCTGGTGTAGTGCAGAATGAGCTGGTTCAAGGAGCTGGAGTTATTGGTTGTAGCCATGATCTTTTCTTTTTTGTATTTTTACTTTCTTGTTTATTTTCTGAGTGAGTAGCTTTTTCTCAGTGGGATGCTTGTCTTTTCTGAGTGATATGCTTAATATTTTCTTTTATTTTCTTCTTGCAGGTGTTGCATGGAGGTCTTCAAGTACCTGGCTAGCATGCTTGCTCTCCTGGAGTCTTCTGGTGGTCTTTTGAGTCATCGTCATCAACTTTTCTTCATCTTTTGGCCTTTTTGTGCTACACACATATTTTCTAGAGGAAACTTTCCAATTCTTGTAGAAGTCTTCTTCTTGCTTATTCTTGCTTCAGTTTGCTCATAAATGGGGGGGAGTGTTTATGGAGGCTAGGAATCGAGTCATGGAATGAATAGAGTGGTGGATAGGTGAGTGAAGAGGTCTCAAGCCAAGTTTCATAGGATCTAGATGCTAATGGCACAACATAGGGTTTAAAGAGTGAATCCTTGTGCATGGAGTGAAATAAGGGGTTGGGAATGGTAGGTATATGAACCAAATAAATTATCATGCTATCATTTAAGTTCAAAAATCCTTGAGAGAGATTATTCCTTCATGAATGAGTTTCCTGTAGCATTTATAGGAGTTTCCTGTAGTGCTATAGGAATCCTATAACTACTGGATTTTCCTGAAGCAATTACAGTTAGGAGAAAAAATGAAATTTTTTCCTATCTGAGGGGTGTAATGAATGAATGGGTGTATGATGGAGTGGTTCATAGAGTGTGCAAGTAGAGGATAAGGAGAAATGGAGAAAAACTGCTCCTCTAGATCCCAAAAACCATCTTCGATCAATAACCTGCAAAACATTAAAAAAATAAGCGCATTGGTATTTTTATTTCTTTGTCCTTTTTGTTTGTTTGTTTATTTTTCCTTTTTTTCTCTCTTTTTTTTTGAAGACAAGTGGGCTACCTCAATAGAGATTTTAAACCCACAAGCCTACTGTAATATCCCAAAATGGGGATGCAGCAATACATGGACACAAAACTGGAGTAGCAGTGAGAAATTAACTCATAAAATGTGTGTACAACACATAACCATCATATTATTTTTACAACAGCAAAATATGTACCACTATGTTATCCCAAAATTGGGTAAATGCAGTAATATGGACCATAAAAACCTTATTTTTAGAAAATTGTGTTATAACAATGGAAACTAACACTTGGATCCCTTAAATTACGTATTATGGGACTCACATCTAGAAGGGGATAAATAAAATCCTTTTTGATGTGTTAAACAGATCTCCCGGCCACAATAGGGCTTAAAGACACTGAAATCCCATGACTTAGGCTATACAGAAATTTGTGAAGCAAACACAGTGTGATTATATGAGGATTTCTGATACAATATGAAGGATAAAAACAAATCTAGATTTTAATTACTCAAAGCGTGGATAAAATCATAGATCTAGTCTCTTTTATACATTATAAAGATAACCCGACAAGGGTTCCTTGAGAGAATGAGTAAAAAAGAGTGGATCTGCAGATCTAGATCTGAAATAATGTTGTCTAGCTCAAGCTCTACACACATACAACTGAATAATACAATAAATGAAGGATTATTCTCCTTATAAGCTTCCCGAGAGAAGTATTGGCCCTTTCCCTTAGAAACTAGCTCAAAAACAAGGGTCTGAATCCTCACACTGCAACACTGGAAGAAATGACGCAGTTCCTGCAAGGGACTGTGCTATAGATGATGGAAGTTCTTTGGCCAAGTGCCAAGATATGGAAATATGCTCTAGAACCTTCCTTACTGATCTCCCAAAGGAATGGAAGCTCCCTCCTTTGAAAAATAAGTGTAGGAAGTGGTGTTGTGATCCCCCACTGCAACACCCTGCAACAGAACATTATACTGTTGCAGAAATAATGCTGTAGCTGAAGGAGGATGCTTGGCCTCAAGCCTGGATGTGGAGAAATTCAATACAAGCTCCCTCAAGAGGCTTATCAAGAAAGGAGAAGGGATTTGTAAACAGGAATGCCTTGTGCTAAGCAGCACAGCAATCTCAACTAAACAGTTGGAGAAAGAAAAATAGTCATGCAGACCAAAAATCCAATATTTAATTCATGTCTTCATATGGTTGCCTTGCCCTCCTTTTAAACAAATGTGAGCCTTCTTCCCTTTGGGCACCACACATTAGGGTTTCCTCAACCAAGGAATCTTCCTCCTACTTGCAGTGCGTTGTCTCTATGGGTGATCTCCTCCACTCATATCGGCGCTATTGACCTGGTCAAACTTGACCTTGTCCACATGCATTTGTCCTTGTTCACACTTCGGAGTGTAAAATCCAACTAGTTTTATGATCCCTTTTCACAAAATGACGGATTTTATTCCTGTTTTTAATATGCATGGGCCTTCTTACCCATTTGTTCATCTGCTAGGTGAAAAAAGAAAAATTCAATATTCGAATTAGCTGCATGCTAATTTTGAAATATTATAGTCCTCCCCTCCCAAATGTTGCTTGTTCGAAAGCAACTGCAAGGATAGAACAGGAAAGTCTCCTTTCCTCCTCTTGTAACATCCTAATATGATGAAATCCTCCAAGGAATATGATGTTCTCTCAACAATAAGTGTCGATAGTGCCCCTCCCAAGCATACAAGCTAGCATTTGGTGAGCATCCCAAATGGCCATCATCATGAAAAGGTGAAATACTCAAGGAGACAACTAAGTGCTGTCTAGAGGTCCTCTCAAGGCATGGAGTCTGAAATGCATTGGGAAGTATCAATCCCTTATGAAACCTCCATCCCCAAGCTTTCATCAATACACAATGAGTCACCCTCCAACATGGCAACTCATGAAAGATCTCCTCCACCTTGGGCTCCTGCAATGTAGGTGGGATGAATAAATGAACATGGTAGACAAAATGGCCTACCCCACACCGTCTTCCTCTCCACTTATGATAATTGTAGAGCATATGCTGATCTTGGGCTGCAATAAGGTTGCCCTCAAGTGGCAAGAAGAAGATTAGATCTCCAAAGATCCTTTCTCCCATGTCGTGAATCATGTTGGCCCAAATCATCCCATTCAAAATGAATGGCACATCATCACCATTTGGCATCCAAATCAGAAAAATGCTAAAGGTTATGTGTAAGTTTGGATGATACCAATGGTTTCTCAAGTGGATACAGCACAGTCTTCCCAACTGCTGCTTTAGATCATCATGTGGCAAGTGGTATTTCAACAAGATAACAGCTATGAATAAAATATTTTGGTGAAAATCACATCCAAATAGATTTGGTCGACGCGTTTCGAACCAGCCAGTGTGGTTCATCATCAGGACAAGATGGAAAATCTAATCAAGTAACCCCTTTAAATAGAAAGTAAAACTCCCACTAGTCATTTGTAAAATAATGACTAGTTTGACTCAAATAATAATAGTTAATTTATTTTATTTTAAAAGAGTAAATCAAATCGTTAAAGTTTATAAATTGAATTTTATATATTTATATTTATTTTAATAAAAATATAATAATTATTAATTTAATATATTTTTAAAGAATAAAATAAATGTTTAATATTTGTATGTTATTTAGGAGAATAATTGTTTATTTGTTTTTATTATTATCAAATAAATTAAATGTTAAAAATAATTAAATAATAATTTTTATAGTTTTAATTAATTAATTTATTTTATTTTTAATAATTAAATGCTATGTGATTCCAAAACTCATCAAACAGTTAACTTTTTGATTAAAATAAATAAATAAATAAATAAAATTAAAAAAAATTAAATAAACAAAATTAAATACAATAAAATAAAATAAAATAAAATAAAATAAATAGGAATAAAATAAAATAAAGAGAAAATTAAAAATAAGATAAAATAGATAAATTAAGTTTTTTTTTTTTTTAAATTAAAATAAAATTTTATTTATCTATTTTATCTTATTTTTAATTTTATCTTTATTTTATTTTATTCCTATTTATTTATTTATTTAATTAATTTAATTTAATTTTATTGTATTTAATTTTTTTTGTTTTTTTAATAAAAAATTTAACTGTTTGATGAGTTTTGAAATCACATAGCATTTAATTATTAAAATAAAATAAATATATAAATTAAAACTATAAAAAATATTATTTAATTATTTTTAACATTTAATTTATTCGATAATAATAAAAAAAATAAACAATTATTCTCGTAAATAACATATAAATATTAAACATTTATTTTATTCTTTAAAAATATATTAAATTAATAATTATTATATTTTTATTAAAATAAATATAAATATATAAAATTCAATTTATAAACTTTAATCATTTGATTTACTCTTTTAAAATAAAATAAATTAACTATTATTATTTGAGTCAAGCTAGTTGTTATTTTACAAACGGCTAGTGGGAGTTTTACTTTCTATTTAAAGCGGTTACTTGATCAGATTTTCCATCTTGTCCTGATGATGAACCACACTTGTTGGTTCGAAACACGTCGACCAAATCTATTTGGATGTGATTTTCATCGTAAGATTTTATTCACAGTTTATGGATCACAGAAGCAGAATTCCTAAGATAATAGCTGTGCATGTTTTCGTATCTACCATGAGGTGGTAAATAGCATTATATATCAGCTGAGTACAATGAGAATGACAACACACTTGTCGAAAGTCATGTAGAGAATGGTTATCTCCATCATAGATGTTGGTTCTAGAATGACCATGAAACCCATAAATAATCATGCCCTCTTGTGGAGCAATGCACTGTACATACGTGGTGAGAAGAAGTATATACTTAATGAAATAATCAATAAGTACAGAAATACATTTCTTACCATGCTTAATGAGTAAGATGGAAGTGAGGTCCATGGATGAGTCTTCCCATGAGAATCTTCTCATACAAATCTGCAACAAGAAAGGATGCATACTCTCTTTGGAACACTCCATCAATAGAAACATACTCCCAAGTGACATTTTTGTTGGCCTTAGTGATAAGGCTCTTGTCACTCCATGACTCCTTTCCTTGAAATTCCACATGCCAAATTTATCCACCATCATGCTGCTATGTGGGGAAATCTTCTTCCTATGTGGAAGCCCCTCCTTATCCTTCAATGCTGAAGGGTAGCCTCTTTGCACCTTGAATGTGCCATCCCCTTTCTCTAGAAATATCATGGTGAGTATGGAAAAAAATCTGCCCATACTCTCCCAAGAGAAGCCACATAAATATTAATTCTTGTTGCCCCCTCACACCTCCATCATACAAATCATGAGGTGAAAAGATGTTGATTGACATGAGGAATGTCATACCAACATAATGCACCCAAATTTTGCGTTTCCATATGATGCAAGTGTCCTGCCAAGTTTCTTCCACCCACATACCCTTAGAAAAAGGATATGTCATATGATGGCCAAACTCTTTCAAGAGTAGCCAACACAACCATGCCTCTTGCTACCCGGTGTCATAAATATGCAAGTGGCTCACTAGCCTCTTGCTCTCCATCCACATTCATTCATCTACCTGTGGATGTCTCCTACTTTTCTCCATCTTGGTACTCCTCCCATGAAGACTGCCATCCACCCATATCAGATTTTTCTTCTTGCATTTCATAGGATCTTGAAATGCAACCCTTCAGAGATTTCCTAGAGAGGATCTCACACAAATGACCAGCTTGAATCCATAAGGATCCAAGTGTGATGAGGGAAAAATGTCCTTAAACTGTTGAAGAACTTTGCACTCCATGATGTGTTGAAGTGCACCTCCATTGAGATCTCTCCATGATACCTTCCTCTCATCAATGGCCCACTAAAACCAATAAGGTCCTAGATTCGCTGCAGGTAGAAGTTTCTCTTTGAGATGTGATATGCTCATTGAGAAAGTGTCATCTAGAAAGAAGAAAGTATTTCTCATCTCAAGATGTCTACCATCTATCATTTTTTCCTCCATTGCTTCATGAATGAAGCTTCCATTGGAATGCTCCCATAAGGAATGGGTCCTCTTCTCTTCATTGCTGCTTATGTACAGTGTTGTAGATCTGCAAGGTGACACATGTACTGTCTCAAAGCAAGGTACAATGATGAAGTCAGCCATTGTACATGGGATCATACTCATCCTTCCTTCAAAAATTCTACATTTCAACTCAAGAGGTTGAATGTAGTTCATCCCTTCCTTGAATAACTCAAGGTTGCACAACGCAGAGCAATTATGTTGCTCTAGATTAGCAGTATGAAATGGTGTATATCCCTCCATAAGATTTTCTGAAATGATAAGGGATGTAAACTTAGGCATACCTTGGTGAAACCTTCTAAACATTTTGCATATTTAATCTTCCAATGTGTTGAAAGATGAAGAAGTTCTCCATGGTTGCATACACAAAGGCGTTTATCTCCAATGGTGGTGAGGGCTTCTCTTCCTTTGATTTTCTTTATAAAATCTTCTTGATCACCTTCGGAGGAACTACAAAAGTGACATGCCATGACTCACAAGTAGTATTTAAATCCAAGCCAAGTGTCACAGCAAGATTTATGTGTAGCCACTGTGAATTTCTACAACTTTCTTCTATCACTAGATGGCAGGAATAATGCCCCCATCTTCATCACTCTGCTTCCCCACAAGGCGTTAGGTGATCCCTCAAAATTGAATAAACAGAACTATTGGCATCCTATCATCCCATTGCTTCGAGGTAAATTTCTTTTTTCTAAGACGGATAAACCCAGTGTTATTTTAAGGTCTTGAAAGCTCTAGGTTGGGATTTGTATTCTGCAAGGTACCTTCTTAAAATTTTAGATTCCAAGTGTCCTTCAATATTCTTGTCTTCTCCTCTTTTAGAATAGGAAGTGCATGGCCCTTCCTCTTCTTGAAACCCTTTAGGAATTTCATTGCATCTCTTCTCCTTCATCTGCTTAACCTCCTTGGAGAGGTTCTTTCTAGATCTGAAAAGTGATGAGATAAAGCTCATTCTCTCCATCATTCTGATATTGCTTCTACTCTTTGTCTATTTATTCTTCTGATAGCATAATGGCTAGAACTCACAGGCTGAGCCAAGATTATGCTCTGATACCACTGTAATATCCCAAAATGGGGATGTAGGAATACATGAACACAAATCTAGAGTAGAAGTGAGTAATTAACTCATAAAATGTGTGTAGAACACATAACCATCCTATTATTGTTACAGCAGCAAAATATGTCCCACTATGTTATCCCAAAGTTGGGGAAATGTAGCAATATGGACCAGAAAAACTTTACTTTTAGAAAATTGCATTATAATAGTGAAAAATAACACTTAGATCCCTTAAATTACGTATTATGGGACTCACATCCAGAAGGGGATAAAAACAAAATCCCTTTTGATGTGTTAAATGGATCTCCCAACCATAATAGGGCTTAAAAACACTGAAATCCCATGACTTAGACTATACATAAATTTTTGAAGCAAACACAACGTGATTATGTGAGGGTTTCTAATACAATATGAAGGAGAAAAACAGATCTAGAGTTTAATTACTCAAATCATGGAGAAAAACAAAGATCTAGCCTCTTTTACACATTATGAAGATGACCCGGCAAGGGTTCCTTGAGAGGATGAGTACAAAAGAGTGGATCTGTAGATCTAGATCTGAAAAAAATGTTGTCGAGCTCAAGATATGCATACATACAGCTGAGTAATACAATCAATGAAGGAGGATCCTTCTTACAAGCTTCCCTGGAGAAGGATTGGCCCTTTCCCTTAGAAACTAGCTCAAAAACAAGGGTTTGAATCCTCACACTGCAACACTACAAGAAATGACACAGTTCCTGTAAGGGACTACACTGTAGATGATGGAAGTACTTTGGCCAAGTTCCAAGATATGGAAATCTTCTCCAGAACCTTCCTTATTGATCTCCCAAAGGAATGGAATCTCCTCCTTTCAAAAATAAGTGCAAGAAGTGGTGTTGTGAACCCCCACTGCAACACCCAACAACACAACGTTATACTGTTGCAAAAATAATGTTGTAGCTAAAGGAGGATGCTTGGACTCAAGCCTGGATGTGGAGAAATTTAGTACAAGCTCCCTCAAGAGGCCTCTTAAGAAAGGAGAATGGATTCCTAAACAAGAATACCTTGTGCTAAGTAGCACAACAATCTCAACTAAACAGTTGGAGAAAGAAAAATAGTCATGCAGAAAAAAAATCCAATCTTCAATTCATGTCTTCATATGAATGCCTTTCCCTCCTTTTAAAAAAATGTGAACCTTATTGCCTTGGGCCCCACACATTAGGGTTTCCTCCACCAAGGAATTTTCCTCCTACTTGCACTGCACTGTCTCTATGGGTGATCTCTTCCTCTCATATCAGCATTGTTGACTTGGTCAAACTTGACGTTGTCCACATGCATTTGTCCCTATTCACACTTGGGAGTGTAAAATCCAGCTATTTTTATGATCCCTTTTCACAACATGAGGGATTTTATTCCTGTTTTTAATATGCATGGGCCTTCTTACCCATTTATTCATCTTCTAGGTGACAAAATAAAAATTCAATATTCCAATTAGCTGCATGCTAATTTTGGAATATTACAAGCCTTGGGTGCCTCAGAGAGGTTTTCACCCAAGGATCTTTTATTTTCATTTTTTTCTTTTTCTCTCTTGTTTTTTTCTCCAAGATTGCTTCATGGACGGGTTCAACCCTGGAGTTTGCCTTGGGCACCTCATGGAGGTTTTCACCGATGCCTATTTATTTTTATTTTTTCTTTTCTTTTTTTCTAGGAGGGGGAGGCGCTGGAAACTATGGAGTCTCCCATGACATATACCTCCATGTTTATTGAATTAAAATTTGTTTTCCCTAGACAGGGGCTTTTTGTAAACCCTAAGCTTATAACCTTTTATCACTCAGAAAAATGTGAAACATTACTTGACATGGTCATACAGTTCATTTATCAAAGGTCTCAAGTTAGTATAGGAAAATTTCATTTTTACATATTTAACCTATCCTAAGGTTCAAGACCACCTCCATTTTATCTCAATCCATCTCCATTCAGGTCATTTCATGTCCCATTAGTCATCATTAGGTGTCAGATTTCATTTCCCAAGTGTTTAAATTCAAAAAGGACACTTAATCCAGTTTTACACCTTTTCATAGCATTTTACACTGTGAAATAACAGTTTTTGCTACGAAACTGCCTAATATTTTCGTAAAGAAACTGTCAGAAATTGAACTAGATAAACTATGAAAAACAATTTTTTTTTCTGTCTTATCAAACTTGGTGCAAAGTGTTAGTTCATGATTAGAGAAGTTAGGGTAGATGTCATTCGAGTCTGTTAGGGTTAATTCAAAAGTTCAAGGTCAGGGTTGAGGTCATCATTATCATTTTCAGCATGCATGTGTCATGATTAAGGCATGAGTTGTTATTGAAACCATAAAAGGTTACCCAATTAGTATTTTTTTCATACTCTTCTTTATATTTACATGTTATTTTATTTCTGGAGAGCTGCTTCATCAAGCCAAGCAGGTTGTTGGCATTTTCAAAGGTTTTAGGTTTCATTAATCAAGCGAGGCTGAGAGTATATAAAGTCACCATGGTTGTAAGGAAGAAAACTAACAAAGGTGGTCATTGCCACATATATGAGCCCATGGACATGAATTTTCTCAATGAAGACCCAAATTCCATGGGGGCATTCATAAGAGTAGGTTGTTTGTAATTCTTCCAAAGGCTGTAGGGTTTTCATCTACAGGTTTCCAAAGATTTTGCTAAACCTTTCATTGGGACAAATTCAAAGGTGGGAATGCTAAACCTCATAGTAACACTAGACAACATTTCAGCAGCATCAGGAATCCCTAGAGGAGGGGAAAAATGGTTTAAAGGCATTAAGTTCACCATGCAATATTGCAGAGAGTTCATCAAGCTAGAGCATAGTGAAATTGATCTCACAAATGCTATCCGAAGGAGTTACATGAAGAACAAATTTTCAAAGCTGCTAATGATCATTTAGAAGTATTTCACATGTGAAGGAATATTTCACATGGTCTACTCCTACCATCTTAGTCTTCTACTACATTTTTTGGGTAAGAGGTCTCTTGAATTTCCCTTTTACTTATACAAAAGTATAGGTAAAATTTCATATAGGGTTCAAGTTAAAAAATAAGGAAATGAAACCTCTCTCTTTCATCATGATTTGATTAAGTTGTTAGTGTTAGAGGAGTTCAAGAGATTAGGTAGATACTGGGTATCCTTTCTATTCATGAGTAGTTTTGAAGTTGATGTTGTCACTCCTAAAAGATTTCCCAAACCTAGAATTATCTCATCACCAACAGTGGCAGAGGAAATTGAAGAAGGGAATAGATCATCCCCATTAGGACCAATGAGCATGGAGATAGAGCCTTTGCACAAGACTGACACACCCAAAGCTACACCTGCAAAATAAAAGCCAACAATTAGCAAAAATGGTAGCAAGAGAGTCACTAGGAGCCAAATAGTGGTTAAGGGTAACTTAGAGGACATCTAGCATGCAATTGATATTGAAGAAACTCCCATTGTCCAAGCTGAAGATGTTGAAGATGGAGGAAGAAAGCTAAAGAAAGGAAAGACAACTAAAAAGTTATAGTTTGCAGGTGATGATGCTGGTTTCATGTTTCAACCTAGAAAGCCAATGACCAGAAATGTAAGGAAGGTCATGGAAAGTAGCAAAGAGACTCAGAATATCAGTGAAACTACTCAACCATCACCAAGCATCATATATCTCCCCTCACTTGCAAAATAAGACCTAGTCATCAAACAAAAGAAGGGTAAGGAGAAAATCACCGAAAAATCAAAATTTGAAACCCTTGAGGAGTAGTTAAAAGAGGCAAGTGAAGAGATATCAGTCTTGAAGAAAGAGGAAAAGAAGCATAGAGCTGAAAGGGTTCAGTTTGAACAAATGAGGAAGATCTGGGAAGATCAAGTCACAAGTGTCATAAAGACCTTGGAAAATACAGAAAAACTGATAAAGTGGACTCAAACACTCACAAGAGAGGTAAAGCACATAAAAAAGGTAAACTTTTACTTGCAATCCAAGAATAGGGCACTGATTACCAAGTCAAATATCTTCAAGAGAAATTGGATCTGATTCATGAAGAGCTGGAAAGAAAGGTTTGAAGATGACAATGGTAGAAAATCCTATAGCTCAACTGATTGTTTATTAAGAATAAACAACATAGGACTAATAAATTGAGATGAAATATGCCTTACGAGGGCCATAGCATGCAGAAAATTTTTTTTTTGCAGCTGGAGGTTAGTTTTTGAAAACAATTTTGAAAGGGACAATTTCTGGGTTTTTACACAATTTCATAGCGTTCCTCGGGCTTGAAGCCAGGAATACACTGCAAAAAAACCTATAGGTGTCTTTTTTCTTTAAAATTTAGTTTTTGCATGTTTCTGTTGTGAAACCAGCTCCAAAAAGAGAAGAAAAGAGATACTAATGCCTTAGAAAAAGCCACTTTGAGGGGGCAACCTCCAATACATTACATGAATGAACAATTCTTGGATGATACAAATGAAAAAACCTCCTTTCTATATATAGGAGTCCATGGGGCCACAATGTAATTCTAGCTGACCTAAAAATAATAATTTAAGGGCACAATAATAACAATATGGGGGTTACAGGGGTACAACAATAACAATAAGGGGTGTGCACTAACAACCATAAGGGACTATACTAGTAATATAAGGACCTAACATGCTCCTCTCCTTCAAAAAGTTGTTGTCCTCAATGCTTGAGTAGCTCTGGGTGATTTTTTATATAATTCTCATCCTCCCATGTAGAATATTCCATGGGTAAGTTCTTCCATTTGATGAGATACTCTAAAATTGACTGATTTCATAGTTGTCGAGTTCTTGTTTACGTGACTGCTTCAGGTTCCAATATGTTTTTTCCTTCCTCATCAAGTTCTGGAAATGTTTTTTGAACTAGAATTTTGTCCCCTATAACCTTTTTTAAGCATGAAAAATGGAAAACTGGATACACTCACGAAGAAGCAGGAAGCTCCAATTTGTATGCCATAGTACCAATATTTTGCAAAACTGTAATATTCCCAATTAGCCCCAGCTAATGGGAATATAAAATTTTGTGTCAATTTTTTGTTTCATGAATAAAAATGTAAAGGAAGATCAATAAAACTCCTAATTGGAAAAATAAATCAATGCCACATGTGAACATGGAAAAATATGGGCTACTTATATAAGCACACTTGGGTGTGAAAGAGACTGGAGCACTTGACCAAGTCAACCAGGACCAAATCAACAACACTATCAAGATACAATGAATCTCCTAGAGGCACAACACAGGTTTAGTTGGAGGCTTCTCATGTGAATGCAACTAAATCACTGAGATGGTTTAGGGTTTGACAAGACCTTCATCCTATAAAAGGAAGAGGAGGACAGCAGAAGAATGTTTTTGATTGTGCATATTTCTGAATATATTGTCTATTTAGACATATATCATTCTCTGTTGTTTAGCTGAGGATAGTGCTGTTTACATTAGAAAATTTGGCCCAATTTTTGACGGCCACTTCGTCGCTATTCCGACACATAGTCGTCACAAGAGCGACAGTTAGAGGTCAGACAAAACATGGCTAGCCATTACGTCGCAATTCCGACACTTTGCCAAAGTGTCGCAATACCGACACTTTTTCCGACGTTTCCAAACAATCATCGCTCTTTCGATGTTTTCCAAAGTGTCACAATACGAACGCCTTCAAAGCGTCGCAATACCGAAGCTTACAAAGTGTCGCAATACCGATGCTTTC